>OZ038476.1:81394920-81452420 GCA_964036315.1 Acanthosepion esculentum
ATTTAAGAAGATTTTTTTAAATTATGAAAGTGTATATAAAACGGTAAAATCTAAAATGAAAAAAAATAATAATAAATAAAATAATAAAAATATATAAAAATAGTAATTAAATAACTAATTAATTAAAAGAGTAATAAAAACAAAAATAAGTAATAAAATAATGAAATAATAAAATGATAATAAAATAAAAAAAATATAAAAGGGCAAGATGATAAAAGAATAAGATAAGTAATGAAGGTAAAAATATAATGAATGTAAAAAATAATGATAATAAAAAATAATTATGAAAATAAAAAAAATGATAATAAAATTTATTTATCATAATAAGGAAGAAATAAGAGAAAAATATTTTAACATATACAATAAATTACCGACAAAACAATCAGTAATTTAGTGGAAGGTTATTAGATAGGATTGAAATGGAGTAGAAATAACGATAGATGATAAAAGATTAAGCAAGATCAGTAACATTTTAGATCAGTTTAAACCTACTCCTGTGACGACATTTGGGAATTAACTCGGTCGTTTGCATTCGTAGTATACTTTGATTATCTAATTTTATTATTCTAATCTTCTCTTCTCAACATAGGTTGCTTCTACCTTTAAATTATTAGGAGTGTGAGCAAAACCTATAATTTTCCAGTTAATCAGGGGGTTCTGATCTTTCTCACTCAATTCCCAATTGTTTTGGAAACAGCAGTTTGGTATTTTAATTTTGGATTGGAAAAAGAGTGCCTATGGGTGTAAAGTCTTTGTTTCCATTCCCCCGCTGAAATTCTAATGTAGATATTGTGATTTAACTAATTTTCTTTGGGGTAAATAGTTGCTTGGTAAATAACCTTCGAAGGTCTGCATTTTCCTTCGACTTGTCAATTTTCGCTATTTCTACAATTACAGGAGGGATCCATAACAGGTTTATTGTTGATCCCATAGAATTTAGTTAGGATGTAGTTATTATGGGAGTCGATAATTTTGTACATGTTATTTGTGCAGGAATAGCTTATTTTGATGGTTTTTCCTATTGAAGATCTAACTTAGAGGGTTGTTTTATTTGAAAAGGTTTATTTATTAACTTCAGAAAAACTTGTCCGATATTAGTGTTGGAAAATTTACAGAAGTGGGGGTTGAACTATATGATTTTTCTTTTTCTATTTTTGCTTACAACCCATATTATACACACACACACATACACACACATATATATATGTGTGTGTGTGTGTTTGTGTGTGTGTGTGTCCCTTAAACGAGTATTAGGCGTTAAACTAAACCCAGACCTCATGAAGCTGGATATTGGACGGTTACCTGCTCCTCATTATGGTATCCTGAATGTCTACAAGAGCTTGACCAAGATTAAAATGGAGTACTGATGCCAGATAGGGGAACGAACTGCCAAGTCTTCATGTTCCAATCAAGATAGAGTCCAAAAGCGTCACAGCGTTCTTGTGGATGACAAATTATCTTTGATAGTATATATATATATATATATATATATATATATATATATATATATATATATATATGTATATTACACACACATACAACATATACATATATTTTACTTACACACACACGTATATATATATATATATATATATATATATATAAAGATAAGCATATATATATTACACGCATGTATATAATACATGTTTTACACGCACATGCACACACACACAGATATATATATATATATATATATATATATATATATATATATATATATATATATATATATATATACAGGGTGTCTCTAAAGTCAGTACACATAGAAAATTTAATTAACTACATATATATATATTTTACATTCGCATGGCTATCTCGAAAGAAGAAAGAATTGAACTCTATTTCTTTTTCTGGTGTTTGCTAAAGGAGAAAGTGTACTCGATGAAAATCTCAGATGCCACAGATCAGGATTCAACGCATAGAGTGAATGTGCTAAAATTGACGGCAATATGAAGTTATTGCATCGACTTCTCGTGAATCTTGCAAAGCGTATCAATTTTATATATATATTTATTACATGAATCATTCATACAAAAATTTGTTTGCGAAGATGTATTCTCGCCATTTATATCATTAACTTCACTAATCTGATTTTTGTATGAATGATTCATGTAATATAAATTGAACTGCGCCACATATTTGATTTAAAAAGAACTGATCCGACGTGCAACTTTCGGGATAATAGCTGCGACATTCCTCTATTTATTGAACAATTTAGTTCATGCCACATCGACTGAAAAACTACTACAACAAAAGAATTCTCCAATTACCATATTAGTAAAAAAACGCATTCTCTTAAATTTAAAAAAATTCAACCTTAGCGTTGCGACCGCACGCTCCAAAATTTCTTACCGTTAGCAATAACATATTTCTAAAAAAAAGCATATTTCGATTCACATCTAATCTTTCGTGTCCCGTTATTACCCGGATGTACTAAAAAACAAATCAATGTCCATGCCTGATGATGTCTGTATGAACAGATGAAAGTACTATAAAAAAAAGACCTTATACAACTTGAATTTATTAAAAACAGGGATCATAACATTCATCTTGAGGTTCGTGGGTTAATGTAATTTTAAAAGATTTGTTTGCCAAGATGTATTCTCGCCATTTATATCATTAACTTCACTAATCTGCTTTTTGTATGAATGATTCATGTAATATAAATTGAACTGCACTACATATTTGATATATATATATATATATATATATATATATATATATATATATATATATATATATAAGTGTGGATGGTTTTGTACAAAACCTTCCCCACTATAATCAAGTCTCATGTGCTGGTGTCGGTTCCTTGGAACTGGTCTGCTTGACCCTAATACGTCGAATTCTAAGGGAGAGTCGTGTATATATATATATATATAAGTTGCTGCAGTTGTTGATAGAACCAATGTTGTGTATGAGTTTAAATGCCCCATGGAAGAATGTTCTTCTAATCCACATACATATATTGGATTTACAACCACCCAGAAGATTGACTCTGCATTTAAATAATACTAGCTCCATTAAACAACATATTAAGTCACATACTGTTTCCCTTACGCAATCTGATATACGTAAAATACTTGTAGAAAATACTAAAATTATAGATAAACATACAGACATTAGACGCCTTAAAATCTTAGAGGCATTACATATTAAAAGAAAAAGACCTCTTATTAATCGTATAGATTATAATATATCTGGTAATATATTGCAATGTTTATAATATATTTAAATTTTGTAGCGTATTCTTCGATCTTTTGGCTTGTGTATTGGAAATCTTTTTCACGGTGTCACATGATAAAAATCTACGCCATGCACGTGATATAACATCATCGCGTCTTTTGAATTTAAAAGGAATTTAACGTTTTTAGTTTGTAAAAAAGTAGCAACATGATTACGCTACAAGATAATTGGCAAATGTTTGTTTAAAAAAAAAAAAAAAAAAAAAAAAAAAATTTTGACTAAAATATTGACCCTGAAGATGAACAATGATGTTCGAAAGCGCTAGGTCATCGTATGGAAAATACATATTTCGGAACTATTTTCAAATAAAAAGTCTCATTAGAGAATATGAGAAAATTCAAAAGAAAATATGTAAGACTATGTTGTCTTTAACATTCAACACTACATGTTTGAAAGAAAAGTTGCTGCCAAATTACACACACACATATATATATATATATATATATATATATATATATATATGTCTTACACAGACTCACACACACATATATATATATATCTTACACACACACACACACACTCACACACACACACACTCACACACATATACATATATATATATATATACGTGTGTGTGTGTGTGTGTGTGTGTGTGTGTGGTGGGTGTGAGGGCCCAGTAGTTCAATATTAGACCAATAAACCGTCCAAACAAATGATTTGGTTATAGTCTGACGATTGATTTTTGGGTTGTATTTATGACCATATGAATGTTGAAATGCATTCTCGAAACTCATACTGTAAGTACACTTGTGTGCTTATAAAGTTTTCGATACCCACGAAGACCGTATGTCTGCACGTGTGCAAACAGAAAGAATGATACGTAAAAGCGAGGATAGAATCCCATTGAAAACTCCGAAAGACTGGAAAGGTTTAAATTGATTAATATACAACCTCTTTTTGTCCTCTGTTTGTATGTAATTCATTGGCACACAGTTAGCAGCAAATAAAGAGATAACAAAATTAATGAACTAGAAACCTTACTTTTTCGCGAAAACAGACATACAACAGGAAAACGAATAGGAACGAATAAACATCGGCACAAATTATATTTCAAATCTGTTTGCGGATAATTCTGAATGTATTTCAAAATATTTCTCGTTTTACACCGCGTTCACTTTTTTTCTGACATGCTGTTGACAAAATTCATTATCTACAGATTATAAATGTAAATAATCTTAAGTTCATATTGGTTTCATTGAATTGATACTTTGTCATTTTGATTGCAAATTGTTCAATATTTTTTCCTTGTCCCATTTTTTTTCAAATGAGCTAACCGGATGGATAACGTGAAACGAAGGACGAATAAAATTTCCTCGCAAATAATTGGTTCATATATTGTTCATTTAAACAGTGTCGATTGATAAAGTTTTTTTAATTAATAAACGCACCTGGTGAACTCTGACATCTATCTATCTATCTATCTATCTATCTATCTATCTATCTATCTATCTGTCTAATCTGTTAATATCCAAGTAGTTTGTTAATATCTATCTATCTATCTATCTATCTATCTATCTATCTATCTATCTATCTATCTATCTATCTAGTTTGTTAATATCCAAGTAGTCTGTTAATATCTATCTATCTATCTATCTATCTATCTATCTATCTATCTATCTATCTATCTATCTATCATACTTTGTTCATTATCTATCTGTCTAGCTATTTATCTAAATAGTCTGTAAATACCTATCATTCTGTATGAATATCTATCTGTAAATATCCATCTATATATGCAAATATACATTTATCTAACTGTATAAATAATCTGCTAATATCTGCTAATATCTATTTGTAAATATTTATCCATATCTGTAAATATCTATCTGTATAAATGGTCTGTTAATATCTATCTATCTATCTATCTATCTATCTATCTATCTATCTATCTATCTATCTATCTATCTATCTATCGTACCGTTATATAGGAAGAAAGTGAGTAACGACCGACACCGAGATTCGAGCGTCATACTCTGGACATATGAATATATGTTTTCCGCCAAGTGTATAAATAGCGTCAGCCTACTGACTGCAGTGACTATTGCGTGGAACTATCCAGTTGAATTAGTGTGAATTATTGTGCGTCAATGATATGGGTTTTGATTTAGAATTTACCGGACGTTAAGCCGAGCCGCACTATTAACAAGGTATTCACTGAAATGGTTAATTATCTTTGGTTGACTTTTACTTCTTTGTTCTTGTTAAGTATGTATTTGCGTTTGTAATTAAATACTGTTTTATTTTATCCATTGAAGTCTTGAGTTATACTTAATTATTAACGGCCACCGTACGTCGCAAAACTCACTCTTCATTATCTATCTATCTATCTATCTATCTATCTATCTATCTATCTATCTATCTATCTATCTATCTATCTATCTAAACAATCTGTAATTAGCTATCTTTCTGTATAAATATCTATCTGTAAATATCCATCTATATCTGTATATATTCATTTAACTATCTGTATGAATGATCTATCTATCTATCTATCTATCTATCTATCTATCTATCTATCTATCTATCTATCTATCTATCTAGCATACATTTAGAACTGTTTTCAGCTATTTGACCTGCCAGATTACAGCTGTTTTATGCAACTGAAAAGGTGTCGGAATTCAATTAAATGACGTTAACTGTTGTCCTGGTTACGATAGACACAATTTGTCCCTGTTCCCTTCATTTCTGTTTACAATGGTTGCGCTTTTCTTACATACTTACAATCTATATCTGAAGACGAAGCTGTTCCTAATAGATCACCTCTGCTTTTTATGTGTCCACAATTTGAATGATTTTGAATCTTCCGAGCAACATTTCTTTGCTTTTACTTTATTTTTTATTCAATTCCTCATATTTTGTAAGTTTTCTGTGGACGAGACCTTTCAAAATGTTGGGGGTTGGTGGTCGTGACTCTATTCAGAGGTATAAATTAAGAGGAGGACCAACTGTGATTGAGAATTCCTTTTTTTCCCATTTTTCATTCTTGCATTGAATATGCTGTAGCGAGACGGCTATTAATGCTGAAAGGGTGATTTGGCCAGCCGTGTTCAAATTTTGGTTGATTCTATTGCATTTACTTCGCGTTAATCCGCTTGGAAAAGGCACGAATATATATTACCCTGTCAGACAGGAGAGCCCCTTCTGACCGACAATTTAAGAAGGGCAGATTGGACTCCCTTGCCTTGCTAACTAGTATAAGTAAAAAAAGAAAAACAAAGAAAAAAACAGGATTTAAAAAATTAACTCCTATAGCAAGGGAATTGTCTGTTATGTCTCCGGATATACGTGCTTTGACATTTCAGGTGTAAACCCCATTAGATATCTATTCTTTCTTCATAGTAATTCTCATGACTGGAGCTTGTTAAATAAAGTATATGGCTGTACGGAAATGACTCTTTCTCTACATTCATCTGCAAAAAAACTGAGTTTGGCGATTTCAAAGCTCATTATGATGTGGTTTTATCGGTCTAATATCACTGATCTTGCCGCTATCCATACTTATAATTTTTCAGTTGCTCAATCTAGTAGATTTCCCGATTAGTTTCCCTAGTAACACTGGCCGACACGCCTCTTTGTTCATTTGTTTTTTTTTTAATTACAGTGAGGTTCACCTATAACACGATTGACCCGGCTCGATCCTGTGTCCTTCCCACGCTAGTCAGTACTGTCGCCGGTCAACTGATGGTAATCTGCTTACCGCTTCGTTCCTTCATTCTGTCCCACGTTGTGTTCCTTAATCACAGAGCAGTGAAGATCATATTTCGTCCGTATTCGAGCGCTGGGTCGAACCGCAGCGAAACCGTGCTACAAAAGAACAATGAATGCTTACGCTGGCAAAAATGCCAAAACAAAATAAGGGAGAAGGTCGCCAGGTTAATTTGCAACTCGTTTATATAGTTCTTGAAACAACAAAATTAACCTTCCTATTAAAACGTTTATCGTGACACTGTCTTTTTCTTCTAAAACTTGGAGCTAGTTAAAAAAGAAAAAGGTGCTGAATTTTCTCGGTAGTAGGTTACGAGGCTTCTCCTGGCCTCTGCCCGTTTCTGGTTTTAGGTCGCCTAAGAACTCGTTTATATGTATTTCTCCCGATTACTACCTCACCTCAAGGTTCATTAATATTCATATCAATTCATTATCTCGTCAATTTTGGAGAACCGATACTGAGCTTCAAACATATCAGCCCGCAGTCGGTTACTTATTCAAAACCATAAATTCTTCGATAACAAACTTGTTTTTATAAATTCTTTTCTATGTTCTTGACGTCCAAAAAGTTTCTTTCCTATCGACTTTGAAAAGTCGATAGGAAAGAAAATTTTTGGACGTCAAGGACCGATTAAATTCATTGCGCACTTTGCATGTTTACAATATTATATTTCAGATTGTTTACATTATCGACTTACAACAAATCCATTTGTTTTTCAGCTGACAAGTGGTTATATTTTACATTTCTCAAATCATATTTCACATTGTTTACATTATCGGTTTCTTCGAATCATAACAATTCCGTTTGTTTTTCAGCTGGCAAGCAGATATATTTTAGATTTCTCAACTCATATTTTGGGCCCGTTCTGCGGTTCTGGTTATGAGAGAGAAAAAACTTCTTTTTTTTTCTTTGTTCCATATTTCACCTTAACTTTTTTTTTTTTAACCCTTTCCAATTCTCCAAATCCTATACGGGATTTTCAGATGAATCCTTTTCATACTACAGTGCCACAATAGTGTCTCATTAACCCTTTCAACTACAACCAGTGATACACAACCCTGTACAAGGCCCGGGAGTCACTCGAGGTAGAAGGTTACTTTAGATATGTCTTTCCACTCGTTTAGTAGACATTTCTTTTCACGCGGCAAGAACTCCCCCATTCACAAGATATTATTATCGAGGCACTGATTGGGATTCATTTTGCGATTTTCCTTCCGACGCGTCTTGTAGTAGAATTTTCAATCTTCCCTTTGAAAATTCTGCTACCATGGTTTCTTCTAGAGTAATGCGCTCGCGTCAACTCAGAGATAACAACTGAAATTTTTTCTTTGGTTCACTCCTGCCTGTTCAGCCTCTAGAGCCCACATGAATCACTTCTTATGACTATATAAACGTGATAACTCGGATCATAACAGACACTTCTTTGTGTGCGCTCGTCATTATTCGCTGGCAGATTAAGACGCTGTATAGCCTCTCACAAGTTTGGTTCTCGTGAGTACTGGCGGCTCTGTAAAAGTGTGTTAATCAGGACTAAATTCTCAATCCCATTTCTTTTCAATGTGTTTGAAGTGTCGTCATATAATGATAAAGCAGATTGATCTTCTCATAAATTCTCTTCCAGTTATACTCTCAACTCATCAGGAGTAGCCCTGGCTGATTTTCACTTAGGACTATAACTTTACCGTGGTATTTTAATAATTGGTATGAACCACTTGATCCTTCGAATTATCAACCTCTTTTTGGCAAAGTACTAGACGTTATAATCAACTTAAATGGTTAAGCATCTAAATTCACACGGTCTTCTTTTGGCCAAACAATATGGCTTTTGTTCCTCTAGGTCTACAACCGATGTTTTAACAGTGATTGCTTGCGAACGCGTGGTATAGCTTTAGAAATCTTGAAGTCGTTTGACAGGGTGTGCTATGCCGGTTTTCTTCCCAAGCTTAAAAGATATGATGTATCTAGCCGTTTTTTTTTAGTTGATCCAATCTTTCTTAACAGGTTACGTAATGAATGATGTGTTAAACGGCCACTTTTCTTGTTCCTTTCACATTAATGCGGATCTCTCCCAGGGAGTTATTAAGGACCAATTTATTTGTTATCTTTGTCAATGACCTTCTCGATGCAAACTTGATATCTATGCTGATGGCATCAGTATTAACTTCTGTCGGATATGTTCGATAACACAAAGATTCTTGGAAATGACCTTTAATCTGTTGTTAACTGGGACAAAAAATGGCTAAATTTTAACGTTTCCGCCATGTTGTCTTTTAGTCATTTTAGAGACCTACTTTTATTTTCCATCAGCATGACTGATACCAACATCCAGGAGAGCAAGATTGCGCTTTCTCGGTCATGCGTTTTCCACTGAAGCAACTCCACAAGAACTGAAAGCAGAAAAATCGTGCACAATGTGCAACGTGCTTTTCCTAAAAAGCCTCCTGTTCATTATTATAAAATTTAACCTCTCCGAAATAATGTTAAAGACTAAGGACGATACATGTATTTAAACATGACTTTCTGCGTAAAGACATTGTTTGAATTCAGTGTCTTCGTAAACCGGACTGCCTGCCACCAAATACAAGAGGGTGCAGTCATACCTCGCTATATAACACATGGCTGGAATGAGATTGATTCGTGCCTTTTTCAAGGCCAAAAGTGTAACGTCAAAGATACGGAATCAACAAGAATTTGAGCACGTCTCCCAATACTACTTCATATATATATATATATATATATATATATATATATATATATATATATATATATATATATATATATATATATATATATATATATTTCACTGAGTACTACAGACAATGAGCTTTTATTTAGATTTTATACAATTTCTCATGCGATCTAATAATTTTTTTCTTTTCAGATGATAAATTATATAAAAACTGCTCGGATTTTGTACATGTATGTTTTATAAAATGTTTTCATTTTTTTCAAAACATGGTCAAGATATTGTGTTCATACATACATACATACATACATATATAGATACATACATACATACATGCAGCAGACTGTTTCTTATTTCAATCCTTGAAAATGGCTAAATGTATTGCCGAAAGCGCTCCGATAAAAATAACATTCGGGCAGTTTTTATATAATTTATCATCTGAAAAGAAAAAATATTAGATCGCATGAGAAATTGTATAACATAACTAAATAAAAGCACCTTGCCTGTCGTATTCAATGAAATGTGCATGAAAGAAGGATTGTTGCCTAAACATACACACACACTCACACACACACACACACACACACACATATATATATATGTATATATATATATATATATATATATATATATATATATATATATATACTTATTTATTAACCAGCAATCACTCTAATACATCTGTCATTAAAAATGAATGACAAAGTCCTTATGTCAACGTCTCCATTGTATTTTTATTATTTGTGAAGAAGTTGTTTTTTTTAGTAATTAGCGTGAACTCAATGTGCATAGAAGAAAAATACAAAAAACGAAAAACGTGACCGACGTACCTTGTCACACACACACACAAACACACACACACACACAGATACACACATATATATATACAGGGGTTGGACAAAATTGGAACAGGTGCAAATTCCAATCCTATATTTCAAAGACCTATTATATTAAGAACTTTAACTAAAACTTCGTAATTGCAGGTTATATCTATTGTAAATACGTTTATTTATCTAATTTACTGTCTTTGTCTTATTTATTTTTAGAATTTAGTCAAATTTAAGCTAAATGCGTGACCTCACCGAGTTTGAAAAAGGGCAAATTGTTGGAGCTCGCATAGCAGGAGCCTCGATCACTAAGGTTGCTGAACTGTTTGGTTTTTCAAGAGCTACCATATCAAAAACTATGAAGCAATTCGAGAAACAGGACAAAACCTCTAGCAACCGTAGCAATTCGGGATGGAATTGCAAAGTTACTAAAAGGAATCGACGTGCATTGAAACGCAATGTGGCAAAAAATCATCGGACAACCGCAGCCAAAGTGACTGCTGAGTTGAATAATCATCTGAATAGTCCAATATCTACTAACAATGTTCGTCGTGAGCTCCATAAGGCAGGATATCATGGGAGAACCGCCGTGAGAAAATCTCTTCTCTCCACTCGCAACATTCAGAAGAGGTTGAAGTGGTGCGGAGATTACAATACCTGGTCTGCAGACCAATGGAAGCAAGTCATATTCTCAGATGAGTCAAGTTTTTCTCTTTTCCCAACTTCAGGGCGAGTTTATGTGTGAAGGCAGCCCAAAGAATCTTACAACCCTGACTGCCTTCTTCCAAAAGTGAAGCATGGAGGTGGATCAGTGATAGTTTGGGCCGCCATATCATGGAAATGTCTCGGTCCAATAGTTGCCCTGCATGGTAGAATCAACAGCAAAGATTACCTGAACATTTTGAGAGATCATGTTCATTCAATGGCCCAGACTTTATTCTCTGATGGTGACTGAATCTTCCAAGATGATAATGCTCCAATACATACCGCTCGAGTGGTTAAGAATTGGTATGAAGAGCATGAAAGTGAGCTAGAACACATGGAGTGGCCTCCCCATTCTCCAGATTGAACATTTGTGGTGTCTTTTGGAGCAACAAGGTAGGAGCCACTATCCTCCACCGTCGTGTCTTAAAGTTAATGGAAGAATGGCTGAAAATTCCCCTGGATGAAGTCAGGAAGCTTTATGATTCAATTCCTAGACGTATTAAAGCTGTATGTGAGGCTAAAGGTGGACCAACTCCATATTAAATAAATTTTCTTTGAATTTAATAAATTTTTCAATTATTTTGTCCAACCCATTATATATATATATATATATATATATATATATATATATATATATATATATATATATATATATATATATATATATATATATATATATATTGAGAGAGAGAGAGAGAGAGAGAGAGAGAGAGAGAGAGGAGACGAGACGAGACGAGACGAGACACGGTGGTGTAGTGGATGGCGGCTCGGATTGAGAAATTAGAGAGCCAAGTTCGAATTCCAGTCGAATCCATTACATTCACTTATGTGCTAATACCCTTGGGAAATGTATTAATCTTCTCCCTCCAGCTATGGGTAAATAGCAGGGTTCTATAACCTTGGATGGCAACTTGTCTAGGAAAAGGATAATTCTGAATTGCCGAGAGACGTTTGAGGACCTTGTGGCACGTCAGGTCTCTGTATTCGACCCGGTTGGTTCTTCACCATTATAATCAAATCATATGTACTGGGATGTCTGTTGCTAGGAACTGAGCTGCTTGACCTTCATACGTCGAATACAACGGGAGAGTCGTCCATATATATATATATATATATATATATATATATATATATCAGATAACGACAAATATTTTTATGTAGCAAGAATAGTTTTGAGTAAATTGTAAGACAAAATGTAAAAAGTTTATTTGTGACGCTTTTCATCCGACACAAATAAATGTTTTTCCATTTTGTTTTAGAGTATATATATATATATATATATATATATATATATATATATATATATATATATATATATATATATATATATGATAAGCTACAACAAAGATATACGGAAATTGGAAAATTATAAAAATTTAATCAAAAATACAAAAATATAATAAAGATTAAAAAGACAGACCGTATCATTTTTGGGGGATTAATTCTTGCTGCCTAATTGCACCTAATACATACATATATACACACACACATACACACCGACACACACACACGGGCGCACACTTTCTTTTTCACACACACGCACATAAACACATATAAATTTCTTCGTCCAAGTAATATAAAAAGAGAAACAGAACGAAATACAACAATTCCTCGGCGTGTGAAAATTTTTATGAATGCGAGGAATCAGTTTTTGCTAATAATATGATTTCCACCATAAAACACACCGTCTATAAAAATATCCGTTGGTGAGTAATTCCTATTTTTCTGGTATTTTTTTCGCCCGGCTGATGAAGGACACAGGCGTGTCCGAAAATCTTAGACCGCAAACCTTTTTTTCAGAGCTTCATTTCTGTCTTATGATTAATAATGAATATTAGTAAATGTTTTTCGTACTAAATATATATATATATATATATATATATATATATATATATATATATATATATATTTAGATATCCATTTCCGACTCTCACCCGTAGATGTGCAGTTAAAATGCACTGAAACCAAGTTGCATCTTTGTCGTGAGTAAAATGGTTTTGTCTATATGATAAAATTATAATAAATAAATAATATATTTATATATATATATACTTTTTCATATTTTATTTTTTCACCCACAATATTGCATATATAATTGCATATATAATTGCATATATATATATATATATATATATATATATATATATATATATATATATATATATGTGTGTGTGTGTGTGTGTGTGTGTGCGCGTATGTATATACAAAACTGAGGGTAAAAAACTAGTTATAGGTACAAAAACGAACCTAACTTCTAACGGAAGGATTAAAATTGTTAATGTTTGAATTGTCGTTTGAAATTAGCAAAAAACCTTTTGTGTGGGTGTTCGTGTGTGTGTGCGTATGTGTGTGTGGTGTGCGTGTACATGCGTGTGTTGTGTGTTTCATTCTTCCCCCCATTCATTTCCTCTGTCTATTACTTTCTATCTTTTTCATTAATTTCTGACAAGTGGAGTTTTCGTTGCTCTTTATCATTCTTCTTGCACAGCAAAGATGATTTTTGTCATTTTTTTTCTTTCGTTGTTTTTCCTACAATAGCCATTCGCCGTTTCCCTCTGCTTTGAACCATTCTATTTCTCCAGCATTAACCTAAACCACATTCGAACATTCTACGTCTCCTAATTGAAAACCGATCCTCACGCCTATTATCCAGCATTTCCAAGGCCTCTCGGAATTAGTTCTCGTTTAACGCTAATCCAATTTAAAGTTAACTCGATACTAAATCAAATTATCTTCTTATCAGTAATCCTCCCGATACTTTATCCCCAAATTGAAAGAAATGTTTTTAAGAAACAAATTTTATTTAAAATTTCTTGTTTTTTAAGGAACTTAAACCAAAACATTTGCTTTTTTTATTTAGCGGAAATAAATTAAAACTTCCATTTATATTATTTCGTGCGCATTGTCATGTAACTCGACGAACTTTGTCTTTGAGCAGACGCAGGTTCAAATCAAGGTGTGGGTATTTCGATTTTTGTACACCAATGATAACCAGAGTTTAGCTCTTCGGAGCTAGATCTAGCTCTGGTTCAGGGTACTGAACTCGTGTAAATGAGCATCTTCATCTCATTGCTGATTGGAGGGTGTCAACAGCCAGGGCGGAGGCTTCCCTTCGATGGAGTCAACGGCCACGTGTCCCTTACTCAGGCGAGCCTTCAAGTCGGAGGATGTCGGCTGTGGTCTGATCTGGAGAGAGATGGTCTCCGTCAGGTATATTTTGCCCAAGATTCGCTACGTGTAAATGAATACCTACCTAGACATATAGAAGTATCTGATGAGGTGATCAGCAGTGCGGCGACCCTATGATCACACCCAGTCATGGGGCATGATGATGATGATGACGTTGATGATGGTGATGATATAAGCATGTCTGTTATTATTGTGAGCCTTCAAGTTGGAAGATGTTGGTTTGACCTGGAGAGCTATAGTCTCCGCTAGGTATATTTTGCCCAAAACAAGGTACGCATAAATGAATACCTATGTAGACATATAGAGGAAGTAGCTGAGATGATTTGTCATGCAGCGACCGTGTGATCACACCCAATAATTGGAGAGGATGATGCCGATGATAATGACGATGATGATGATGATGATGATGATGATAAAGATGATGATGAAATAAGCATGTCTGTGACTAAAGCATGCCTTCAAATTTAAGGACATCGGCAGTTGTCTGACCTGGAGAGGAATGTCCTTCGCTAGGTCTGCTGTCGTTAAAGACATAAATGAATACCTACGTAGACATATGGGGGAAGATGGTGAAGTGATCAGCTGTTCAACGACACTATGACCACACGCAGTCATGAGAAATGATGACGACGATGATATTTGCATTTAGCTCTCTTTCTAATTTAAGAACTAATAAATATTAAATAGGCAAAGATGGTAGATGCTGATCGAAATGCCCTGAAACCAAGCGAGATCGATCAGCAAAAGACCCGTTTGGTAATCTTCATGCTGATAGAAATCAGCTTCTGTATTTAAAAACAAAATCGGTCGTAAATCTCAATTTGAAATTTATTTGGTTGCATTGTTTTTTTTTTTAAATGAAAATATAATGTAAGAATTATTCTGAATACGTGCAGTGTGGTTCAATTTACTTTCAGGCGAAAGGTGCTGCCCAGTTGACTTTCCCGGTTTTTTTTTCCTTGTATTTACAGAAATTATTTCATTTGAATATCTGTTTTTTTATTAAATATTAAAATTGTCTGATGATACTACAGTATATAGCGATTTTATGTATGGTGAGACCCCTGAATTCCTTTGTGAAAACCTGATTTTTTTTTACATATAGCTCGTGTATAATGCGATCCCAGCTTCTGAGCAATACAAGTAGGCCAATCGTCGTCAGATATTGCAGTAGTGGGCACCATCATGGATATATTTTATAGCAAATAAATGGTTTTCATTCTTTTTTGTACAAAACTACCCCAAAATGGTGAGGTAAAAGTACTTGCTGTAAAATAACTGATACGAAGATTTCGATACCGTACATTTGTTTTTTTTTCATGCTTGACTACGGTAGCAACGATACTCTGGACGTGCCTCCTACGTAGCTTAAGTTTCTTCTCCTTTGTCACCACATGAAGAGCAAAACCACATTCACTATTCATGCCACTTAAAATCAACAAATGACGAATTAATACACTTTCCTATGTCAAATTTTCATTAGTCTTCATTTCGTAAGTGTTTACATCGCTGAGGTATTTCCTTTCCAATGACAATCATTTTGTCAGGATTACCAGTACATAATACATTGTATACCACGTGTACATAGTTCGGGTTATGATAATTAAAGGCATTCTAAGAAAATTCACTTACCGTAAAATATCTGATACGAAGATTTAGATGCCGTACTTTTGTTTCCGTTCATGCCTGACTACGGTAGCTCCTTTATCCTGGACCTGCCTCCCCTCCAGTTTCTTCACTTTAGTCACTATATGAAGAGAAAAACCTTATCCACTATTTATGCCACTTAAAATTAACAAATCCATGTAGCAACAGAGAGAAAGAATCTAGGCTCCTAGAGGCTGCCTAAAAGGAGCATACCTGTACCGTTAAGGTTAGTCAAATGTACTGTGCGAATATAGGCCTACCATGTAGGCTGCGGTCTACGAAAATGCATGAATTTTATTCGCTTTACTTTTACAGTTCTTACAAACCCACCATTCCCGCAGATGAGGCTTACGGTCTTCGGCAGAAACCAGAAAGTATGGATTTGTTAAGGCTTTTCTTATACTTATAATATAAACATATGAAACTTTGTAAACAGAAGTTTTTTAAGTTTAATGTACAGGATGAGACAAAAGTCGCGCCCCATAGCGGTTAAACAGGTTCTAGAACCTGCCACACAGCGTTACTTTTATTCTGCTTGTTGTTTATTACTTTATAAAAACTAGAAAGTATGCCGCAAATATCTGTTGGAACTGCTCGGCAACCTTGATATATTGGGGAAAGATATTAGAATTATCAAGAACCTATACTGGCAGCAAATGCCCTGCATGCGGATAGAGTTCAGCAGATATACAAAAACAGAAAGGGGCATAAGGCAAGCATGTGTCTTCTCACCGGACCTATTCAACCTATACAGCGAGGCAATTCTGAGAGAACTGGAAATTCTACCAGGATTCATCATTGGTGGCCACAATCTTAACAATATAAGATACTGTAATGGTAATTTACCCACGCACACATGGACTCTCCCGGCTATAAATAGGAGCAGGTACTGCCTTTTGGAGAGCGAAGTTTCCAGCAGTCAGCTCTGACAGTCGGACCGAACATTCTTACTGTAACACTCTCGTTTGTATTTGTTTGTATTACTGTTTCTGTTAATATATTTACTTAACTCAATTCCTCTCTTTGTGTCTTTATTTTTGGCCCTACCAAGGCCACAACAGATATTCAGATGGCACAGTGCGGATAGCAGACACGGAAAGGAAATTACAAAACCTCCTACAGAAGGTAGCGAAGAAGAGTGAGAAGAAGGGATTAAGCATAAAATACAAGACAGAATCCATGGTCATCAGCAAAAAGATGTGCGCGACATGCGATTTACACGTCGAGGACACTAAAATCAAGCAGGTGCGAAAATTTAAATATCTGGGAAGTGTTCTGACAGAGGACGGAAAGTGCGACACTGAGAACCGGAGACGTATTGGGATGGCCAAAACGCATTCCATTGGGAGAGGATATAAACAAGGAGAAAGCTTATACTTAACATCAGGAGGAGGCAGCTGAAATTTCTGGGACACGTAATGAGAAAGGAGAGCATGGAGAATCCGATACTCACAAGGTGGATAGAGGTAAAGTGAGACAAGTGAAAGCAACGCGTGACATACATAGCGTGCTTAAGCAAGTGGATGACGGAACTGGGTGTTTGGGAGAAGTGTCAAGGGGACAAGACATATTGAGAGCTACAAGGGTTAGGAGGAAGTGGAGAGCCATGATCGCCTACGTCCTGAAGTGACACTGCACATAAAAGAAAATGATACAAAAGAATATGCATGCAATGTATATTACAAGTGTCGTAATGTTTTAACCATGTCTAGACAATAGTGCAAAAATGTCCTCTGTGTTAGTATCATGTAAGCCCTACACTGAGAAGTGCAGG
Source organism: Acanthosepion esculentum (assembly GCA_964036315.1). Lineage (NCBI taxonomy): Eukaryota > Metazoa > Mollusca > Cephalopoda > Sepiida > Sepiidae > Acanthosepion > Acanthosepion esculentum. The sequence continues at coordinate 81,412,698 of OZ038476.1, forward strand.
GTAGGGTAAAAGTTGTGCACCATAGGGGTTAATTAATTTATTATATTTTAAATGACTATTTTCTATATTTGCTTCTTTTGTGAGGCCATTTGAAATCAATTGCTTACCAGACGCGCCCAAGAACTTTTGAGGAACCTTAAAGAAAGAATTAAATATGAATGGAGTAAAGAGGAATCTCTCCGATATGTTAATGAAACATGCAGGCACAGAATTAAAATGCTTTGAAAATGTAGGACATTTTGAACAGCACATATTTAATAACTAATAAAAAACTTTCATTCGTAATTATACTTTTAATAAATTATCCCCATGTTGCGCGACTTTTGCCTCGCCCTGTATATTACTAGGTTGAGTCAAATAATTTTCTTTATCAAATTTATCTTTCAAAACAAAGTACAATTAGATTTGATTCTGACTTCATACATCTCAGGCAGCTTTATGATAACATTTTAGTAAAATTCCTTACGTTTTGATGTTAGTTTTAGACGAACTCTTGAATCTGGTTATCACTAGAGAAAGATTTGCAGCGATCAAAAATGTAACAATTAGTTGATGCAAAATAAATATGGCGGTTTGGATGGAACAGAATAACAGGAGATTTTGGAGACTCATGATCGCCTACGTCCTGGGGACACGGCGCATAAAAAAAAGAAGAAATAAATAATGCCACGACAATCTTACCACAAGCACAGCATTATTTTATTTCTATGCCACTCAAATTTTACAGTCGGTTGCGAAAATTTATCCTGGCCAATCCACTGCTTTTTTCCCTAAAAATTCTCGGATGTAAGTGTACGCTAAATTTATTCTTAACTGCCACGTATGATTTTATATCAGGTCACTCTATAACCGAATAACACAATACTATTTGTCGCAAGGTTGGATCATTAGCGAGTAAATCGGTTCCCCCACCAGGCGTTTCTGATGAAGAGTCTGGACAGATATACGGTAGGATTAAAAACAAGAAAAAGATAAAACAGTAAACACCTTTATAAAAGAAAAGACAGTAAAAAAAAATATATATATATATTACAGCAAACCGCATCATAAAAGACAGTCAGTCAGTTATGTGCCATGCGTGATACACACTTAGGCGATTATGTATCTTTCGATACGTGACTGACGAGGCAGATGTTTTCCTCGTAGGTTGCCATTTCTTTCTGCGGTAGACCAGTTGACATCCAAAGCTATAGAACCCGGGCTGTCCTGATATTTACCCATACCTGGGGGAGAAGAAGAGGATTCATAACTTCCCCAAGTAAGTGAATGTAATGGATTCGACTGGAAATCGAACTCTGCTCTCCGATTCTGAGCCGCTATCCATTACTCCATCGCGGCTCCTCACAGTAAAGAGAGTAAAAAACAATAAAATATATGAGAGTAAACACAATTTTTAAATATATGACAGTAAACCACATGATATATGATAATGCAGTAAACCACAACATAAAATCTAAAACAGTAAGCCACTTTATAAATGTTATGATAGTAAACAACACCATAAAATTTATAACTGTAAACCACTTCATAAAAGATAAGACAGTAAACAAAATCCCAAAAGATATGACAGTAAACCACATCATAAAAGATATGGCAGTAAACACCAATATAAATGATATGACAGTAAACAACATCATAAAAGATATGACAGTAAACCACAACATAAAGATAAGACAGTAAACCACTTCATCGAAGAGAATTCATCCGGCAGGATTAATAACAAGAATTGTGAAAGGGCGGGTGGATTTTCTGATAGGTTCAGCGGTTATCTATCACGATGCAATAGACTGGGCGCCATAGCAATGTACGCAGCCAGTGTGGCGATTACACGGCATCGCTCAACGCAGAGCTTCCTAGAGTGGCGCCAACGGCCATGGTGTAGGCTCTCTCTTTTAGCGAATCTACGGCCACGTGGTCATGGCCAAATGTGGGCCTTCAAGTTGGAGGATATCGGCTGTGGTTTGACTCGGAGTGGAGTGGACTCCGTCAGTCCTACCTGCCCAAGACACGCTACGCATAAATGAACTCGTCTACAGTTTCCAATCCATATCTGTGGAAGGAACGTGCCAGGCACTGAGGTGTGTAGCAACCCTACAACCCCCACTCGGCCATCAGGTGACAGGCAATGATGATGATGATGATAACGATTAGTAGTTAGGATATTACATTCGTCGTTATAATTCGTTCCCCCCAAACGGAAATTACTTATGACTTAACTTAATAAACTTACTCAGCTAGCATTAAAACCAATTGATGTCATTCTCATAACTCATCTATATCAACCGATCCTATTAATCTGGAAAGTCCATGGTGAAGACTAAACTGACTGATGTTGTAAAATGAGATAAAAGTTCGTGTTTCTTCAAGTGCATTAATTTAACGCTAAATATATAAAAAAAGTATTATGGGATTGAAAATGTGTTTTGTGACACAGTAAGGAATGCTAGACTGCTAAGTAATGTCTACTTTTCTATTCCATCAACGTCAGATGCTACAAAACTAAAATGCTGACCAGAAATAATATTAACTGTTTATTAGAACTTTTGGCCTTTGTAGAAAACCTTGGAAAATGCATAATCAAATATAGGATAGTAAACCACATTATAAAACATATGACAGTAAGCCACATCATAAAATATAGCACAGTAAACCGCATCACAAGAAATATGACAGTAAACCACAACATAAAATACAAGACGATAAACTATTTCATAAAAGATATGACAGTAAACTCAACCTTCGAGACAACGTAGTGGTGGTATGACTAACATATATATTATTTTTTCTGTTGGAGATACAATCTCCCAAGGGACATTTAAATTTATATACAGGGTGCGAATGCTATTTGAGGACATATTGTTTTAAGTTCTCTACACACTCAAATCATTTATAATATTATTTTTTTAATTTCAGATAACCCAGTCAGAAGAAAATGTTAACCCAAGAAATGAAAAGACATGCAGCCATTGTTGATTTAGCTGCAAAACATAGGGATTTAAAAATCAGTAACTTTTCACATGTTGCCAGATCATTTGTTCATAAGGTTCGGTTGGAGCTAGAGGGATGTGATGGCAATGTTTTTCCTGTAGTAACTCCCCCCCCCAAAAAACCATTCACAACGCTCTGATACCGTGTGAACACCATAATCTATACGGAATGTTCAAAACATCATCGATGAGAACCCCGGAATATCAATGAGGTCCATCGCCAAAGAACTCCAGGTATCAGAGTGAACTATCAGAACCGTGGTACATCAGGGCATTCGATATAAGTCATATGTAATGAGGAAAGACCAATTCATATCGGCGAAGACACAGGAAAACCGTACTCATGCGTTCAAAACGGTTGCTAAACAAAGTGAAAATCCCCACGAACATGGCATGCTTTGGTTTTTCTCTGACGAAAAAAACTTTGACCAAGATCAGAAAACAAACAGACGGAATGACAGGTGGCTATGTGCGTCTCCTTCTGAAGTACCCAGAGTGATGTACACCAAATATCCGGTTACTCTGATGGTTTTAGGAGTTGTGAGCAGTGAAGGTTATATCATGCCACCTTACATTTTCCCACAAGGTCTTAGGGTCAATTCTGCTGGATACGTTAATGTTCTTAAAACGGTTGTTAAGCCCTGGATAAATAAAGTTTGCAATGGAAGGACATATGTCTTTCAACAAAGCTGCACCTTCTCACAAAGCCATTGTAACCCAGGATATATTATTTTCAAGACTAGACATATAGAAATTGCTAAAAGTTGGGCCCAGATCTGAACCCAAAGAAACACCATCCCGTTGTATATATATATGTTATTTTTGTCATCAAAGAATGGGATATCAGTAGTGCAAGCTAACGATAGTTTTCGTAATATACTCGGTTGAATTTTAAGTGGAGATGGATTATTGCATATGTTTCTGATGATAATATCAATAGTTTCACTTACTGTGACATTAGTGAATAAATTGTCAACGTCAAGTGAAGCTATGGTTTCTTTATTAGGTTTTACTTTTTTAAAGAATTTGAATTACTTCAGGAGTTGATTTTATGCTATATTTACTAAGAATGTATGATGTGATAAGTTGGTTTATGATTTTTGCTAATTGATACACGGGAGTAGGGATTTGAGATATAATAGTTTTTATAGTGCCATATCTGCAACCAGGTCTATATTCCACTACAATTACACAAACCTTAGCGCTTTTCATTTTTTTTTAAGCAAATCGCCCCAAGCAAGGCGGGAGTGTCACTAGCACGTGAGGGGTTACAGAGTGTGAGAGTAAAATTAAAGATGAGTATTTGCGAAAAGGAAAAAGAGAAGGAAAGGGATCAAGCTCAAGGCATCAGAAGATGTTGATTGACATTACATTTGAATATTTGAAGATAATAGCTATCAGGGAAGCAAGTGATAGGAATGGAGTTCCATTGATGGGAGGTGCGAGATAAAAGCTGTTGGAGTAGAGGAGATGGCTCCATTTAACCGTTTCGACAGTGAAAAGGTGGGACCGAGATGCCAACCTAGTAGCACGCTTAAATTCATGCAGGTTAGGAACCAGCGAACGTGTAGTCGGAGTAGTTGCATTAACAAGAAAAAATTTAATTTTCAGATGGACACAAAAAATTTATCTTAGAAAAATGATGAACACAACAATCTTTTGTCATAAAAAATGATATTGTGCTAATGTCGAAAGTACTTGGAATAAAATGAATATGCATCAACATGGTAATTTTCTTTCTTCCTTTAATAAGGATACTAAGAAACTTGCCCGAACTTACGAGAGGATTCTATTAAAAATAAGTAAGCAAAACTTGTCTAAATTGTTTAATGAGACATGTCTTAATAAAACATGCTACCAAAATACACTAATAGACTCTAATATATATATATATATATATATATATATATATATATATATATATATATATATTTATCTTATGCAGTGTAACATTACAACATGCACATATCCACTACAAAATTGTACATTTTTATTTCAACGTCAAAAAAGGAAAAATCTTCTTTAGACGTCTCATCAGGTGGGGATTTACGGAGTAACACCGTAATTCCCCACCTGATGAGACGTCTAAAAAAGCTTTCCCTTTTTTGACGTTGAAACAAAAATGTACAATTTTGTAGTGGATATGCGCATTTTCTAATGTAACACTGCATAAGATAAATAAATATTTGCGGCCCTACGTTATGCATTGAGCACTATTTTTAAATTAATGTTTTGAACGCTGTAATCCTACTGTTCGTTCTCCTCCACTTTGATATATATATATATATATATATATATATATATATATATATATATATATATATATATATATATATATGTGTGTGTGTGTGTGTGTGTGTGTGTGTGTGTGTGTAACAACTAGGCAGAAAAAACACTCTAATGAGTCTGGACATTGGATGTGAGAAGGTAATCAAATTTTATTTTATTTATGGTTCCCACTTATTATCTTCAGAGATTCCAACACATTTTTCTCACATACAGTTTTGTCTTTCTTTCATTTTAACCCGAGAAAGCCAGCGAGAGCAGACGCTTTCAGAGAAACGCGCCGTTTCTAAATTGTCCACTTTGTCGCATTAACTTCACATAAGGCATAGAGTATTGTGCTGGAAATTGTGTATAAACTGTCCGCAGTTCATTTTGTTGTTTTGTTCAAGTAATTTCGACAGTCACATTTATTTTCAAGAACCATGGGGTCTCGAAATTCCTTTGTTTCTATCCTGGAATTCTTTGGAAGCTTAAAATTTGAAATCTTCTACGGTGAAGACATGTGTAACGTTTATTAGGACCGAGGCCTTACCTCCACCCCCAAAATGAATTATCATCAGTGCGGGCTCGTTTCCAATAACCGTTACACATGTCGGTTCTTTGTAATCAAACTAGTTCATATATATATATATATATATATATATATATATATATATATATATATATATATATATATATATATATATATATATACTCAAGCATGTTTGGTAAAATAATTTAGACGTATTATGTGTATTTTAGTTTTAATCATTTCAAGTCCACAAATTAATTAACGGGTTGTATATCTACGTATGTGTTGTGCGTTACGTTACCAGTGTAAATTCAATATATATATATATATATATATATATATATATATATATATATATATATATTATATATATATATATATATATATATATATATATATATATATATATAGAGAGAGAGAGAGAGAGAGAGAGAAAGAAAGAAGTGACAGAGAAATAGCAGTATAAATAAAATTACATTATCAATTTAAACCATGATCTATGAAAATGGATAAAACGCAAAACAATCTTTTATGTTATGTGATCCTCACCAGGAAATACCAAATGATCCGAATCGAATTTGGTGTTAAGAAACCTTTGTTCTAAAAGGAATTGATCTCTGATGACTCTAATATATATATAGGGCTCACCTTAATTGATATCAAAATAGTCTTTGCCCACGCTGTCACACCAGAGCATTGAAAAAGCTAGGTGTATACGACGACTGGCCTATAAGGTGACCACAGAATCGTTTCAAATGTGCGGAATCGAACATCAAAGACTATCGGTGGCTTCTTTCAATATCTAAACACTTACTTGGCACAGCTGATCTTAGGCTGAGCATATACGTCATATAAGCCTCCCACCTAAGAGAGAAAGTTATATAAGCAATTCATCCAAGAGAGCAAAATAAATATTCGCGAGAAGATCAATGTTCGAAGAAAGTCACCCAAAACACACACACCCACTCCAGCATTAATTGACGTAGTCCAGAAGTGATTAAGCAATAATTTTACATGTGAAAGATTTAGCCTGATATTTTAAGAGTCCTTGTAGCGATAGTGTTGCACTTTCATTGTTTTATTTTTATTTTTAAAACAAGTTATAAAAAGGGATGTAGATAATTCTAAAGCAACACCTAGACTACAATCCAACAGCATTCAAGACGACTCAATTTTTAGACTGAAATATACTGAAGAGTCTCGTAAATCAAAGTGGAATATCACAAAGAAAGCTGTCATGAGATCTCAAAGAAAGTGATTCAAGAAAAAAATGCTAGTTGTTGAAATTGTCAAATAATGAAGGAAGAATGCATGGTTACAAGTAAAAGGGAGAGCAGATGATATAAAGGTACATGTTTGGGGCGTTTAAATCAAATCGGTACAAAATTTACCTATCTGGATAGTTTAATAATATACGATGCAAAATATGACACAGAAATCTCAGATCAGGTTGATAGTCGGAAACAACGAAAATGATGATAGATATTGGGTCCATCTGTGGAAAGTGGACCACAGAATAAAGATGAATGAAAGTGAAAATTTGGAAAAATACCATGTTCCTACTCAGAACTAAAAAATCTATAGGCGGTGAACATTATGATTGGTACGTTTGTAACTGAAGTAAGCAAAAAGCCGAGAGTCGAAACTGAATAAAATATAATTTTCGAGAACAAATCGAGATTATTTAAAAAACTGGATGAGGTGTACGAGGATATTTCGAGGAGTCTTTCTGTCATTCAGTAGCAATTAGATTATTTGAAAATTCGAGGTTAAGTCTGTATAGACTAATGCATTTCTCGGGTCGGCAAGGGTACTGGGGAATGTTCTAGAGAATTGATGTGACTTTACTGTCACTCTCTCAGCAAAGTCCAGATACCTTTCGAGAACATGAAATTCCATGAATAATAGATATTATAACAACAACAGCCACAACAACAACAACAATAATAATAATAGCAATGATAATAATAATGATAATAGTAATAATAATGATAGCGGCGTAATAAAATGAAATTAATAATGGTAATAATAATAGTTACAACAACAACCACAATAACAAAAAATATTGTGATGTAATTATTAGTCAATTTTGACTACTGCTGCTTTATTTTTGATCGTGAACACTTTCTTTGCAAAAGACAGTTCTCGGTAAATCTCGTAAATTAAATGAAATTTAAATTTAATTAAATTCTAGTAATTTTCGTGTTTCGTTAGTAGTTTCTGATTTGTGTCATTATAATTATAATAATAATAATAATAATAATAATAATAATAATAATAATAATAATAATTATTATTATTATTATTATTATTATTATTATTATTATTAAGTAATTATAATACCAGTAATTATTGAAACATTGGAGTATTGTACAAAAAAGAAAAAAAAAAGAAAAAAAAAAAACCCCGAAAAATCGATGTTTATTAATACCTTAATAAGGTACACATTCTGAAAAAAAATATCCAGAATCCACCGACCCTTCAACTCTTAAAACGCATGAAGATGCTTGCATACGCAAACTACTAACATCCCACCCAGGTGGCAGAATGAACCAAATGACAGGAGTGTTCCATAAGATTTATACTAAACTATTTGATTAATTGAACCTAAACGACTCACGGAATATTTAAAGATGAGTACGATCACAATCATGTTACTCACGTTTCAGTTGCATTTCATTCACGCTGACAGCGTTACATTCGTGTTGTAACGTTGATTATCATCAGTGTAACCGTTTCATTCAAGACAAGCGACGTTTGTTCAAAAACTTGTATTTTTACATATTTTCATACTTGGATGCAATTTTTAAACATAATCTGTCGCAATATTGTTAAACATTGTTAAAACTGTCTTTTGCGTTCTTTTTCAATTCTTACATAACGCTCTTCTCTACGTGTTGTAATAATAATTATAATAATAAATAAATAGAGAAATACAAAAAATGTACTCACAAGTGCAGCTCATACATTACGAAGAGCTTTATCTATGTTAAATGCTGGTGATCTGAAGTTGCTGTTTTTTTGTTTTTTTTACAAAAATGATCATTGGAAAATATCATGAAGTCATTTCTGACCTTAGGTCTCTGATTGAGACCCGGAAGGAAATGTGTATACAACAGAAATCAAAAGAAATAATAATAATAATAATAATAATAATAATAATAATAATAATAATAATAATAATAATAATAATGAAAAAGCGCTTGGTAAGCAATCGCCCTGATGTGACAGTTGTACACAAAACCAAACACGGGTGGATCATGATATACGTTGCGGTACCTAATGGTTGTTGAAGGCAGAACATGCAAAAATACAGAGATACCAAGAGCTGGCAAATGTGGTTGGCACTACCTGGACTATTTCCTGGAAAATATCTGCCTAGCACGACGCCTTGGGGATACCTGATATCATTGGGAGTATGCAGGTGTTACTACTGCTTGGAAAAACTGATTTGCTGAAGAAAATGTCTCTAAGTCACTGGTAGGAGTAGAGATATGATCATCATCATCTCACCGAAACATTTAAACGTCGGAGAGAATATCAAATAATAATAATAATAATAATAATAATAATAATAATGAATGTAACTGTGGGAAAATTGTCAGATAACAATTTCTAGTTGCGCATCATTGACATGATGCAGTTTAAACGCCGGGATCAGTGTTGACTTAACTTTTACCCAACTTGCGTCGCCAGACACATTCATAGAGACATTTATAAATGTGCGCATGCAAACGCATTTGTTTTGTTCCATGGCCTTATTTGACTTTAAACAGCGACTTACAGGCATTTAAACACCCACATTTTAATATGGAACCAACAACTAAACTCTTTCACTTAGTCTGCCACGCTCATTCTTTGTGTTTCGACTCTGCTTATTTTCAATAGTCTTTTGTTTAATCGTCCTTATGTTTGCAAATGGCGATGTCTTGACCACTAGATTTAACAAGATGTTCTCAAGACCCGAACTAGGTAGCGACTGATTAGTTGGACACATCTGCTTCTCAAGCAATTAATCCAATCCCATGATCACTCAGCATTCCATTTTGCCTTGTTAACCACCCTTCTTTGCAAACATCGCCACACCAGCGCTCTGGCTTTTGTTGGCAGCCCATCAGAATTGTCATCTTTTGGCCTCTTGGTAATGACGGATACTTCTTCACCGCTGACACTCACGCCACTCGCCACTTTTTCTCCCGCCTTTCCCTAGCTTAAACTTGATCTATATTGTATCTCTCTTTTTCACTGTTTGCATCCGCTTCCCTCCATTTTTTAAAAAAGAAAAACTCATTAATTTTTGCTCCTTTATTTTCCATTTCTTTTCTTTATTCATTTTCTTCTTTCGTTTTCTTCTTTTTTCTTTCTTTTACCATTTGTTTTCTTTTGTCTTTTTCTTCTCTATTCATTTCTTTTTTTTCTTTTTTAAATCTGTTTGTGCTTGTCTTCTTTCCTTTTTTCTCTTTTTTCCCTCGTTATTTATATTTTTATTTTCTCCATCTTCTTTTCCCCTTCTATTGATTTTCCTTCATTTTTTTATTTTAATTTCTTTCTTCATGACCGCACGTTTCTTTTCATTTTTGCTTTTCTTTTTTCTTTTCCTTGTTATTTCTTCTTTTTTGTTTCTTTATTGTTCTTTTTCTTTTTTTCATGAACGTTGTTACTTTTGTATTTTCCCATGTTAGTCATCTTTCTTTTTCTTTTGTTTACTTTTTATATTCTTTTTCTTTTTTCTTTTCCTTTTTTTTTGCTTACTATTTATGCATTCTTTTCTTTATCTTGGCTTTTTGTTTTTTCTCCGCTATTCCTTTTCTTCCTTATCCCTCCACCCTCTATTTTCATTATATTTAAGAATCCTTTTTCATCTTTCTTTTTGTTTTCTTTGTCCTAATACTGTCTTTCTTTTTATGCTTCTATCACTTACGGACATATTAAAATATAATTTATTTTTCATTTGTTTCTTTAGTCCCTGCCTTTCGTTCAGTTCATTAATTTAAATATCTTTTTTATATGTTAATTCCTCGTTCTACCTTTTTATATTCGTCCTGTTCTTTTTTTACTGTTTGGTTCTCTTTATTTACACTAAAATATTTCTGTTTTTTTCGTAGTTTCTGTCCAAATTTGAATTCTTTTCTTATCCACTCACAATCTTTTTTCTTTTTTTCCGACATTTTAATTTTTATCATTCACTTTACATCTTTTTTCCAGCTTATCTTTTTTGAATGCTTTTATACTTTTATTTGTTATCGTCACTTCCTTGAGTTTCTTTAACTTAATCTCTTTTACTTTAGACATCTTATTTCGTCTTAAAATTTTCTTAAATCTTCGCGCGTTTCTAGATTTCGTTTTCTTTCGTAAATTTTTGCAATGTTTTTCTATCTCTTGTCGATTACTCCTCTACATAGTGATCCTAATTTTCTTCTGTCTTTACTAATTTTCATTCTCATGGCATTTCGAATCATACTCAGTTTTTCTCTCTTCATAAGTTGTGTATCAACTTCTTGTATCTTTACTTTTAACAATCTGATTTATTTCTATTTTTTCTCTTACAAACTTCTTCTTTGAGATTGTTCTTTTTTATTTGCCATTGCTCTGTCTTCATCTCTCACTTTTCGTTGTCATTGCTTTCTTGAGACCACTTTCATTACATTCCTTCACCAGGCAATTCAGTCTCTCATTCGCATAGCAATTTAGTCTCGGCTTCTTGAACTTTTATCCTCTTTTTTCTTTGTTTGTTTTGTTTCTTTTTTTCTTTCTTTGTTTCTTTGTTTCTTTCTTTGTTCTTTGTTTCTTTGGTATACTTGTTTCTCGTCACTTCCTTCTTGTTTAAATTCTTTCTTTAATTTCTTCTTCCTTTTCTTTTCATTCCTTTTCATTGTCACCCTTCGTTCGCATTATTTCAAATTCTTCTTTCTTTTTTCTTTTTTGTCTTTGATTAACTTGCTTTTTTGTTATTTCCTTTTTTTAAACAGTTTCTTTAATTTCTTCTTTCTTTCACTTTCATTATCCACTTTCTTTGTTACTATTTCAAATCTTTCTTTCTTTCTTTCTTTGGTATATTTAAATTTTGTCACTTCCTTTTTTATTTATATTCCTTCTTTAATTTCTTCTTTTTTCTATTCCTTCTTTCCATTGCTACCATCCTTTCGCATTATTTCAAATCTTACTTTCTCTCTTTTTTCTATCTTTGATTCACTTGCTTTTTTGTCATTTCCTTTTTTCAAACAATTTCTTTAATTTTTTGTTTTTTCTTTCCCTTCCATCGTCACCATTTATTATTATTTTAAATCTTTGTTTGTTTGATTGTTCGTTTGTTTGCTTCTTTCTTTTTTCTTTTTTTCTTTCTTTGTTTACTTGTTTCTTGTTAGTTCCTTTTTGTTTTAAAGCCTTTCATTAATTTTTCCTTTCCTTTTGTTCTTTCCCTTTCATTGTCATCCCTCGTATTACTTCAAATCTTCCTTTCTTATTCATTTTTCTATTTTGCGTTTCCTTCTTTTGATTCACTACTTTTTTCTGACTTCCTTTTTTGCTTTATTCTCATTTTGCTTTCCTCATTTCATGCTATTTATTTTTTTGTTACTTTTTTGTTTGTTTTTTCTTTCTTTTTTTCATCCATGTTCCTCTTTCTATCCTTAATTCAACGCCTTTTCTTCTTTTTTATTCCTGTTTTAAGTTTTTTTTCTTATTTCATCTGTTCGTCGTCCATATTTTCCCCAAAACTTATTTACTTAGTTTCTTTCTTTCTTTCTTTCTTTTTTCTTTCTTTCTTTCTTTTAACAAATCTTCTTTCTTCGTTCTATTCTTTTCTCTGTCGTATTCATTTTCTTAAACCAATTTGTGTTCGATTTCATCCGCGCCATCTTTACGTAGGCATCTCCTTCAACAGCAAACAGGAAAATCCAATTTTTACCTCACTGGTAATTTACTTCATCTTTTGAGTAAAAGACACCAAAGACAAATAGCCCCCCCTCAAAAAAAAACGGTTAGATTTTCAGCATAATTTGCTCATAACCTCCTTTGTGTAAACTAAATAATAATAATATTAATAATAGCTATAACAAAAATAACAGCAACAGCAATAATAATAATAATCTCTAATAATAATCTGGATTGGATTTCTTTGTTAGTTTATTTGCAAAGAATTAAAACATGTGATGCATGCAAACGTTGTAATAAAAGCCAGCGCAAGATATGGAAACTGATATGAAAGAATCCTTCCATGATAACAACAAAACTTCGTCTTAGAAATTCAGGTAAACACTGATGGAAGATTTATTATATTAAGATGTTTATGATTGCATCAAAAAATTTCTTATAAGAAAACATTATGCATGTCTTGACCGAGGAGCCCATGCTGACTCAATGGTTGAATTTTATAAAATCTTTCTCTTAAAACGAATTTCCAGGAAAATAGGTTTCTCAACTCCTGCAGCTGGTATCGCTCTTTCTAGTATCCACAGAGTTTCCTTCCTAACCCTCTGTACGGAGTAGTGTGAAAAATAAACCTTTTCAGTATCTCATTATTTTCTGTGATATGGCTTTTAGTTGTTGCTGTTGTTGAAAGTAATCAAGTAATACTGTTTCTGTTGGTACAGTTCTTTTTTGGGGATTCTATAGCGCCAGTCTACGAAGTTCGAAGAAGAATTGTCCTTGCTAAAACCTGCAGGGTTCTTTCGCTCAAAGCCATTTTTAACTATTGATCTGAAAAAAGCGGTTGTATGCAACTGACAGTTTAGATACTTCTGAACGGGTTTAGTGCCATGCATATGAAAGTCTCTATCTGACAAGTCTTTTAAAGAAAATGACTCGAGTTAATGGTTTGGTTTTGTAGTATGCTGCGGTGTTGGGCAAAACCTCATCTAGCGTAGCGCCAGAGAATATGACGCTGATTTTTTCGCGAAATTAGGCTTTGAATCTGCCAGTCATCACCAGTTGGTGTATTTTATGTTGTTTAATCATTCCTGCTGTATAACACACACGCTATTTTTAAGCTAATGTCCACGAGGATGTAGAAGAAAAATATTTCCGATATTTTAATGGAAGAAGCCAAAAGTAAAAAAAAAAAAAAATTCCAGAAAAATTATATAAAAATTCAATCAGATGAAAAATTACAGTAGATGGAAAAATTCAATTTTTACTTGAAGATTATTCATTCTTACTGGATTTGAGAACGTTCGATCCCTGTCATTAATATTCTTCTTTTTATTGAGAAAGGAATTCGTGTTGAAAAATAAATATTTGTTGTGCAATGTAAACATAATCTATCTATCTATCTATCTATCTATCTATCTATCTATCTATCTATCTATCTATCTTAGTCTGTTCATTATCTATCTATCTATCTTAGTCTGTTCATTATCTATCTATCTATCTATCTATCTATCTATCTATCTATCTATCTATCTATCTATCTATCTATCTTAGTCTGTTCCTTATTTATCTATCTATCTATCTATTTCAACCGGTTCATTATCTATCTATCTATCTATCTATCTATCTATCTATCTATCTATCTATCTATCTATCTATCTATTTCAACCGGTTCATTATCTATCTATCTATCTATCTATCTATCTATCTATCTATCTATCTATCTATCTATCTATCTATCTATCTCAGTCTGTTCGTAACTATCTATCTATCTATCTATCTATCTATCTATCTATCTATCTATCTATCTATCTATCTCAGTCTGTTCGTAACTATCTATCTATCTATCTATCTATCTATCTATCTATCTATCTATCTATCTATCTATCTATCTATCTATCTATAAATTATTGTCCTAATTGTTGAAGTGTTCTTTATTTCTTTTAATTGTTGTAACATTAGACCTCAACATTATGCACCCGTCAATTTTTGGTGTCTATGCAGTTGATGGTCTTTCAGACATAACGTCCGCCATATTTTGACACGAATTTTTCAGAATGGCCGTACACCCCTACACTTTAATCCTAGTTTGCCTGTCAGACTTTGGGCATTCTTCATTTGCCTTTTCTCTTCTGACTTTTGGGCAAATCTCACTACGAACTTGAACAGGACTTTTTGCACTTCCTGCTTCCAGTATGATAGTTTGGAGGTTACACCTTCTCACGTGTCTAGATCGGTGCCTTGGGGGCTTCACGTCTCTTTTACGGGGGGCATCTTTGTAGTCTATGCGTGGTTTGTCTGCTGGATGCTATACCCGATCCAACTATCCGTACAGAATAGAATTTCACCCCTCTCGATGAAACTGTTGTTGGGGTATTTGTCTTGTCAATAGATGTTAGGATGCGACGGAGGGGTTGAGGTTTTTGTTCCTGTCGCACTGTCAAAGTTTCATTGCTGTATGAAAAGGAGGTTACGAAACAAGATTTGTAGACCACTTAAGTCACTATTTGTGGCAGCGTAAATACATATATTATAAGGTAGTTGTCAGGGCATTTAGTAAAATTAGTAAAGAAAGCAAAGGTATTGTTAACAAATACGATTAACAGCATTTTTATTTAAATAATACAAAAATACTTCACTTATAAGATTCTAGTAAGTCACTTTTGACGTCTGTTCAGCAAACATCACATTCAATAAAATAAAGAAAAATATTCATGTAGGAAGGTTCAGTGTCACTCTTGTGACACTGAACCTTCCTACATGAATATTTTTCTTTATGTGACATGTTCCTTCAAGCCGTGGAAGTACATTGATCTCCACAACTTCTCATCTTTTCCAGTTCGAAAAAATATTTATTCCTTACTACCCCCGTTCTTGTTACACCATCCATGTTGGATACCCAATATTTCTCTTTGATTCTCTTGCTTTGGATATCTCTTGTGCGTGTCAAATTCTCCAACCTCCTCTCCTTTGCTCAATATGTGCCATGAAATTTCAAGTCGCTTTCTGTTAGATACGAGTATCGTTCTCGTTCTCATTTTCCTTAAAACGTCCTCGTTTCTCACATATTCAGACCATGGTATTCTCAGTGTCCTTCTGTATAATAGCAGCGCTTTTGCTTCGTCTCTTCTTCCTCTATGAGGAGATTGTCTAGCATTCACTGCCATATATGAGGATCGATATACTATAAGAATCAAATATTCTTTTTTGTAGTATTTTTTGTAAATGAGATACTGCTATAAAAGCAGTACGCCACAGCGAATGCCAGTCGAGCTACCATCTGTAACCCGACAACGTTTATTCCAGAGAGTACTCTATAACAATATGGCGATAAGATTCTTAACCGCCTTGGATGAAACGGAGCATGTAGAAACGGGGATTAGATGTTTAGCAGTGTTGTCTAGGGTAAAGGAACTGAATGACAAGAAAGCCTCCGGGGGAAGCATGAAATTACTGATTTATTTTTGGTTTCGCCAGGATGTGAAGCCACAAAGAAAATATCCATTAATGGTGTACCCCAAAATAATGGAAAAATTAGCATATGAGGAAATTCCAACCATTATAGAAAGAAATGTGCGGCCAAAACAGTTGGTTATTGCAGAAAGAGCAAAATATATGGAAAATATAACCCAAATGAAACCGTAATGCAATATTTACACAGTCTGAAAGAAGCATCGAGATATTGCGAATTAAAAAAAAACTGGGTCCGAGAGAAATGTCTGTAGAAGACGAATTGATCCTTCTAAGACTAAGTGCAGGCATGTATAACGTTACATACAGACATAAGATCCTAGAACGGCTACAAGTGAATAATATGAATTTAGAAGCAAGTGTAAAATTCTTGCAGCAATTAGAATTAATTAATGAATTTAATAATTATAAAATCTTTGTGGATGCATACAATACAATTAGAATCCTAATTAAGAGCAAATATTGCGACAAAGAACACGAAAGAAACAAACAAAATGTCCAACCCTAGGAAAATTATGTTTAAACCGTGAAAGAAAATACCATTTCCAATCTGTGTGCAGATACAAAAAGAGAACAGAAAGAGTAGAAGCTATAAGCCCTCAAACAGAAAATACAGAAGTATATTCGATAAAAACACCTGCAAAAAATAGAGAGACAGTAATATTGTAACTTTTCCTATGCAGGTTGACACAGGAAGCGATGTTACCTTGATCCCAAGGAATTTCTGTGAAAAAAATGAGTAAACCCAAATTAAGAAAAAGCAATCTTAATTTAAAACAGATTGATGGATCTGTCATCAAAACAATAGGCTTCTTTGAAGGAAATTTTGAGACAAAAAACCGTTTTGAGATTATTCCCATCACTGTTGCAGAATGCACAAAAATTCATGGACTCCTGGGAATAGATGTTTTAAAATTGGATACGGCGATATTAATAAACTGTATAGAACCTGACATAGGAATATCGAAAGGATATAAAGCGAATATTCATCTAAAAGAAAATAGTCCCCCGAATTATTTTGAATCTCGAAAAATACCTATTCGCATTCTACCCATGGTAGTTGCAAAACTAAATAAAATCGTAGAACAAGGCATATTGAGAAAGTTATCCAAGGTGGTAGCAGTTGAGCTTCACTAATTGTTGCGATACGAAAGCCCAATGATGATTTGGGGATATGCGGGGATTACACATTAGGTGTGAATCATTAGATATGCTCTGATTCATTCCCCTTACCTAATATAGAAACGGCAAGTGATGAATTGGCAGGAATTAAATACTTTGCCAGGATAGAACTGAAATAGGCATTTAACCAAACAGAAATTGACAGAAAATTTGAAGAATTCACCACAATTTTTTATGCCCCGATAGCCTTACTAAGATGGAATTCTTCTTCCATTTGGAGTTAAGACTTCAAGCAATATTTTTCAAAAGGCAATTGAAAAAGTTCTATCGGAGGGATTAAAAATATAATCATATATCAAGACGATATAGGCATAGGTGCTTGCAGTAAAACGGAATAAAAAAATAAACAAGTTTTAAACAAATTAAAAAAATTCCGATATGAGGATAAATAGCGATAAATCTGAGTTAAATTACGACAAAATATCGTATTAGTGATACCAATTATCTAAAGAAGGAATTTCACCAGACAATAAACTGATAAATAATATATCAGAAGTATCTCCACCAAAAAATGAATAAAATTAGAATCCTACTAGGGATTAATCAATTTTTATGGCAAATACTTATCTAGATACGGCGACTTAATAGAACCCTTTGCAGAATTACGGGAAAGAATACAGAATTTAAATGGACTCAAAGGCAAAATATAGCTTTTGAAAGTTTAAAAAAGGCACTAATAAGAAAATCCATTGCAAAAATCTTTAATCCATAAAAAAGATGCAAATAAACATGCTGCAAACGCAATTTTATCTCAAGAAGGCTAGCCAATAATGTACCTATCGAGAAAATTAACGTCAGCTTAAACTAACTACTCAAATATTGAGAAAGGAACCTTAGCCATAGTGTGGAACGCAGAAAGAGATCTAAAGTTTTTGTTAGGACAAAAATTTTTGATAAAATCAGAGGACAAATCTTTAGAGTTTATATTTGACCTCAGAAAGGAATTGCCAAAAGTAACAGCTTCTAAAATTTTAAGATGGACTATAAAACTCATGGTAGCGGTGTAGTATTGTAAGTAAATGAGGCACTGCTATAAAAGCAGTATGCCACAGCGAATACCAGTCGAGCTACCATCTGGGACCTGACAACGTCTGTTCCAGAAAGTTTCTTTGTTTCTAATAAAATTTTCATGTCTTGTAATACTTGAGCGCCTATTGGGGCTTAAACCCAACCCAGACCTCAAGTTGAATCCATCGCTAAAGATACATGAAACATTTTTGGCTGCGTAGACTGCATCGGTAAGTATCTGACTCCTCTGCTATCCTTTACCTTTACTTCGTGCCGAAAATGGAGTAATGATATTATATATGGACAGGAGCCTGCTACGTCTGCACTTTCCAGTCTGGATGGAGTTCAAAATCGTGCCTACGTCCTTTCAATGAATGCCAAATGTTTCGTGTATCGAAACGGTTAATCTCACCATTAATAATACGTTTACAAAATTAAGCCTATCTTAAATAAACCATATCTCTTCAAGACGTAGGCTCTTCGTAGATTATTATCTTTGATTTGGGAGAAAATAGTGGAGTGGATTCGCGTTGATATCTCCACAGTTCTGAATTCAGTGCATATCTTCTAGATTGGATTCCAGCCAAAATTAGAGAGGCTCATCTATGCTGCTGTTTAATCCATAACTGGGATGAAGGGAGGCCATTAGTGTGAAAGTGAACACAGCAGATTAGACTCGAATTTGAAATCGGTTCTCCAATTCCATTTTCGGCGCCGATAACTGCTACGCTATCCGAATATCCATTATGGGGCATTTAAAAAAGCATCCCCAAAAAAGAACCAAAAAACAAACAAAAGTTTTCATAGATTGCCAAGAGACAGAATTTAATTATCTGCATTGCAGCAAATACGACACAAGTCGTGTTTTCATGTGGAAAGAAACTAATGTTCATGTTGACAGAGGGCCAAATCCCAAACATTTTTATCTGTGCCGCAAAGATATCAAGGTGACTGACGATTCTTCCTTTCTTCGACAGGAAGGTGGTGAACCCGATTTGAAATCTCAACAGAATGCCCCTCCTCCTCTGCATTCGTTTTACATCCTGTTTTAACCGTAGATAAAAATAAAATTGATCACTGCTCCTAAGAATCAGGAATTGGAACGATATTTATTTAGTATTGGCAGGCTTCGCTAACTCGCTATCGCTTTGCAAAGTAATATATATTCACTACTTGAAATCTTTGAAACAAAAATTTTAAAGAACATTTCATTCATAAATTGGCTTGTTATAATTAAGGAAAGTTTTACAAATAGATGCCAACTTGTTGAAGGCCATGTAAAATGCAAATTTCAAATACTATTCTGCACTATATAAGACGATATTCTTAAACAGAACTATTTTTTATATGAAAATCAAAACAATCCTCGAATAAGAACACTAATGAAGGACAGTTAATTAATGAAATAAACTTTTTTAAAATCAACATGAAAATTTGTTAAACCTGAAGAGTGATATTGCCTAGAAGTAGATAATATATAATACAGATATGGGGCCTTTGCATCTCAGAATTCGTGGGAGAATTGAGCTCCAATTTCGCATTTATTCATATAGATTCCATAATATAGGTTTTACTTAATGTTTCTCTAAATTTTCAAATGTTTAATGTATAACTATTTCTATTTCCCATCTTTATACTGTATTAATTTTATCTTATAAATTGTCCGCTGTTCTGTCAACCATGAAATAAAAATAATTATTAGTATGGAAAATAAGGATCGACGTACACCAAATCGCCTTTAAATTTAGTGACAGCAGACGAATTAGAAGTTGAACTTTTAAACGGTAAGCATAAACATTAATTTAATACTTAAATGCAGCAATCAATTTTGAATTCTTCTATAACATTTACTACTACTCAGTTATTGTAATGATGGGCAAACCAAGAGGAGATAACTTAAATACCGGAGTAAGTTTATGTTTACGTTGCATTTTTATGTTTTGGGGGTATATAATCTGGCAGATTTCATTTATATTCTTTTTATGTGTCTATGCCTACATTACTATTGTTATTAAATATGTGATAAAAGAAAATCTGCCAAGAAGGGTGAAACGTTGACGCAAATTGGACGCAAATTTACTATCGATGATCTAGCGATTTAAGCATTTTCGAATTGAATTGTTTTCTCTTATAATTAGAGTAGCAAAATAGGTCAGTCTCGTTAATGCGAGCAATTAATGCATTTAATGTATTGTTTTGTAAAAGATTATAGGATTAATGTGATTAAAATTCGTCACTTAGCGCATTGATGTTACTTTCAACATTCCGACTCCAGAGTTTCGTAGACGGACCTGTCGGTTCACTCTTCAGAGGGTATCAGCAATTCACTGCTTATATTTTTCAGTCTTTTCTTTTTATGCACATTTAACACAGGTGTAAGTTTTCTACTGTATTTTCTGTGTTTGTGTGTGCGCTTGTCCGCGTCCGGTCATGTGCCTGTTTCTGCGGTTGCTCGTCTGCACGGATATGCGTCTTGATCATTTTGCTCTTTTCTTGTTTTTTTGTCTCTACACTTGATTATGTAGTATTTTTCTCTTTTTTCTCATTTGTAACTGACTTTGTTTTTTTTCCCGGCGCTAGACATGTAACCTATTTTTATTTATTTATTTAATTTTATTCATGCAGATCTTATTTTTTTGCTAGGGAAATTGTATTTCGTTAATCTACTTTTTTTATACAAATAATTGATATTAATGCTTAAGCAATAAATATTTCTTACACACACATACACACACACACACATATATATATGATAATAATGATATTTAATGCTTAAATGGTAAGTACTTATACATACACATGCACACACACATATATATATACAGGTAGACACATATACACACATACATACATGTATACATACATATATTTATATATGCTTACTGGGCTATGATTTCGTTTTTTTTAATTAGGTTTGGTTGTGCCATAAGTATTAATTGAAGGAGGGTAATTAAGTTTATCAACTATTTAATATTAATGTACATATGTTTGTACGCTTATGTATACGCACCCGCACACATCTATTCGCGCGCATATGTAGGTATATATATTCGACATATGTACACGTAGACCCACGTACACGGGTACATGTACACTTAAGTCTGTGTTTTGTTATTAATAAACTAGTACTTAAACTTAGTTATTTAATTTTTAAATATTATTTTCTGCATATATATATATATATATATATATATATATATATATATATATATATATATATATATATATGTTCAGTTGTTTAGGTTGAATGTTATATCTAAGAAATTTACTATTTTTTGATTTTTGATTTGATTTTATATCTATTGTAAATCCTAGGTTTTTAAAAATTATTTCTTCTGTTAATTTTGTAGTTCTTCTGTTGTAGTTTATTGGGATTAATAAACCGTCGTCCCTGTATAGACCTATTTGTTAAAAATATTTGTTAATTTATTGATTATATATATTCCTGTGTCAGTACCATCATAGCTACACATTGTTACGTCAAAGTTATTATTATTATTTTGAACCTTTTTTGTGCATGATTTTTTTATTGTGTTATAATATTTTTTTTTGG
Organism: Acanthosepion esculentum; assembly: GCA_964036315.1. Taxonomy (NCBI): domain Eukaryota; kingdom Metazoa; phylum Mollusca; class Cephalopoda; order Sepiida; family Sepiidae; genus Acanthosepion; species Acanthosepion esculentum. Next base: position 81,434,563 of record OZ038476.1, read on the forward strand.
CAGTCTTTACTTATATTTATGTACTCATTGTGGATATTGAGGTATTGTTTTGCTAATTTTAATGCGTTGTTTAGTGTATGTTCATGAATAGATTGGTAGAAATCTTTTATGTCTAATTGTGTGAAGGAGAAGTTTTCTTCGTTAGTAATGTTATTGGAACAACTGATTTATGTTTAGTATTTTTCCATTGATTTATGTTTAGTATTCTTCTTAGTTTTGAGTATATTTTTTCTAATATTTGTTTCATTTTTTCCCGATATTGTTTTTGTGGGGTTTAGTAATCTGCAAGTCGGTTTGGTCGTGAATTTGTCCTTATGGTCTTTTAATTTAATAAATGCTTCTACTTTTACTAATTGTTTTATTGTCTAATTTTTAGTTTACTGTCTTTGGTTTTTAGCTTCTTTTTTACATTACTTTCTATTTCGTTATTAGTAGTTTTGTAAAATCTAGAAACTTCTTTGTCGACTAGTTTAATGTAATCGTCGGTTTCTATTTTATAGATTATCCTGGACTTATCTGTTTTTATAAATAATTTTTTTTTGATTTGTTTATCATTTTTTAAGTCTTTTTTTGGACTTTATTGATGGACTTTCTTATTTTCAAATTACTGACTATGTTTGCTAAGTCATTTTCAAAAGCATTAAGGTTGTTTTGTTGTGGTTGTCATTTCATTGATGCAAATCCAAATTTGTTAATATTATTTGTGTTATCAGTGTTGTTGTGGTTGGCACCATTGTCATTGTCTTTGTTGTTGAAATAGAATACTTTCCATCTAATGCGTTTTATGAAGTGTTCTATTTTTTTTTTGTTAGTTTGACTTTGTAGTCATGTAGGTTTGATATTGAAATATCATTAATGAGTACACTATTTACATTGTTCGGACTATCATCCTAATCTTTGTTGCCATATTTATCACAACACTTCGGTCGTTGTACGCTCCGGCCTTCTTCAGGTGGTTGGAATGTCAAACTGAACCCTTTATTTCGCTCGCTGGGGTAGACTGTTCTAGTTCCACGTGCCATGTCTAATGGATGTCAGTTATCAGTTATCTCCTGTTAATTCCCCTCTCCAAGTTCTCCGCCGCCTTAATCAGGAATTGAACACAGAATCTTTGGGTCCTGTCAATGGATCTAACTAACGCCTTTATCCACTGTGCCGTGTGTCCTTGACATTCCAACTATCTGAAGAAGGCCGGAGCGTTCAACACCTGAAACATTGTGATAAATATGGCAACAAAGATGAAGATGATAGTCCGAACAATGTAAATAGTGTACGTAATACCTCATCTCAGAAATATAGAAAAAGAGTAGTTAAAATGCGTGGGTTTCATATAGATGTAAGATGTTTTTTTTTGCGAAAATATAATACAGAATTAAATGTTGTGAAAAAGTGATCAAGCTAAAACAAAAATCTGTAAGATTACTCAACTAGGAATAATCTTTCAGGAGCTAAAGCAATAGCGATGCCAGATATAGTATAAAGCCAAATATGCTGACAGTCTATGGGTTATTGAGAGAAAAGCCATTTAAGGCAAGCAGTCTTTGGAATAAAGTTAGAGCATTAATAGTATTAATGTGAGTAACATTTATCAATTAGCTTCAGCATCCCGACTCTAGAGTTTCGTAGACGGATCTGCCCATCCACTCTTCAGGAGGTATCAGCAATTTAATGCTTATAGTGGACTCTTCTGACATTTTCAACGTATGTCGATCAAGCAGCTCATTTCTTAGGACCAACAACCAGACTACCCGCACATATCATTTGATTATAGTGGTGAAAACTTGTGCAGAACCAACCACACTTTTTTGGAAGAGCCGAATACAGAAAACTGGTGCACAATATGCCACGAGGTCCCCAAACGAACCTTCGCAGGTTTTGAATTCAGAGTTGTCCTACTCCTAGAAACTTGCCCCAAGAACTATAGGACTCAATCTATCCTGTTGTTTAACCCATAGCTCTGCGGGAAGAAGAGATGGATTCATACCTTTCCCAAAGGTATTAGCAATTAAGAGAATGTAATGAACTCGACGTGAATTCGAACTCGGATCGCCTATTCATCAATTCGAGCCACTATCCATTACTCTACCGTACCGCCATCTCTCTTTGTCTCTCTCTTTCACTCTCTCTTTCACTCTCTGTCTCTGTCTGTCTCACTCTCTCTCTCTCTCTCTCTCTCTCTCTCTATATATATATATATATATATATATGTGTGTGTGTGTGTGTGTATGTATAAACAGATTATTATTGCCACACCAGTATAAAATGATCTTAAAAAAGGATCATATTATATTTATAAAAAAGGATACAAATGTATCACAGCGATTATAATTTAAGGTACCTTTCGGCCGAAACATCTTCAGAAAAAAATAATATCGTCGGCAAGTAAAACTAAGTGGTTTATTTAGATTTACGATCATTATATACATACATATATTTCTTCATGTTTGATAAATCGCAATTTTAAATAAGATCATTTATTACCATCATTGTTAACTAGCTAATGAGACGTTTTATTAATACCAAGGTAATTATTTTTATTTCATGAGAGCTCTAAAAAAAGCAGTTCTCAATCTTCAAGACCTAGAAACAAAATCACAAATGAAATGGAAAAAATACCCAGGGTTAAAATCAAGAGATATTGCTATCTTATTTAGAGAGTTGGAAAAAACAGAGAATGTTGACCTATTTTCATATACGGATTTCAGATTTAACCTCAGTGTGTTATTTGAGAAAGGGGGAGAGGCATAAAGTGTAGTTAGTTCTGTGTGAATTGGAAACAATCCCGTCTGGTTCAGTCAACGCCAAAATTCCAATGCCGATATATTTCATTAAACAAATTATTTGTAAATAATATTAAAAAAAAATTAAAACTTCGAAACTAGCGAAAAAAATTTCGTATGCTTTTTATATAATTGATCAAGAAATTTAAGTTAAAAACCTAAGAGATTTGAATTAAATGATTATAAATTATATTCAGAGAAACATATTGACAAAGGTTATAGACGTAGAGTCCTGAACTTTTATATCGTAGATGAATTTATTAAGACTTAGCAGGATATGAATGTACTTTAAACTAAGGTAAAGTTAGATCAGGGTTAATCACCTAGTGTATATTTATTAAGTTTATGAGTTTAGATAAAGACGTATTCCAAATTAATTTAAAGGAGACCCGTTTAACCAGCAGATTACCGCGTAGCATCCTACTTGGTTAAAAGACGTGTGTATGTGTGTGAGAGTGTGTGTGTGTGTGTGTGTGTGTGTGTGTGTGTGTGTGTGTTGGGTATGTTTTTTCAAATATAAGTGATTTTTCGGTAAATCAATTCTCTGCTGTATGAGCACCCCACCACGGTGATTTTAATTAGTGAGTACATTATATTTATTCGCCAGCAACCCTAGTTGTAACATCTTGAGTTAGACGAGGGGGTATAAATGCCCAATGCCGGCCGCCCGTAAACTGTGTGCATATTGCCCAAACAACTGCCAGTTGTGGTCGATTGGACATACACTAGCTTATTATGATAGGAGTACTATGTCTGTTGTCATAGATTTCCCTAAAGTATATATATATATATATATATATATATATATATATATATATCTATATATATATATATGTGTGTGTGTGTGTGGGGGGGGTACTGTCGAACACTTTGTTTTTGTGTTATGCTCCTTTACCAACCCTGTAAATATATTCCGTTTTTTTTTGGTGGGGAGGGTATTTTTTTTCTCTGAAGTGATTATTCAGCTTTTCAATTCTCGGCTATATGGGCACTCTCCCATCACGAATTTAGTTAGTGAGTACATTACATATATTCACCAGCCACCTTCATTATAATACCATAATTTAATAAATCCCTCATCAAGGAAAAAAACGGTGCTGGGCACCTGACGATTACGTGTATAGTGCGTCTGTCAGTCGTCGTTGGCCGGATGTACACCGGACTATTGTTAGTATAATATAAAGCCTCTGATGCATTGAGCTCTTTTTTCCCGGTGTGCCATTTTAAGTACACACTTAAGTACACACACTCACACACACACACACACACATATATATATATATTTATATATAAAAAGTATATTCATATATTATATAGATGTGTACGTACAAATATTGGCGTACTCAGTTTCCGATTTCTCATTCTGAACTGTTCAATTAATGAGTTCCTTTGCCCCTACATTACTTAGATTGCAGTCTTATTTGTTCAAGCTTTTCATTTGAGACATTCAGACACCTTTGTCTATTAAGACCATTGTTCTTCTAGTGGAACACATCTTAAGAGATATTTTTGGTAACAAACGAGCAATTATTGTATGTATATATTACCAGCCTTTTTTATTTGACCTGATTTGAAGAAAGGTAACGAACCGAGCTACTTGTCATCTAAACTGGAAAAAGTTCCATGCCGGATACAGTCCCCGAAATCAATATTCTGATGTTGGTTTATTGAAATATTCACGTTACCAAGTGTTCTATAACGTAAACTGTTCATAGAAACTTGTATATATATATATATATATATATATATATATATATATATATATATATATATATATATATATATATATATATATATATAGTCAAAGCATATTATAAACGAGACTTTTTACTTTCCAGATTTAATAACTTAAATTTAGAATGCTCATTATACACTAATAATTGCGATAAATTTCTGTCTATGTGCTACTAGCGTTCATGCTTTTGATTCGAATTCGTGTTGAAACCGGATCTCGAATACGAATTTTCTCTACTTGGACTCATTGCTACCTATGAATCAGTTTGGCGTCAGGTAATGAAAGCAGAAGGACGAGGAAGACTTTGGACCTGAGATCAAAGCGTAGTATCTGTCCTAGGGTTCAGTTCAAAATTCTTAGGAGGTTATCCGAATCAATAAGCACCTGATGAAAGCCAAAGAGCATAACAACCGAAACCTTATGATAATAACAAGAGAGACGAGGATAATAGTCGGCATGTAAATAATGTCTCCTGTCTTTAATCATTTCACCCCAAGCAAAGAGAGAATGTCACTAGGGTGCAAGGAGTTCTTTCTTCTTATGTGCCATGTCCTTTCAGGACGTAGGCGGTCATGGCTCTCCACTTCTCCCTCTATCCCTTGCAGCTGTCAACAAGTATTTCCCTCTGCCATATCCCACAGACCACGTTCTGTCATCCACCTGCTCAAGGTCGCCAGGAATGTCACGCACTTGCATTCCCTTGTCTCGCTTTCACTCTATTCGACCCGTGAGTATCAGATTCTCAAAGCCCTCCTTCCTCATTATGGGTCCCAGAAACTTCAGCTACCTCTTCCTGATGTTAATCCTTCTCCTTGTTTGCACCCTCTCCAAGACCTCAGCGTTGCTCACACGCTCGGTCCACGATATCCTCAGCCTCCTTCTGTAGAACCACATTCTTGAGGAAATCGTCCAGCATTCGCTGCCGTAAAGAAATTACAGATGTCACGTAGTAGCTCAGTATAATTTTCTTTGTTACCAAAGAAATCCTCCTGTCTCGCAATACTTTGCCTAGCTTTTGGAATGCGTCCTTGGCCATCCCAATACGTCTATGGATCTCAGTGTCGCACTTACCATCCTCTGTCAAGAGGCTTCCCAGATATTTAAACTTCTGCGTCTGCTTGATTCTGGTGTTCCCGACCTGCAAATCGCATTTCGGGCTCATCCTCTTCCTGACGATCATGCACTCCGCCTTCTTGTAGTTTATGCTTAGTACTTTCTTCTCCATCTGGAAGTGAGAGAAAATGAGAAAAGTTTAGTGATGAGAAAGGACAATAAAAGAACAAGGATCAGGAAGACACAATATTGGCATTGCATTTAAAGTTTTGGAGGTGGCAGGGAAATCAAGAGATCGGAAAGTAATTCCATAAGTGAGAGGTGCGAGAAAATAAACTATTAGAATAGAACATAGATCTAGTTCTTTAAACGGCAAAACGGTGAGACCTAGTTGCCAATCCAGTAATACGCTTAAATTCATGAGGTCGAGGTATCAAAGAGAACTCATCAGAATAATTGCCATAAAAATATTCTTTTTTAGAAAAGACAGTGAGATGCCACGTCACGTAGGTAAGAAAGTATCTGAAGTCAAGATTCCAGGTCAGGGGCGATTATATTACCGACTCTTCTTTTAATTTTTTCAAGAATCTCGAGATATGCAGAAGTGGCACCAAACTAAATACGGCAACAATATTCCATACACGGACGAATGGTAGATTTATATATGTGCAAGATAGATTCTGACGAGAAAGACTGTCTGGCACGACACAGTGAATCATATGTTCTAACACTCTACCAGAAATTCAGAGAGAAACTAATATTTAGACCAATAATGTTTCTCGGTATTAACATGACTACAAACTACAGACTATTGCAATGAATGCAACAGCAAGTCGTTTCTTTTTCAATAGAAAAAAAAACCCCTGTTTTTAAACACCCCAAAATAAAACCTATTTCTGGAATAAAGTCAGAGCAGAAATCTCGAGACTATTAAAAAGTGGGGAAAATTGAAAAGCAGAAGATTCAGGGAGATGCGGGGGGAAAAAAAAGGGTAAAACAGAGCAATATATAAATAACTTTATATTTGGCAAAGGACCGTGTATTAAAACTTTGTGCCTTATCTCCGAACGCAGAACGCACCTTCTTAAAAAATAATCTTATCTGTAATTACTTGACAGGATTCTCTGCTATCAGCGATTCGGGCGCGGCGGGTGTTGGTGGAGGGAAAAGCGACAAGGTTTTTCTATGGCTTCGGATTTTGGAAAAATTGAAATAATTATAATAGGTTCTAAGAAGGTATTGGCACGTCCAAATAATGATGTTTGGAATGTCTTTCTTCGAGAAACTAGGAGAATCATTCTTTTCCAATTTCAGCGCCACCGCCAACGTTGTGGGCAGCTGTGGAGAATTATATTCGATATTATTTCGAAATGGAAAATAAAAGATAATTAAAAAAAACAAAACAAAAATATATTCTATATATTAATGTTAAACTTAGATATTTTAGATTGTATAAATATTAACATGGCTCGACAGCTTTTATTTTTGTGCGTATGTAGCCAATTTTCAGTCTAGCATTGGCCATTAGCACTGCTTACAAATACGCTGATTAGTAGTTAATTGCAAAAGACGTTTAAAGATAATGGAAACAAAATTTACAAAGCGGGATAAGTCAGCACTCAATGTTACTGGTTTTGAAACGATCTTGAACGTGATAGGAGGAGGTTGAAGGCGCTCCAACATCGAATTACTACGAAACAACACAGCTTAGAATTACTACTACTACTACTACTACTACTACTACTACTACTTGCAGACAATATAACTCAGAATATAAACGCAGAAAATAAGCTAAAAACGAACCCCTTGAAAACTGCTAATAAATTGGCCGAAAGCGCTTGTGACAATAATCACTACTCACAGTTTTTACACTCTCTTCGATGACGAGGCCCGTATTCCACTGGGGTCGTAGAGGCACCACGTGAACAGCAACTGCAGAAAGAATGGCGTTTCTCTCGGCAAGATAGCCTGACGGAGCCCAATCTTATCCATGATGGTTTTGAAATTAGAGTTTTTCCATCTAGACCAGTTGCACTAGAGACTATAAGACCCAGTCTGCCTGCATAACGGAGTGGGGAGGGGAAGACGGATCCATGCCTTTCCCAATGGTATCAGCACATAAGTGAATGTAATGAACTCGACTGGAATTCGAACTAGGCTATCCGATTCCAGTCTGAGCCGCTATCCATTACTCCAACGTGCCTATACACTCTTAAAAGAAAAACTGTAAGAACACTATAAAAGAAAAACCTGATTAAAACTTATAAGATTTTCCTTGTCCTCAATGAAACATGTAATTAGTAGCAATAGATATATCCCGAAACATTGGCAATTTTTCTTCAGGATTACCGCAGATTTGTCTCAGTTTAAAAAATCTGGGGTTTAAATAACAGGGTAGACTTGCCTCTCTAACCTTGGTTGTTAACCAGCCTAAGAGAAAGAAAACCGTGTATTCCTAGCTATAGTTTAAATAGTAGGATAGAATGGGTTCTGTAAGGGGTTACAGAGAGTGGAAGCAAGACTAACGAGGCGTGATAGAAGAAAGGATGAAGATAAGGATGGGGAATAGATGAAGGCATCTGGAGATGTCGAGTGACACCGCATTTGAATAGTTGGGGATTATAGCTATCAGGAAAGCAAGTAAGAGGAAGGCGAGACATGAAGCTATTGGGGTAGAAGAAACGGCTACATTTAACCGTTTCGATAGTGAAAGGGTGGGCCTGAGATCCCAACCCAGTAGCACGCTTAAATTCATGCAGTTTGGGAACCAAAGTAGCTCGTCGGAGCAGTTACCGTGAAACTATTTGTAGGAAAGACAGAGGGAGGCAACGGCGTGTATGTGAGAGAGCCACTTTAAACGATATGCCAGATCAGGGTCAACCATGTTGCATATCCGTCTTTGGATTTTGTCGAGGACCTTAAGACGAACAGCGGGGTCTTCAGACCATATATGGCAGCAGTATTCCATGCAAGGGCGAATGGTTGATTTCTAGATTTGAAGGATGGACTCGATCGAGAAAAACGTTTTGGCTCGACACAGAGAACCAACTTTCCTTGCGGTAGATGAAGCTATTCATTCAGTGTACTTGTTCCATGTGGTGAGACAACGTAGATGCTCTATCGGTCTAGACAGACAGGGGGAATCTGTTCGTCGAAAGAGGCTAAACATTTGCGGAAGAAATGTGACCGGGTTGCTTAGCCATTATGGCCTGCTTCTGACAAGAGACTTTAACGTAGAATCAGGTGTTGTTTCAGATTGAAATCTCCGAAAGAGATTTCAATCGGACTTTGGCCTCGGCTCACTGGTTTTATAACGATAATCTTTACACTATCAGTACAGCATTTATTAATCTAATATTTTTATTCTTCTTCTCTGTGTCGTATCCCTCCAGGAAGTTAGCGATCATGGTCCTCCACAAATTCTTGTATTACTATATAAATAAAATATTGTTCATGTGTACACGAAGACGGCATCGAGATAAATTCATTTGTCCATTCAGTGTATTAGCACATAATTTCCCTTCTCCAAGAACGTAGGATAAAAAAAAATGGAGCCACACTTGCACATTTGTAACAGCAGAAATATTGTTCCAGAACAGTTACCCAGAAAATATAAAAATGTTTAACGGTAGTCGGTGAAATGAAAATCAAGAATATTATGGTTATATGACAACTAGATGAAGGTAGCGAGATTAAGGTTGAACACAGTCTTACAGCCATATGATGTTGAAACATCGGTTCCTGTACGATCAACGAAGTTAAGCAATGTCGAGTCTGGTCAGAATCTAGATGGGTGACTATTTGGGAGTAGCAAGTGCTGTAAGCTTAGATGTGCGAATGGTGTAATGGATAATGGCTCAGAAATACAGAGTTCCAATTTCCGTTGACATCGTTATATTCACTTACGCGCAAATACCCTTGAGGAAGGTATGAATCTACCTTTTCTCTCTCACCTATAGGTTAGTTAGTAAGGCTTATATTACTAAACCATTATTATCCCCCAATCCAAAAATTATTACAATCTAAAAAAAGAAAGAAAGAAAAACGAGTCTAGCTTTAAATAATTTGGAGATGGTTGATAAACCGTAAAAACGGATCAGTCAAAAAATGTTGAGAACGAAATCATTCAGCGGGTTGATTATTGCAGCGAAGTAAGGCGAAATTATTGATTGTCAGCGTCCAAAGAATGAAAAAATAAGGGGATAATGAAAGAAGGGGGTCAAACTTTCGGCTGAGCTTTCTGCAAAACCGCCATGACTATAATCACTGAGTAACATAAACTACCAAAATTCACCCCCCCGTTTCAGGTAAAAAAACGTATAAATCTCAGCTTCAACTAAGAAATATGTAACAAGCTAGCAAAAGAAATATGTTTAATGTTTATTAGAGGGATCAAAGGACAGTGCAGTCGATACGGAAACAGACTGATGTCTGCGGATTTCAAGGATTATATTTTTGTTATATTAAATGGGGTGAAACGTTTGTTGTAGATGGTATAAAATTTGTTGAAAATTAGATCTATTCTAATTTAAAAGCACAGCAATTACATTGTGACCGTTTTCATAATTAATGCTATTAGTGGTTGGTTTCCTGTTTTTTTTTTCTGTAGGGGCCTACCTTACTTATAAACGCTTTTTGCAGTGTGAGGTATGTATCATATTCGCGTTCTAGCCAAGTATGTTGCGTATTGAAGTTCATACAGTTCCACGTTGCTTTGAACTGGACAGGCGTATGGTGGTATGACCAACATAATTACGAACGAAAATAAACCCATAATAATGGTTAGTAGTTTATCCGTAAAACGCTCATTAAGATTTGGTCTTGTCGCAAAATGCAGCATTTGTGGAATTGAGACCTTTCTGATTTAGTCACAACTTCGTTTGGCTGGTCATGCTGTAAGTATGAGTGAGGACAGAATACCTAAGTTCCTCATGTATAGACAGCTTGAGAGTGAACAAAGCAGTAGTGGACGGCCATGGCTCTGGTATAAAGACAAGCTAACGAGTAATCCCTCAGCTGTCAATGTCCCTCATACTAACTTCGAGCGACTTTCCCTGGATAGAAATAAATGAATATATCTGTGCCAGAGGTGTATCAGAAATGTTGAACCCAGTCGTATTGACCGGCTAAGAATCGAAAGACAACGGCAAAAACCGTCAGCAAATGTTTCTGTAGCTATGCCCAGAGATCGTCGTTGTTGCACAATACATGAACTTGTAGTGGGTCACTAGCGCAACTGAAGTGTCACATATGACACCTACCTAAAAATGAATACACGCAGATACATATATATATATTTAGTTGGATTGATGTGAATTATATATATATATATATATATATATATATATATATATATATATATATATATATATATATATATATATATATATATATATATATATATAGTCATCACCAGTGTGGCTAGACGTCCGATTGCTTCAAGCCGGGATCGAAACACGACAGATTTGACATCAGTCACATATCTTAGGCCATCGTCACACGACAGAAGGGAAAGGAATTTTAACGTTTTTCTCTATGCGAAATGCGCCAGTGGTTCGAAGAACCCAATACATACTTGAAGAGCAATACTTAATAGCAATAGGAGCTGCTATTTTTAAAACCTCCATTACCTAGAGAGCTAAATCGAATACCTTCCTTCTTCAGGGACTGAAGGCATTAAAACAATGCGCTCACGAAACTTCGAAGTCAGCATGACTGAAATAACAGCACTCAGTTAAGTAACAAGTTTCTCCGCATCAATTAATTCTCCTCTCTCTCAATATATATATATATATATATATATATATATATATATATATATATATATATATATATATATATATATATATATATGCTGATGGTACTAAAAGTAATAATATAATGTTATATAAAGTTTATAGAATTTGGCAGCACCGTATGTTGATGTCTTGGAAATGTTCAAATCAATATCAGTTGTAAGTCAGTTTCAACACCAGCTTATAAGTTCGTGTATTACTGGAGAACAAACAGACCTTCATCAACCGTGTTTTCGACGAACAGAAAGATAGTTTTAATGAATTTAAAAAAAATAACGCTAGTAATTATTTTAATATGTATATACATATATATATATATATATATATATATATATATATATATATATATGTATGATAGAAACGGCCGTCCAGTGCTTTCTGCATTCTGTTGAGGTTTCTTTCAGACTCAATGAATTACTTAATTATAATTATCAAATCCTCCTAACAATTTCTATGATGTGTATATCATTGCTTGATCCGGCTTCTAATGCTTCAGTTTGAGCGGCTTGATGATAGTAGTCGTGGCTCCCGGTGGGACAGTCCTATGGTTACAGAGAATTTCAGTTGAGTTCCACCACGGATTATGTGAGCGAGCGGCGCTATATTGAGTCTGATTTGCTACCTCTTCGTCACCGAGGCCCTTTGAACATTTGGTATTTCGTTTGATTGATAACCTAACAGTCCGTGTTTCAATTCTCGGTAGTGGATGCGCACTGCTGATGAGTCCAAAATATAGGATGAAACGGCCGTCCAGTGCTTTCTGCATTCTGTTGAAGTTTCTTTCAGACTCAATGAATTACTTAATTTTATATATATATTATCATTCATTTATTTTACCGTGATTAAATGAAAAAGACTTTAAAAATATAATCTACTGGTAAACAAAGTGAATGATTCCAATATTTATCATTTAGCATAAAAAGGTTAAAACTTCTAAACTAAAAAATTCAACTTATTAAAAAAATATTCATGAATTCTCACATCTTTTGTCAGTATGATATCACTAATATCAAAATACTTTAATTACTATGGTATTTAAAATTATGAACATATGGATAAAATAATAATAGCAATATGTATAAAATATTTGATACATTCTTTTTCGTTGCAGTCAAGCTCTGTGAAACGTTCTACTTTGGACACCACTTATGCGATACGCATATAGTTGAATTTGAATATTTTGAGTTATGAAAATGCTAGTATGTAGCAAACAATATTGCCTACGATACTGACAAGATTCAGTTCTTCATCATGACTGAGACGGTCAAAAATGTTCGAACAAGAATAGAAGAAAAATATTAATATTTGAGAGTTTATTCGCAGTTTTCTTATGTTCAACAGCTAATTCGAAAAGTAGAAAAATAGAATAAAATCAAAACCATATCGGGCGAATTTAATACTCCCCCTTCTCTCTCTCTCTCTGTCCCTATATATATATATATATATATATATATATATATATATATATATATATATATATATATATTCTACGTTTCTCAATTTCACTATCAGGGCTAGAATATATATATATTCGACTCTGTCGTCGTATTCGACGTATGAGGGTCAATTCATTGGAACCGACATTCCGACAACATGTGATTTGATTATGGTGTTGAAGATTTTGTGTCGAACCATCCACACTTTTTGAAGGGCCGAATACAGAGAACTGGTGCACTACGTACCACAAGGTCCCCAAACGACCCTCCGCAGGTATTGAATTCAGAGTCTTACAATAGTTGTCATCCAAGGCTATAGAACCCAGTTTGTCCTATTTACCCATAAATAGAAGGGAAAAAATCGTTAGTTTTTCAAAATATTAAATTATTCGGAAAGTTAAACGTGAAAGATAAAGCTAGACTATGGATCACGCTAAGGGAGAAGAAGAGGATTCATAATTTTCCAAGGGTATTAACACGTAAGTTAATGTAATAGATTCGACTGGAATTCAAAATCGGCTCTCAATCCAACCCGCTATCTATTACTACTCCACCTTGCCTCCATATACATACATACATATATATATATATATATATATATATATATATATATATATATATATATATATATATATATATATAGCTGCATGTCGATGGGTCCTTTTTCTGCTGACAAATTACGCCAACATCATGTATATACAATTCTATATGCACAAATATGATTATATATATATATATATATATATATATATATGTATACACAAAATTTCCCTTATTTATAGTGGAAGTGTTTTAATGTGTGGAATTCTTTAAATTTTATTAAAAGTGAACATATCTTACACGGAAAATTCTTCAGCGTACCTCTATCGAGTCTTACCAAAATATTATCTTACGCTCCAGATTTTTTCAAATATCTCTTTTACTAAAAGAAATACTCTTTTGTCAAGACAACATATTTGACCATGAAAGTCTTTAAAAATTAAAAGAAAACGATTAAATCAATACCTATTATTTAAAATAAAGAAATACATGAAGAATTTATCAAATTTAAAAAAAAGGAAATAAATATAAGAATAAAGGAAATAAGAAATAAATAAAAGCAACTCCAACAATAGCAAGAATCACTTTCGTTTATTAGGCATTAAATTATACCCCTTAGCGTCATCCATAGTTTAGATTTACATTTCACGTTTAACCTTCAGAGTATTTTAATAATTTGAAAATTTTGAAGACCTAACGATTTTTTACTTCTATGTATATATACATATTACAAAATAAAATATTTCCATCTACATTGATAAAATCCATCGAAGGACGAAACGTGTTGCTAAAGAAAAGTTTTTATTTTGTCTTTATTCATATTGTCTTTTTACAGATAGAGAGAGAGAGAGAGAGAGAGATAGAGAGAGAGAGAAAGAGAGAGAGAGATTGCTGATGAGAAACACTTGTCTACAGTTTGCAGAGACACAGTTTTCTGAAAATCTGAATCTCATCTGCAACTCTTTCCAGAATACTTAGCCATTAAAAAATGCGAATCAAAATAGCGTAAAAATTTCAATCAGACATCTAAAAGTAGCGACAAATTGGCACCATTCTTAACTATAGAATAAAAAGACTCATAAAAAAGTACAAAAAGTTAAAAAAAATAAAGGAAACAGAGTTTCTAGAAATTACCAAAATGTTGCGACGTTGGAAACACAGATAAAGATTCATGGCGACCTTGTTCCCGCTGTCAAAGAGAAGTTCGCGTGATTTTCTGTGCGACTGGCGCGAAAATTTCGGGAGCAGAAAAAAATGGTACTCGTTTGGAAACGAAAATAGCAGGTGACCACGAAAGGCTACGAACAGGCTGACCAAAAGGAGCCGAGAATAATCGAAGTGAAAATTCTGTAATTATAATGGAAAACTAAAACATGTTTTTCGGGCAAAACCACAAAACGGTTTTGGTATGATCTTTTCGTTTTTGTTTTTCAGTTTTTTTGTCTATCAACAATAAGAATGCCTCCAATTTCATCTGTTTTACCTCTTTGTTCCCGGGGAAATCCTAAACAGATACTTTATCACACAATGGAATGCAATGCGTACATACAAATGGTTAGGCCAATGGTAATGATAATATTACCAGTTTCGTTATAAGGAGACATTCGGTATTCATTGTGAGAGTAGTCAGAGCTACTGACGATTGAAATTTATAAAATCTTTCATAACAATTTTCCCCGAAAACAGGTTTCTCAAGTCCAGTAACTCCTATCGCTATTTCCAATATTAGTGGGCATTTCTTCCTAACATTTTGTTTGTAATAGGGTGGAATGTCAACATCTGGATTATGTTATTATTTTTTTGAAAGTCCTCAAGTGATGTGGTTTCTGTTATTTGGTACAGTTCTTTATTTGTTATTCTTATATGGTATTGAATGTTGGTCAATCTCGTCATGGATGAGGAAAGAACTTGAGTTAGCAGAAATGTGGTTCCGAGAAGGATAACGAAAATCCCGTGTACAGAACGAGTAAGCGATAAAGAAATCGTAAAGGAAATGGTAACAGAAAGAACACTTATACTCAGAATCAGGGAAAGAGAGTTTGAA
The DNA here is from genome assembly GCA_964036315.1 of Acanthosepion esculentum. Taxonomy (NCBI): domain Eukaryota; kingdom Metazoa; phylum Mollusca; class Cephalopoda; order Sepiida; family Sepiidae; genus Acanthosepion; species Acanthosepion esculentum. The sequence continues at coordinate 81,449,946 of OZ038476.1, forward strand.
TTCCTTGAACACCTAATGTAGAAGGAGGTTTTGGAAATACTGAACCCTCACGTGGTATATTTAGAGCAAGGGAGATAGGAGCAGCTACTAGCCACTAAGGTGAGGAGCTTGTGTGAATGGATGGCGGAACGGGGGACAGGGACTTTAGCAAAGGGGGAAAACTCCTATGAGTCTCAGAAGAAGAAGAAGAAGAAGCAGAAGAGGAGAAATAAGAAGAGGAAGAAGTCGAAAAGGAAGAGGAAAAAGAAGAAGTAGAAGAAGAAGAAAAGGAAGCGGAAAAAGAAGAAGAAAAGAAGAGTAAGGTGAAGAAGAGGAAGAAGAAAAGAAGATTGATTGATTCATTTTTTACGGTTTGTCAACCCTTTCCATGCTCTTTAAAGGCAGAAAATATTTTAGATTGTAAGAATTCTAAATTTTTAGATAATAATGGTTTAGAGACACAAGTTGCAACAGGTAACCTATATCTGGTGAAGACGAAGTTGATTCATTACTTTCCTAAGGATATTTGAACATAAGTGAATTTAACGGTGCCAGTGGGAATTGGAACTCGGCGCTTCGATTAACAATTCCGAGCCATTAACCATTACATCACCCACACATCCAAGCTTACAGCACCTGGTAATTCCCAAGCAGTTACCCAAATAGGTACTGACCAGGGTGATCGTACGAGACCCAGTTTTGAAATATTATGAGTAATAATATTCTTACTGCTACCAGTGGTCGTTAGATGGATGTTGCATCTAGTAATTTATAATGTTTAATGTTTGCTTCTTAAGTGTTTTCATTACTTCAATAAAAAAGTGCACGTGTCCAAATAATAAATATTTATACTGTACTTTTATTATTATCTGTCTATATTTCTGAGATGAAATATTGTAACTATTGACACTAAATAGTGTCAATAGTTCTGTCCCATTTCCTCCATCCACTGCTTGAACAGAATCCGAAACAGATTCTCAGTGACTAGAAATGTGAATGTTATATGTCAGCCCATTTAATTAAATAAACATAGGAAGAACATTGTTCAGACTGTTGTCCTCATTTTTATGGTCACATTCACAACGCTTCTGCTGTTGTACACTTCGGTCTTCTTCAGGTGATATTTGCTTGAATTTTGAACTGAACCCAGAATAGTTAATCTCTATGTTACCGTTTCTGAAGATGGGTTTAAATGATGCGTGTGTAGATGTTCTTCCTATGTTTATTTAATTAAATGGGCTGACATATAACATTCACATTTCTAGTCACTGAGAATCTGTTTCGGATTCTGTTCAAGCAGTGGATGGAGGAAATGGGACAGAATTTCAGTGTTTTTACTGAGCGACCAAGGAATGTGAATGTTATATGTCATCCCATTTCAGGAAATAAACATGGCAAGAACATCTGCAGAAGCGTCATCAAACCAATCTTCAGAAACGCCAACATACAGATTGTCTCCTGATTGGTTTGGCTTGTTTTGTTTTGCGGCATATCAAACTCAATGGTTTATTTAATGCCGACAAAATTTTTATTGCTGGTAATATGTCCTTCTTCAAAAATCTATTTCTGGGAATATTTTTCCTTGAAGAAATCTTCAGCGGTCATATTTTTTTCAAACTGTTTGTATTGCTGGTACTTTTCTTTAAAGTATTGCTGATAATAATTTTTCCTTAACAAATTATTGCTGGTAATATTTTTTTTTATTATAATGTATTTCTGGTATTAAAAGCTATTTTTACACAAGTTTGGGTATTAGCTATTTGTCCATAGCTGGGACCCTAACAGGTGTTACCACCCCAGGTCAGGGTGGACCTGGGAACACCAGTAACTAAGAGGTGATTTTACGCTCCTCAAAACCTCCTGATCAAAGGCCTTGCTGTTGGACGAAGTTTATCGTCTTACCCAGGACGCGAAGTATCTCTTGAATAATGCTGAAACCTACAATGGTATAAAGCGCGGGGTTAATAGCAGAGCAGATTAATATCTCTAGATTTGGTTGGAGGCCAGTTTAGGAGAACAACAACTTTGAATCTCAGATCGCTTTTGTCAAGGACTACCAACTCCACCCCATAAAAATCTACTTTCTACATCAGCAACATTTAAACTAACAAGTATGTGACCCTGTAGCCTAAAGTAGAGTCTCCAATGTAAAAAAAAGAATACTTTTCTTATTTTAATTAAATCTTTTATCATAATTACAGTTTTCTTTTTTATACTGAAGATATCTATTTCTAGCTAATTCACTGTGACTTTGTTCCACACCAAGTGCCTTAAAAAGTAATCTTGTACTAAGGTTGCATTATATCAAGTAGGAATAGACTTAAAACAATAAACTGACAACACTAACGCCTACATATTTTCATTTGAAAGATATCCGCCCTTAAACTAATATATTTAGGATATTAATTCTTTTAACTCATCAACAAGCCCAGAAATTAACCCAAGAGAAAATAAAATAGCAAGGAACACAAAGCCAATGAAGTATATCCGACAAAC
>OZ038476.1:81457420-81487420 GCA_964036315.1 Acanthosepion esculentum
AATCCGATCTTATGACTAAATCGATTACATTTTTGTTACATTATCGATTGAATTGTGTTAATATTTCTCATGGTAAGTTAGTTTTTAAAAGAAGAAATGTTTTCTGATACAAGTTATTCATTAAATGTTACAAACGTCGATTACAATAAATTGAATAGTATAGATAATAAATGTAAGTACATGTCAATTGCATGTTACGTCATCATTATTTAAAATTCAGTGCTTGAAATTCCATTTATTCAAACCCTTAAAATGATCAGCGACAGAGGTGTCTTTCTTCAAAGTCCAACAGTGATCAGGCATCATGACAATATCCCAGCGTCTCCTGATACCGGGTCTCCATCTCTTTCATGTCCTGATAGAATCTTTCCCTCTTTTCTCCTCATTGATCCAAAATTTTCAGGAAACTGATCCATATGTGAGAGTAAATAATGCATTTTGATGATCATGTTGCATTTGAGGTTTCTGAAAGCAGTCAGCATATTGATGACAAGTTCTGTGGAGTTTCCGGGCTTGTTATTGCCAAGAAAGTTCTTCAGGAACAAAACAAAACCCTCCCATGATTCCATTTCCACTTCGGATATTGAGTTTTCAATTATTTGATGAACTGACGGATTTGATGACAGCTTTCAACTTCTCCATCGTCAATCCTGGAAAAGCCTGACACAAGTAAGTGAAGCAGCCACCATCCTATTACGTGTTATTTGTTTATAAATATTTTGGAGGTGTGTTTTAATATTTATGAAGCTATATTTAGCTGAAATATTTCTGATGAGTTACAATTAATGAGTTTATAATTAACATAATAATTAGTTTCATTGTGTGAAATATGTTGCATATTTAGATATTTTACTGGACATGGCAATAGAAAGAAAAACGTAAAAAAACAGCATGTAGCCATAGCTCAAAAATTTGATCTGATTGAGAAAAACCAATGTGATTTTTTGATTCAGCAGATCAAAATTGTCCTAAATCAGCTAAAAATATTTTGACAATAAATTTGATGTTGACCAGTGTTACTGAACACCCTGCACATATAAATGTTTTTTCCCTCTTTCTGCCTCTCTATCTCTTTTTCTTACCACTTCTTTTCCTCCTTCCACTGCCGGTGCAAGTACAATTATAAATAAGTCTTTTGAGACGAAACACAGACTTGCTGCTTGACGAAACCATCTTGGTAGTAACCGTGGTAGCATGAAGGCCAATGTTTCGGATATTTTATATCATATATATATATATATATATATATATATATATATATATATATATATATATATACATATATATATATATATTCATCCTGGGCAAGACGTTAAACTACATCCACGTCCTGGGTAAGACAATAAACTACGTCCAGCAGCAAAACCTCTGATCAAGAGGTTTTTAGGAGCGTGGCACCACCTCTTAATTGCTGGTGTTCTCAGGTTCACCCTGACCCAGGGTGGTAGCACCTGTTAGGGTCCCAGCTATGTGCAAATAGTTAACTATTACCAGCAATACAATTTTGAAGGAAAAATATTAGCAGAAACAGATTTTTGACAAATCAAAATATTACCAACAATAAAATGTTTTGTCGGCATTAAATAACCCACTGAGGTTGGTATGCCGTAAAACAAAATAAACCAAACCAAACCAAACCATATATATATATATTTATATATATATATATATATATATATATATACATATATATATATATATATGAAGAGTAATAGTATTCAAATAATGAATTAGAGTTAAAAACTTGGAGGAATTGGTATGTAGAAGTGAAGGAAAAAAGATTGTGAATTGGTAAATAAAGAAACACAGCGATTAGGAGAGCGGTAGGTTGATAGATAGTGATAGAGATAGAGAGAGATGAGGCTGATAGAGAGCAAAAAACAAAACTGGAGAGAGTAAGGATGAAAGAGAGAAACACATAGAGGTGAGATAGAGGGAGTGACGGAAAAACGCATAGCAAAATAGTGGGAGGAGCGAAGAAAGTAGAAGAGTGAGTGAAAAATAGGGGGATAGAAAAATAAAAGAAAGCAAAATCATATGCGTTAGCTGGGAATAGATAATGTATGTGTGTGAGAGAGATAGATAGATAGAGAGATGGAGGGTGAATAAATAGAGAGATAGAGAGAGAAAAGATGACAGAGAAAGAAAATAGAGAGAGATAGAGAGAGAAGGAAAATAGAGAGAGAGAGAGAGAGGGGGGAGAGAGAGAAAGAAAGAAAATATATATAGGGAGAGGAGACAAAGTCAAAGAGAAACAGTAAGTGGAGAAGACTGGGAGAAAGAAAGAGAGCGAGAGTAAGATAAAAACATTGATTCAAGACAGAAAGAAATAGACACAAATATAGATAATAGGAGAAAGAAACATAAATAAAATATGAGAGAAGGAAAGAAAGAGAGGGAGTGAGATGGATATGGACATGGAGATTTAATGAAGGGGAGAAACGTTGAAAAGTGAGAGCTGGAGGAGTTGAGGGGAAGAAATAAAGAAAAGCGTTTCTTTGCCGTACACAAGCTTTCTAAACGCTTCACCGTTACTTCTTAATTTCACGCAGGTGCCCATAGAAAGTCGCTGGAACACGCACACACCTGCCTGGTCTGGTAGTCCTTTCCTTACCCTATCCTTTTCATCACGTTTCTTCATCCAGCCGCCACCCCACTCAGTCCACGGGCAACGTACATCGTTGTAAACAGAAAAGGCAGAATATATTAGTTCAAACCGGCTGAATGTTTTCGGTCAATGACTCAGTATACGTTCGGGCTATTTTTGATCGGTGCATTCTGGAGTTTTAATCAGATGGTCGAGTCCGCATCCAGGAACCTACAAGGGACTTCGGACGGAGTAGTGTGTTTTTTTATCGATCTACGAGAGCTTGCTAAATTGATCTTTGTCAAATCCTTCTTATAGCCTCGGAACTGCACTCAGAAATACTGTCTTTTCAATGCGCTATGTATTCCGTGAATAATAAAGTTGCGTTTATCGTAACGACAAGACACTTGCTCTCCGGCAAAGGTAAGTCAGTGTGATAATGTTAGCTTTAGCCTTTAAGATCTCTTTTTCGGGTGTTTTTCTCCTTTTATACTGTGAGGAAGGCGTCAAATAATTATATGGTTTCTGCAATTGACTTTCTGTGCGTAATTTGCCATTCACTTTGTGGTTATCAGTGTTCTAAAAAATTAATACACACACCTGAATACTGCTGCTCTATTTTTAATTTGTAAAAATGGCATGACATAATTCTAGATTACCCCAAACTGCATATCAGACTGTGAGTAGAGTATTCACGGGAAATATGCACGTAGCTAACGCATATTGGTCCCTACTGAATCAGTCTACCAAATATGCGTAGTGCTATGCATTTGTATCCAGTTTATTATGTGAGGTTTTGCTGGAACGGCTCTGTGATCTTAACGAGAGCCGGCAAATTCGAACAAAATATTTCCATCAAATTTTTCTTGTAGCTCGATATCTTGAAATGCTTCGCTATGCATTTGGTAACATTCTTTAGGTTTCTAAGCGGCGCAAGCGTTTAATTGCAGGCCGAGTGTCGGTTAAAAATGATGAGCATTCAGGGAGACCAATCACGAACAAAAGCATTTGTGATCTTACCCGGTCGTTTTGCGTGTCGTCTCTGGATTTTATTGGTTTGTTAGCAATTCCTCAGTAGGGAACCTAACGCAGCATTACAGGCTGAATCGACGGCAGGTAATATTCTTTTTTTTTTTACTCGTTTTATAACAAGGGGTACAGTGGGTTATGATAAGTTTTTAGCCACCCTTGATTACAGCAATTTTGGCTTGTTTAATAACTTTTCTTCATTTTTTATCAGACAATACTCTGTTAGTATCAAGCTACTCTCATCTAGGAATGATAGTTGACTTATATTTTGCAATGAAAGTTCGCGGAAGTAAGGAAATTGGTGAATTTCAACAAGGGCAAATAATAAGATGGCATCAAGTCAAATAGAGAAATTGCTAGGTTTTTCCAGGTTAATCATCAAACGATTAATAAAATTGTCAAGAAATTTAATGAAATTTAATGTCGCGTGGAACAACGTTCAGGAAGACCAAGCATCGTGTCTGAGTGAAGGAAAAGGGCGCTGAAGGGAGAAGTCATCAGAAGCCATCGTCAGAGCGTCAAAGATGTCACCAACAGCATGGAAATGTCGCCATATGCGGCAAGAAAGATTCTGAAAGAGCTATTCTAATAAGAAGAGTTGCAAGAAAGAAGCCCTTTATTTCAGAGGTTAACAGGAACAGGCGTATGGACTGGGTGAGGAAATCTGAGAGCAAAGATTATGAATTTTGACAGTCTGTAATTTGGTCAGATGAAAGTAAATTCTGCCAATATACAAATTCGAGACAGGTTTATGTTTGGAGAAAACAGAATGAGACTTGGAACACTGAATGTTTGCATGTGACCTTGAAACATGGAGGGATTGTAGTAATGGTGTGGGGTGTGCTGTCTGGTTTGGAGGGAAATCATATGCGTTAGTTGGGATTAGATAATGTGTGTGTGTGTGTGTGAGATAGATAGATAGAGAGATAGAGGGAGAATAAATAGAGAGAGATAGAGAAAGAAAAGATGAGAGAGGTGACGAAAGCAAAAAGAAAATTGAAGAAACGAATGAGAACAACAGGCAAGTATAGGAGAAGAGAGAGAGAGAGAGAGAGAGAGAGAGAAAGAGAGAACATACAAGAGATTAAAAGAAAGAAAATAGAGGGATAGAGAGAGAAAGAAAAGAGAGAGAGAGAGAAAGAAAATATATATAGAGAGAGGAGACAAAGTCAAAGAGAAACAGTATGTGGAGAAGAATGGGAGAAAGAAAGAGAGCGAGAGAGAGACGATGAAACATGGAGGGATTGGAGTAATGAAGTGGGAGTGCTGTCAGGTTTGGAGGGAAATCTGAGCTAATTCTTGTTGACGACCGGTTTAATGGTCCAAAATACTGTCAGATATTAGAGAAAGGGCTACTTCCACTATTTGAAACCAATCAGAGTGACAAGAATGTCTACCTTTTTTAGGCGCTATGTCATACGAGCAAAGTACCAAAGGTCTGGAAGGAATCGCAAGGAATCAAGTCCCTGTCATGGGTAGCCCAAAGTCTTGACATGAATCCAATAAAGCACACTTGTGAGCACCTTGATTTCGAGAGCGTGCAACCAAAAGCCCGTCAGTGGCAACCCTTAAAGAAACATTGCTAAAAGAGTGGCAAAATATGAATATGACGATTGTTGATAATTTGATCAAATCCATGAAAAATCAAATACAAGCACTGAAACTAGTAAATGGAGGACCTATTCCATACTAGTTCCAAATACTGTTTATTTATGTTGAGTTGGAATTACGTAAATAAATATTGAAATTGGATGTAATTCATTTCTCCTGGCTAAAAACCTTTCTTAGGCCACTGTACATCGTTTGAGAAAACGTGTCAGGGAGGGAAATAGAGTGAACGGATGTCAGCAGGTAGGTCAGCTATTCAATCTCTCACTACTGAAACCCCGGCACGCAAAAAACAAAAACAAACAAACAAAAAAAACCAGTTAAGACAGCAAAGCCCGGATGAGTAGCAAAGATGCATTTTTCACTCTTTTCGCGTACTTTTCGTTTTTTATCTTATAAATAATAAAAAAAAAAGAATCCATCCCTGTCAATATTTCACGCACACGGGCTTGAAACAATCCAAACTCAGTTCGAGTTATGAAAGATCTGACCAGTGCAACAGGGTCTGTAATTTTGTCTAGACTACGTTACGATCCATGAGGACCTTTTGGGATCAATTTTTCACTTCTCTCACACGTGTGGAATCAGGAAGTCTGCAAATGGATTGGTCGATTCCCTGCACAGCCCCGGAAAGTACCTGGCTCCTTCTTTTGCAAGAGTGAGATTAGACCCAGAAATGAAGTACTGCTGGCATATACGAGAGCCTGAAGCTGCCCAGTCCTGACTTTTCACTCTTGATAGAGTTCAAAATGATCTACGCGGCCTTGTGGGTGATGAATTTTTTCCACTCTACAACACCTTTCACGACAGACGAAACGTCGCAAACCTTTCGATATTCTATCCCCTTTTCCATGACAAGTGTTCTGACGGGCTACATTCAGTAGCTATGACCCGCCATGTCACATATACTGGAGCGAATCATCCCCACTGCCATCGTATTCGATTGTTAAGAAAGAAGTTTCACTGATGCAGTCTCTTCCCCAGAATCGCTACTATGTGGAACAAGCTCCTAAGAAGATGCTTCCGGTTTGCTATAATCTGAACCTCTATAAGTCTAGTGTTAACTGTTATCTTTTCTATATATCATCAGAGACTTAAATTCTTACCTAGTCTTCTTACGTTTACACAACAACTTCATTCGGGAACCCTCTAGCTTGAGTAGCTCTTGGTCCTTGCATTGGACGAACATTTATTAAAAAACTCGATAAATATATTTATTGCCTCTTCCTCAAAATTGCAACGCACCTTCTAAACACACAGGGTTTGTATCGCCTTCCGAGTTAAGGAGGTGAAACCCGTTGCCCGAACAATCTTTCCACTTTTTCACATTGTCTCAATTTTTGTTCGGTTACTACTATACACTATACTAAAATGCACACATGCATGCATGCACCCAAACACACACAGAGACACAAACACACACAAAAAGAACTCACACACACATATATATGTATGTATATATAATTTATTCGAAAATTATAACATATGTTATAAAATCACTACAGAAATAGCCATTTTGGTCCCATATCATCACTTGAAATGTATCTAATCTATAACGAAGCTTAGTACAACATTAGATTTTAACGTTTATTTTAACTGAAGTTTTGGCCTTTCAATTAAAACAAAATAAATAACAAAATATATGGATTTTTCCTAAGTTTCTTCTTTAAATAATTTTATTATATTTTAAAATTAATACAGATAAAATTTAGAATTGGTAATTTTTAATTTCAATTTTATAGTAAAATTTAATATTAATTAGTTAGAATGATTTCTATTTTAGTCTAACCTTAGCATTAAGACAGTACTAATTATAACCAAGCCTCGTTGTCAAATTTTTTGAATTCTCATATACTTGTATTTTGATTGGTCATTGCAGCTTATGTAACAGTGTTTCCCCTAGCGAGGGGTGTTTGGCCGATTTGAACCTTTTAAAACCCTTTATTCTACATTCAACTCCATCACTTGATAAGACACCAGAAGTGTTGAAACAAAATGGCTATTTTTGTAGTGATTTTATAACATAAATATGTTATAATTTTTGAATAAATTATATTTGCTCTACTCTCTATTTTAGCACTCTTTTAAGAATAGTATTCTTTGGTTATTGGAATTTATTCCGTATACACCAATCCTATACTTGTATATATATATATATATATATATATATATATATATATATATATATATATATATATATATATATATATATATATATATATATTGAAATGGATTAAGTCCGACAATTATTTAATATATTTTCTGTTTATACGTTATTTTTATAGATATAATTTATTTAAATAAATGCTCTATATTTTAATTACACAGTATTAGTTACATTTACCAGCTTGAATTGTCGAGAAATTTCGTTGACAGTACGTCAGATGATGGTTTCCATTAGGGTTACTGGTTAGATTCCTGTCGGAGAGCGCATAATTTCTATGAAATTTTCTCGGGCATTCAGGCCGGTAAATGTAATTAATACCGAAAAGAAACATATGTCAGCTCCGGCCAAATTTTAGAGAAACGGAAACAAAAAAGACGCTTATGCATAACGTCAAGAAGACAGAGTTGAAAATTCTAGGGCACATATTGAGGAAAGAGGGCTTGGAAAATATGATAGTCGCATGAAGGCGAGAGGGAGACAGGAAAATAACGCATAACCTCCGTAGCGAGCCTGAGTAAATCGATGGCGGAACAAGATTTAGGGTAGATAACAAAAATACAAAATATATTGAAAGCTACAAACAACAGGGAATTAGGGAGAAGAATAATCGCCAACTACTTGAAGAGACACGGCACATTGAAGAAGAATAAGAAATTAACACAGAGGGAAAATATAAAAAGAAAACTGCAGTATCGTATGCAAATTAGATAGACAAGTATAAATAGAGAACAACTGGCGAACATAGCGAATGCCTAGCAAACCCGTTTCCTAAACGTAACACGGAGAACTGTAGTACAAATGAAACTATACAGAAAGATATACAAAGCACAACTAAAGCAAAAATAAAATCAAGACAAAAGCAAAAATACATAAACGAAAATCAAACAAAGTAATTATTCACTAATGAAAAAAATGGCGTTTATTTTTATATTTTTGCAACGAATTTGTTGTTTGTCTCGCTTGACGTTAAACTCTAAAAAATGTAACGATTGGTGATGTTTGCATTTATAAAACCATCACCGGTTCCAACAATAATACCAACAAAATAATCAATACTATGCAAAGAACTTTCTTATGCTAATTTGTAAGAGAGACGGATTACGTATTACTCAATAGTTCCAGCAGTCGCTTCACCGCAGTAGTAGTTAACAGGCCTACACAGGCTGCGGGGCTTTCCTTCCGGATTCTTCCTGAGGGATTGGCAGAGGTGAAGAGAGAGGCGGTTTTTTCCCCGTCGGAGTAAATGCTCCGGTTGTAGTATCTGTTCCGTGCCGGTGGTGGTCTTCTGTCCTCCTTTGCATTCTCACCACCGTTGCGTAACATCTACTACGTAGCGGTTGTATGACCGGCTATGACCAGGTTTGACAAGCTATGACTAGCTTAGACCAACTACCCAAGTAGAAATCTGTATCTATAAATTGCATTCTGTTAGCGTGTCTGTGTGTTTGTCATCTTGTTATCTAATCCTGAGCAAGCCGTTCGTCCGATTGGCATGAAAATTCACACACAGATCGAAAATTTACGCCATTCGTACTTGAAGTCTTCGGATGTTTCGATTGTTCCTCCGATTTTGGAAAAAATCGATAAAACCGATAGGGGGTCGAATATTGATTGGAAAAATAATCATCAGTTTTTCAGTGATAGTTTTCACAAATTACAAGTGATATCCACCAAACTCACGTTGAGCAATGTCCTTACTTATAGTTTTGAGGTGCTGTTCTTTGTTTTTAAAAATTGATATCAGTTATCGGGAAAATCGACAAAATCGATCACTTTGGGACATCCGATTCAAATCCAGTGTAGCTGATTTTTGGCTCTCTTTTTCAAAAACTGCAAGGAATTTTCAGGAAAATCATGTTGAGCATTACTTTTATCAACAGTTATTAATTGCTGGCCGTATCTTCAATATCGGTATCAATTATCGGAAAAAATCGATAACATTATGCCACTTTTGACATCCAATTCAAATCCAGTCAAGTTGATTTTTGGCTATATTTTTCGCAAATGGCGAAGAATTTCCACCACAATTACGTTGAGCATTGTTTTTATCAACAGTTAGGAGGTGGTGACATTCATTTTCAATATCGATATAAATTACTGGAAAAATTGATACAATCGATCACTTTGGGACATCCAATTCAAGTCTAGTCTAGCTGATTTTTGGCTATATTTTTCGCAAATGCCGAAGAATTTTAAGCAAAATTCCAGTTGAGCATAGTATTTACCGACAGTATTGAGGTGCTGACTTTCGTTTTCAATATCGGTTTCAATTATCGGATAAAAATCGATGAAATCATACCCCTTCCCATTCAAATCGAGTTTACCTGAATTTGGCGATGTTTTTCGCAACTTGATTGGGATTTTGATTAACTTTATCGGCTTTAGTCTTGACAATTAAAAACTTTTGCCCTGTGAGCTCCTTTGTGACCAACTAATACCTGAGGGAAGTCGATACAATCATGTCTTCACCCAAATGTGCGAATACAACAATCAAACTTATGTTCAACTGAGACGTCTACACTACAGCCTCTACAGCTGATTGTTATTCACACACGCGTGACCATGCTTCACATAGCGGTATCACATTGGCTGAGTGCAGTACGCGGTCGCTGATTGGTGTTCGAGATCCTAGGACGCTCGCTGATTGGCACAAACGAATTTGAACCTGCTGTGCACAGCTGTGGGACGAAGGTCTCACTTCTGCTCCTGTTACGCCACCATCCGGTTGATACGACAGGCTCCTTCAACTGATCATTTCTCCTACCGCAAATTGTTTCTTACGTTTTTGTTTTCCGTTTGTCTGTTTAACTACATTTTCCCAACTACCATAAACAATTTATTCAGTTGTTTTACTTAAATACCTGCCTTCCTGATTCTGGCTCATGGTTTGCGATACTAATTCAGACTTTGCAATTGAGCAACCCTAATCAATCACTACTAGCATCACTTTTCCCCATGCCGCCAAAAAGGAGGGTACGTCTTAGCCTTCGGTCTGCAAGAGCGTTCGCTATGAGGCAAGAAGGGCCCGCGAGTCCCAGGAGCAGACTACAATGCGACTATCACAGGTCGCTCAACGCAGCGCCCCCATGCAGGCCTCGCAGTCACAAGAGGAGCGTGCCAACTGCTTGGCTGGGAAAGCTGCATACAGGGCTTCTTTGCGATCAAGGCTCAAGAATGCACAACGGTCGAGAATGAACGCACAGGCTGCAGCAACCGCCTCTGCATCTCGGGCTTCCGAGACTCATCACCAAAGGCTTCTTCGTAACGTAAGAAACGCTGCTGTCACTGCGAAATCAAGGGCAATAGAGACACTTTCCCGCAGGCGTGCCCGTCAATCCAGGGACGCTTCTGCAACAGCGAGCGCAAAGGCTGCTGAGACACCGCTCCGTAGATCTATTCGAAATGCTACGTATGCTGCAACCACTGCCAGGTCGAAGGCAGCTGAAACATGTCAATCCCAAGACGCTGCTGCAACAGGAACAACTAGGGCTGCTGAGACATCGCTCCGTAGATCTGTTCGACATGCTACGAATGCTGCCACCATTGCGAGGTCGAAGGCAGCTGAAACATTCGACCGCAGGCGCGCACGTCAATCCAGGGACGCTGCTGCAACAGCAACTTCTAGGACTGCTAAGTAGGTCTGTTCGAAATGCTAGAAATACTGACACCACTGCCAGGTCGAGGGCAGCTGAAACAATTGACCGAAGGCGTGCCCGTCAATCCAGGGACGCTGCTGCAACAGCTGGGTCGAGGGAGTCCGAGGCAGAGTTGGGCTACACGGACCTTATTTACATTAGGGCGCTCATTCATGTTGAAGACATTGCTCTTGAAATGGGTGGAGCTGTGCTAACTACATACGGGTTACCTCCGCCAGTGCGAGATGGCACCGCCGACTTATCACCAGAAATACGGGGCGAAATGTCTTATGGCACTGTTGACCTCCGAGAGAATGAATTACGCCTCCTACCAGAACAAAGAACAGCTTACACCACGGTGATTGACGCCGTGCGACAACAGCGCGGTGGCATCTTCTTCCTAGACGCACCCGGTGGCACCGGGAAGACGTTCGTTACAAAACTAATTCTAGCTGAAATCAGGCGGCACAGAGACATCGCGCTTGATGTTGCCTCATCCGGGATTTCGGCCACATTGCTTCCGGGCGGACGGATGGCGCACTCTATGTTTAGACTTCCGCTTGACCTTGCCAAGGCCGAAATTCCAACTTGCAGCTTTTCAAAAGATTCGGGTCAGGCTGACGTATTAAGTCGTTGTAAACTCATAGTGTGGAAATAGTGCACTATGGCTCACAAACAAGCACTCGAAGCGTTGAATAGGTCCCTTCAATACATTAGGGACTCCACTGATCTCATGGGTGGCTTGACTCTCCTTCTGTCACGTGATTTTCGACATACACTGCCTGTCATTCCATAAGGGACAAAGGCCGATGCTGTTCGTGCGTGCCTTAAGTCGTCCAACCTCTGGGCCCATGTCCAGTCATTGCACCTGACCACCAACATGCGCTCTCATACTACTGGGGACAACGGGTCCGCTGATTTTTCCAGGGGCCTTCTACCCTCGGGGAGGGCCAACGTCTTCAGATGCAGAAGGCTACATTAACGTGGGAAGACTAGGTTCAGTTGTTGACACCCATCAACAGCTCAGATATGTCGTTTTTCCGCATCTTAGTGCCAACTACTGTGACATTGAGTGGCCCTCTGAAAGAGCTATTCTTGCTCAAAAAACACCACAGTTACTAGAATTAATGAGCAATTCCTGCAGTGCATTCCCGAGGACGAATACATCTACAAATCCACTGACAGGACGCCCGACCCGGACAACATTACAGACTACCCGGTCGAACTTTTGAATTCCTTAGAACTGGCGGGGCTTCCGCCTCACACACTGTGACTGAAAGTGGGCACGCCCTTTATGCTTTTGCGTAAACTGGTTCCTCCAAAACAGTGCAATGGTAGACGCATGGTGGTTAAGTCTTTGGCACCAAATTTAATTGAAGCGACAATTCTTACCGGTTGCGGAAGGGGTATTCATACCGCGCATGCATCTATCTCCGTCGGGTTCAGATGTGCCCTTTACATTCCGGTCGCAGTTTCCCGTCAGACTTTGCTTTGCAATGTCTATTAATAAATCACAGGGCAAAACACTACATATCGCGGGAATTCACCTTGGAGAGCAGTGTTTTTCCCACGGCCAGCTTTACGTAGGCTGTTCGCGTTTAGGTAGAAGCGAGGACGTATTCGTCTTCACTCCCAGGGGTTCTGCAAAAAATGTCGTTTACAAGGAGGTTCTATAGGTTGATGGGACGTAGGCGGCGACTGACACTATATATATATATATATATATATATATATATATATATATATATATATATATATATATATATATATACACATATATATATTTATATATATATACACACATATATATATGTATACATATATATATATATATATATATATATATATATATATATTGTGTGTGTGTGTGTGAGACAAGCACACACAAATACACATGCATAAGAACATATGAACACATATATGTCTGTATCCGTATACAATAGGAACCAAAATCACAAGTGCATCTCCTTCAAAGTCAATGTTTTTAGAATAATGTATTTGTTATATGTCGGCACTTGAAAATAACTTCATTCCTTTGGTTCAACAGTTGTTCAGCATTTTTGTATTTAATTATCATGATCTTCTCTTGTATGCATAGATTGCATCTATACCGGAAATTGTAGTGAGTTTGAAACTGTTTGCTCTGTATCTCTCACATGGGCTAAAATTCCACTTTGGAATAATTCGTACCAATTACCATTTGTTATTATATATATATATCTATATATATATATACAGATTTGTGTGTGAAATATTAGCTATGTGTACGAATATGTTATTCTATGCTTCTGTATATGATCCACATATATAATTGTGGAAACATCGGCTCTTTTTACCTGAAGTTAGAAAATATGAAAATAAAAAAAAATATATACTGACGTGCTGGTGTGAGTTATGCTTAAAATAATGAAGAGTAAATAAAAAAGCTGATATGGAGAGAAGCGAAAAGAGAGGAGGCAAGTAAAAAAAAGAAGATATGAGTAAAATAAAGAAAAAAGTGAGTCTGTTAAGAGAGTAGGTATAGATGGGAAATGGGTGATGAGAGAAAAGATAGTATAAAGCCGAGTGAAGTAAGCGTGAACGCAAGAAGAAAGAGTAAGAAATACATAGAAAGATAGATAGAAAGATAGAGAGTGAGAGAGAGAGAGAGAGAGAGAGAGAGGTGGATTGAAAGAGTAAACGAGATGATAGTGGAAAAAGAAAAATGAGAAATGTAGTGAATATGAAAGTGAGTGGGAAGTGGGATCTAGTGGAGAAAAGAAGAGCAATGAGAAGGAATAAAGGAGTGATACGAGTGAGTGAGAGCAAGACTCTTCGTGTGTATTGTGGATAAGAGAGACAGAGAGAGTGAGAGAGAGGTATGAGAGGGAAATGGGGATATGATGAAACGCCGACGAAATGTGTTCAAGGTGTTTAACTTGTCGACTATGTTTCTCACACGAGGAATTTCAGTTAGACATCGAAAATTGATATTAAAAAGAAACGGAAGAAAGCAATGGAAAAAACAAACAAACGGAAACAGTGGCGATATATATATATATATATATATATATATATATATATATATATATATATATATATATATATATATATGTGAGCGAGACAAAGATTAAAAAATTCGGCAAAGCTGAAAAGGTGATTGCATTTCTTTGGCAACATATTTTTCATTGTTAATCATATGCCGAAACAGCACGCACATATATGTATATAATGTATAGTATATTCATATATTATATAAATTTGTACGTACAAACATTGTCGTACGCACACATACGTACACAAACACACACACACACACATATATATGTATATATATACGTGTATGTGTACGATTGTTGATTGAATTTTGTTTTACGGGTTACTAACCCCTTCTAGGTTATTTAAAGGAGTAACAAATTTTGCATTGAAATAACAGTGTTTTTTTGTGAGTGCATATTGCATTAACAAGTATTTGAGAATAACTATGATTTTTCAAGATAAAAGTCCTAATATTTAACCCATAGCTGGGAGAGGAGGTGCCTTTCCCAATTATCTTTGCGCATAATATATCCGAACTCAGTCTCCGATTTCTCATTCTCAGCTGTTATCCATTTAATTAATCAGTTACTTCATTCCTACGTTCCTTAGATTGCAGTCCTATTTGTTCAAGCTTTTCATTTGAGCCATTCGGACACCTTTGTCTATTAAGACCATTGTTCCTCTAGTGGAACACATTTTAAGAGATATTTTTGGTAACAAACGAGCAATTTTTGTATGTACAAGAACAAATTTTATTTAAGACATTTCCGCGAATATAATTACTTAAGTTAATGCCTGCTAGTGGAACGATGGGCAATAAAATATTACCAGCCTTTTTTATTTGTCCTGATTTGAGGAAAGATAACGAACCGAGCTATTTGTCATCTAGACTAGAAAATTTTCATACCGGATACAGTCCCCGAAACCAATATTCTGATGTTGGTTTATTGGAATATTCACGTTGGGAAGTGTTCTATAACGTAAACTGTTTATAGCGGCTTATATATATATATATATATATATATATATATATATATATATATATATATATATATATATATATATTTGTGTATTTAGGCAGCAATCCTTCTTTCAAGCACATTTCATTAAAAACGACTGACAAGGTGCTTTTATTTAGTTTTTTATATAATTTCTCGTGCGATCTAATAAAGTTTTTCTTTTCAGAGGATAAATTATATAAAAATTGTCCGAATGTTCTTTTCCGAGCGCTTTCGGCTATACATTTAGCCATTATCAAGGATTATATTTCAACTGTTAGAATTAGAAATAGTTTGTGTATGTTTTATAAAGTGATTCATTTTTTTTTGTTTCAATATATATATATATATTTCATTGAATACGACAGACAAGGTTCTTTTATTTAGTTTTTTATACAATTTCTCATGCGATCTAATAATCTTTTTCTTTTCGGATGTTAAATTATATAAAAACTGTCCGAATGTTCTTTTTGTCCGAGCGCTTTCGGCTATACATTTAGCCATTTTCAAGGAATAAATATTTTAACTGTTAAATAATAACTTTAGTAAAAACCTTGTTTTCAACATAGGACATATAACAATTGGAGAAACACGGCCCGAGAGGGTTTCCCATACTGACTCCATCAGTATATTTATACGTGTATGTGTACGTTTGTTGATTGAATTTTGTTTTACGGGTTATTAACCCCTTGTGGGTTATTTAAAGGAGTAACAAATTATATATATATATATATATATATATATATATATATATATATATATATATATATGTAGTCAATGCATATTATAAACGAGACTTTTTATTTTTCAGAACTTAATAACCCAAATTTAGAATGCGCATTATACACTAATAATTACGATAAATTTCTGTCTCTGTGCTACTAGCGTTCATGGTGTTGATTCTAATTCCGGTTGAAACCAGAATCTCGAATACGAATTTTCTCTCCCTGGATTCATTGCTACCTATGAATCAGTTTGGCGTCAGGTAATGAAAGCAGAAGAACGAGGAAGTCTTTTGACCGGGATCAAAGCGTGGTATTTGATCACCTTTTGATCAATGGACAAGGAACCTGTTTTCGGGAATTCCAAGCCTGCTGTGACGCTCCCTTCATTGCACTGAAAGAGGGCATGTCTGTGTAACACCTTGTGTAACACCTTGTGTAACGCCGTGCCACTGTGCAGGGAGTGAGCAAATAACGCTTCTTAGACTTTGGGCCTGAGATCAAAGCGTATTATCTGTCCTAGGCCCACATGTATTCGTATGGGCAATCCACTTTAAAAACGACCTTGTGACCCGTCTTATTACCATGGGTACGTAAGATAAAAATATTTTTTTTATTATGCTACTCATTGACCTAAACTTTCGGCACAAATGAGCCACCATCTGAGTGGTTATGTGGACATTACAACAGAGGTGTTCACCATCAAAGATGACATCCTGCTATGTTTACACAGAAGTTTGGTATGCGATGATAACGGTCGCGGAATAGCAGACGCAGGTCGTAAATTCGTAATGCGGTTCTATGACGTCGTACATGACTACGCGAGAGAAAGAAATGTTATCAGCAGAATCTTGTATTTAAGTGCATTGTAATATGTTGTGACTGGTTTGAAATGTAATTTTGTTGAGTGCGGGTCGCTTTGTTTTAATGTAGATGGCCTCCAATAGATGGCCAGTTCTATTTACTGTGTGAGTATTGTTGTGTTATCAAGTAATATCTGTCTAATATTATGCACATGGTTATGTTGTTTAATGGAACTAAGATCAGAAAGGTGACAGCCTAGTCTACGGGAGAGCATTGTTATAGTAAAATCCATATATGTAGTGGATTTATTATTAGTAGGTTTAGTTGTCTGTTATATTTAACAATATATGTTTGAATATTAATCTACTGCCACAATACAATATATATATATATATATATATGTATATATATATATATATATATATATATATATATATATATATATATATATATATATATATATATATATATATATATATAATTGTTCGTTTTCTTGTGCAGCCGTCTGTCAGGCGATCTAGGTAATCTCTGTTGCAGACACATGGTCAGGCATAGTTGATGTTTTTTTCAACACCTACGGAGCCAAACCGTGATTGTTACTCAACTATGCTGAGCAAACCTCAGTTACATTTTCAGGGAGAGAGCATATCATCTGTCATGGATGATTAAGGCTTTAAAAAAAGTCATTACCCTCAAATCCTCAGTCACTATGACTTATGACTTTATGCTTCCGAACTGTTTCGTCTACCCAATTTCACAAACAAGAACACACACACACACACACCGACACACACACACACACACACACACGCACACACACACAAAAGGGCATCTATATATTAGTATAAACATATTTAATTGATAAAAATGTTTCAGTAGACATCTTAGCGTTTTTAAAGAAAATGGAATTAATATCTACCGGCCTAGAAAGTCCAATTAAAGAAAACGACTGGAACCGCATCTGTAATCTTTTAAATTTGGGAAACCACTTTTAAGCCAAGTGAGCTTTTCTTGAGGGTCGGTGAGCCATCACAGTAAAGTAATGCTTTGCAGGTAAATACTTTGAGATGTCTTAAACATAAGATAGCGTAAGTTATCTTTGCTTTGCTTTGATTACTTCCCGTGACTCGAAGATAAAGCAGATATGCTTTTAAAGTGGTTTCCCAAATCAAAAGCGGGATAAAGACTAGATGCATTTCGGCAGTCATATTTTGTTTAATCGGACTTTTGACCCCTTGGCCTGTAGACATTAACTTAATAAATATCAAATACTTCATATACCTCTGTATGGATCAGCTTTAAGTAGGTGCCTCCACTAATTCGTTATACGTAAGGTTTAAAATGAATTTAAAAAAATGATAAAGCTTTCTTGAAGCTTCCATTTTAGCGTTCATTGAAAGCTAAAGTATTTAAACTTTATTATTGCCAGTAAGCAAAATACTTTGCCAGGTATTTCAAACATAAATTTTATTGATCTGAATCGATTGTTTTCTCATTAAAATCGATAAAAACGGCGATTTTTGACAGATTTGTAAACAAAAGTTAATTCACGGTTTTAAAAATATTGCAAAAATACAATATATATTTCTGAAATGTTATTTGCAGTAAATTAGCAAATTTATAGTTAAATTAATCTGATTTGAAACAAATATTACTTATTTATTGTATGAAATATTGTATATAAACATTTCTTAACCACGGGGTCTTGTTTTTCTTGTTAATCGATTTATTTATATTCGATTAACAGCCGAGAAGTTTTCATAGAATTAAGTCAGAGGCTGAAACACATGTAAAAATATATTTTTTACCATTATTTTCAAATTAAAAAATTATTTGTGATGTCCTGACAATTTCATTAAAATCCGACAGTTATTTGGGGGGATATATCCAAATTAGTGTGTCTCCCACTGCAAAAAGAGGTTAAAATTTGCTTTGCTAAAAGTCAGTACAACCGATGATGCAATAAAAAGGAGTTTTTAATAAAAAATTTCGAATGTTCTAAAAAGGAGTAAAAAATTTACTGAAATATTCAAAATATACTTTGATATTTTCTCTTAATAATAACATAACGATTTTGACGATAAAAACTATATTTTCATTACGTTTGGAGTATGTTTTGAACATAGAATAGGTTGCGCTAGAGCTAGTTTCGCCCAACATTGCAAATTGCTAAAAAACAAAACATTAATATAATAACTCGAGGCATCTTCTGCAATAGCTTTATCAGATCTAGACTCTCGTGCTGATGTTATATATGGCGCCTAACCTATTCAGAAATGAGTAAAATATCTCTACCCAACCGTATTCTCAGATCAATGATTACAAATGGCTTCCGGTGAGTGAACCCTGTGTGTCTTAAAAGGATGTCGTAGATTGGCGCTACAGAATTGCAGACAAATAACTTTACCAAATAAGCGTAACAACATCATTCGAAGACTTTCAGCAGTAGCAACAACTAAAAGAAGAGAAAGTAATTACATAAAGATGTTGACTTTTCACCCTACCTTAAACAAAAGGTTAGAAAAGAAACCCCTATAGATAGCAGAAAGTAAGGTAACTGCTCCTGATCTTGAGAAACCTATTGTTTTGAAACACTGCTTTGAGAGAAAGATTTTATAAATTTCAAGCGATATTAATGTTAACAGTTCGGCCCCTGAATACCAGAAAACCATACATGTCTGGCGAAGATTTCAATACAGAAACATGTCAAACCTTAGCAGGAGTACACAAAAGAAACGCGAACCCCAGTCTATTTAATCAGTTGTGAAAAAGGGCATTTAAGCACTCTATACGACATCACAAACGAACATGCCAATAGAAGACAACGATCCTACTTTCGTGGCCAATGTACTGATGAAGAAGGGGGATATGCTGATATAAATATTCATAGTTGAGAAAAAAATGATCTTAAACAGAGAAATCAACATCCCTTACCAAGTGTTCCAAGAAATAGGATTCAAAATTAACATTTCCAAAACAGAAACTATGATCTGGAGTTGGAAGCAGTGGAAGAATACACTGAATTCATCATAAAAATTCACTATATGTAATTAGTAAATACAAAACAGTTCAAATAATCCATTGCATGCATCAGTTGTCACAAATTTAGTGTAGGAAAAGGAAATTGAATATAATAGGCTACACCAGAAGTCCGTTCGCTAAACACCGCTAATTGTTACAAAACCAAAGCATTGACAAAATATCGACTCATGTACTTAAATAGCCTTATCAGATCAAGACTCTCTTATGGACATCTTGAGTGGCGGCAAAACCGTTATGAGTGGCGGCAAAACCGTTATGAGTGGCGGCAAAACCGTTATGAAATATCTAAACTGCTGGATGTATACAACCGCTTTCTAAGATCAATGACTAAAAATGGTTTCTGTATTTTTATCAACAGCAGCAACAACTAAAATGAATAGCATCTGTTATTACGACAGAAAATAATGACATAGGAGTAGATAGGTACGCCTATCGTCAGCATTATATAATATATATATACTTATATATATATGTATATATTTGCAGGTGTTATAAAACAGTGCTCAATGTTATATAACAGCTATTATATATACATTAGTGAATATACATAATATCCCACGTCGATAGCACGACTGTGAGTTTCATGCAAACTTTAAAGATTGCACATTTGTATGCAACTTCGCGTCGTGCTATTGACGTAGGATATTGTGTATATAAACTAATATATATATATATATATATATATGTATATATATATATATATATATATATATATATATATATATAATTGAGGTAAAAAATGCGTTGGTATATAATCCAAGTGGATCCTAGTAAGATAAAATATTAAAACTGATCCACAAAAAGAGGTCGATGTATTTATTAATACAGAACAATATAATTAATAAACGAATAAATCCCAAATTACTTCATATGGGGAATAGTCTATTGTCTGCCAAAATAGGCTATTCCCCATATGAGATAATTTTGGATACATTTGTTCATTATATATATATATATATATATATATATATATATATATGCTCCTGAAAAATTTATTTCGGTTGAGCTATCTGAGGAGGAAATATGGGTTGTTAAACAGTGATTATTACGGCTAATAATGCAAGACTCTTCGGTAAATCGAATCGTGTTCTCTCAGTCACTGTTTGTTTATCTAAAAATAAATACGCTTAAATTTACCTTCATTCCTGCCGTGCGCCAACGGCTTAGTGGTAGAATCCCCGACTGGCACCTATTCATTCGGATTTCGATCCTAGCTAGAGGTAACCGGATGTCTAGCCACACTGATGACCTGGCTGTGATACAGCGAAACAGACTGTCTGTGGATGACAATATATATATATATATATATATATATATATATATATATATATATATATATATATATATATATATATATATATATATATATATACACACACGCGCGTGCAGGATTGTTTAAATTAATCGGTGTATTACTTGTGCACTCTTGCTTTGAGTGATTTTATTGAAAAATATTCCAGATACTGAAATTCCACACTACATCAAATAAAAGATTAGGAAACGAACGTCCGTCAACACTGCAAAGAATGATAAGAGTTACTGGACTTGAATAAGCTACTTTTCTGAAAAATTTTTAGATAAAGATTTTATAAATTTCAACCGAAATCAGCACTGACTTCTCGGTCAATGCATGTCAAATGTTTCCTTATATGGAAACGGCTAATATTACCATTACTGTATCTCTCTCTCTCTCTCTCTATCTATCTATGAACAGTGTGATGTATATGTCTACTGACTAAAAGAGGGAGATGAAGCTGAGGTAATAGACATCATACACAGTACAAGAAAGATATATAATTTTGAATCGATCAAGGTAGATAATCGATTAGACAGAGATGAATCGATGGTCTTCTTTACTTTCGATATTCCTTAAATCGATGGACGTTAAATCGATGTTTCTCGATTCTACCGATATTTCTGTGATGGAAAGTTATCATTAAATTATTTACAGTAAGAATCATGAGGACATATTGACATTTTCTTGTTTGATTTTTATTTTTTTTTAATCATATCACTCCATGAAAGGCAGTAAAGCCACCAAGACACAAGGGGCTTACAGAATGTGAAAGAATAAGAAAAATGAGAAACATTATTAAGGAGCAAGAACAATAGAAGAGTAATTATGAAGACAGCAGATAACGATTGACATTGCCTTTAAATTTTTAAAGATCAAAATTGACTGGAAAGCATGGAGCTGGAAGAGAGTCCCATAAGCGAGAAAAAACTGTTAGCATAGAACTTAACGGTTACATCTAGTCAGTGTAACTGTGAATTGATGAGGCCTTGTCGCCAATCTAGTATTGTGCTTAAATTCATAAAATCTATGTAGCATATCGAAGACTTTATGCGAACAATTATCATAAACGTATTTATAGACAGACAGGTAGATCTACTGAAGCAACTAAAGCAGAGACGGAGAATAGGAAGAGAGATGAAGACGGGTGGAATGCGGGAAACGCTTGGAATCTCAAAAGATAACGCTAAAGGAAGGGTATTTATTCTTATTAAAGAATGAGAAGAAAATGAAGAGGATGTACGGAGGGAAGCAATGAATGGTTTCAGCAAGTGTTCAGTGAAACATGGAGAACAGGGAAGAGAGATGAAATAACGTTTCAGAGAAGTCTTTAACTGAAGACAGTAAGAAAATGGTGTAGCAGTGGGTGGAGGCCAACGAAACATATTCGAAAAAGACAGATGAGAAATTAGAGAATAAAGCTAATCTATCAGCAGCTAATAGAAAACAATAATTTGTAATTTGATCTACCCAGGTGTGCAGGTAAGAAAACATATTTTGGGCGTTAAAGCAAATAATAATAATAATAATAATAATAATAATAATAATAATAATAATAATAATGATAATATTAATAATAATAATAATTTCTACACGTAATTTTGCTACCTAGTCAACTACTACTACTACTACTAATAATAATGATAAAATAATGGAGGGTAACAAGTAGGTGAAGATAAAGGTAGAGGGGGGAGAATCTGAAGATGATACGGACAGCAAAAATAATGTCAGTGTGATAATTAACAGCATCATTTATAGACACCTAGCGGTGATGCAATGGCGAGCAAACTTGCTTCGCAGCAGATTACTGCAGTAAAACCCCGATTTACCCAACTAATTAGAATCCCTTGAATCAGATAGTCCGTTAAATCCGATAAATCTCTCATTTCCTAACGAAGAAGCAAGTTCTCTTGGTCGTTGCATTTAATGAACAACGTTCAGCGTTATGTAAAACTACAAAATATCAAATAAAACAATGATACATACTTTCCCTTGCTCATATTGGGAGACTTTTGGAGGTGATGCTGTTTATGTTATCATCACTGTAATTTACTTTGTCCTCATAACGGAGGTTGATTTGATTTGAACGAACATCTGAAGAGAATAAGCTGTAACCACCCATGCGCGTAATAGAATCGTCCTTCCCAAAATTTCTTGTTTTTTTCAGCACACACACCTGATTTTCAGTGAGAGCAGTTGTTTACAATAAGTAAGCAACCGTTGCTACATATGAAACAACCAGAAATATTGAAATGGGTAACTATCTCTCTCTCTCACGCTCTTTCTTTCTTTCTTTCTTTCTTTCTTTTTTTCTAGGACACATTAGAATTCCTTATTCATAGTAAACTATATTTAAAATAGCTGAAATCAAAAAAATTTTGTGTACAGTTAACTTTATCTAACAAGGTTGACATGTACCTAGTAACTAAGCATGGACTCAATGAATATATTTCTTCGTGCATTTATCTAACTTCGTTCAGTAAAAATAAAAAGTCAGGTCGTTATGGCCAATGTGATTCACTTGGTCCTCTTTATATTCGATATTCCTTAAATCGATTGACATTGTATCGAGGTTTCTAGATTCTATCGATATTTCTGAGATGAGAAGTTATGTACACAATGGCACAGTGGATAAAGGCGTTGGTTAGATCCAGTGACAGGACCCAAAGAATGTGAGTTCAATACCCAGTTAAGGCAGTGGAGAACTTGGAGAGGGGAATTAACAGGAGATAACTGATAACTGACATCCATTAAACATGGCACGTGGAACTAGAACAGTCTACCCCAGTGAGCGAAATAAAGGGTTCAGTTCGACATTCCAACCACCTGCAAAAAGCCGGAGCGTACAACGGCCGAAACGTTGTAATAAATATGGCGATAAAGATAAGGACAATAGTCCTAATAATGCAAATAGAATACATAATACCACATCTTTGAAATATAGACAGATAATGAGAAGTTATCATGAAAATTATTTACAGTAAGAAGAATCATGAGGACATATTGAGTTTTTTCTTGTTTGATTTTTATTTGTTTTTAATAATATCACTCCATGAAAGGGGTGTGAAAGAATAAGACAAATGAGAAACATTATTAAGGAGCAAGAAGAGTAATCAGGAAGACAGTAGATAACGATTGACATTGCCTTTACATTTTTAAAGATCAAGGTTGACTGGAAAGCATGGAGCTGGAAGAGAGTCCCATAAGCGAGAAAAAAAACTGTTAGCATAGAACTTAACGGTTATATCTAGTCAATGTAACTGTGAATTGATGAGACCTTGTCACCAATCTAGTAATGTGCTTAAATTCGCAAAATATATGTACCACATCGAAGACTTCATCCGAACAATTACCATAAACGTATTTATAGAAAAGACACAGGAAAGCTACATTACGGCGGTGGGAAAATGACTGAAGCTGAGGCGCCAGGTCCGGACCAATAACATTGCGGATTCTCTAAATAAGCAACAGAAGCACCGAACCATATGTGGCAGCAATATTCAAAACATGAACGAATGGTAGACTTATAAACATTTAAGATAGATTTAGAAGAGAAAAACTGTCTAGCACGACGAACATTCTTAGCAGTAGACCTAGCAATCATATTCAATCTTTCCACTTGACGTCAGCCGAGAATTTTACCCGTAGGGCACAGCGTCCGAAACGTCATGATAATAACAACAAAGATGAGGTCGATACTCTACATGTAAATTAATGTAAATATTAATTACTAATGTAGTTAGATCGATCCTCACTGGGTGCCTCAAACTAGCATTATTTATAAAAGCAACCATTAATATTGTCATAGAAATGATAACTATACTAAATATAATACCCGAATTATACCCTTCAATGCATTTATCTTAATTCATAGCCATTGACAATTTT
Source organism: Acanthosepion esculentum (assembly GCA_964036315.1). Classification (NCBI taxonomy): domain Eukaryota; kingdom Metazoa; phylum Mollusca; class Cephalopoda; order Sepiida; family Sepiidae; genus Acanthosepion; species Acanthosepion esculentum. The sequence goes on from OZ038476.1 coordinate 81,482,213, forward strand.
CTTTTTTCTTCTGATTTTTAATGCACCAAGAATTACTAAATTGATATTTAGCCAAAATTGAAAATTGTTTAACCGTAGGTATATTCCTTCTACCGTCAGAAATAAAGAGTGTTCCAAAAACTTGGACCGATTTTAAATGTGAATTAAGTTTAACTGTCTAATGATTTTTCTTCTTCTTTCAGTTTTAACAACTTAAATATTTGGCAATTTCAACCATGGAAAGATTAACAATCAAACAAAGTGTTAAAGTTATCGAAGCCTATTACAAAAATGGACGTTCAAACAGAAATGCGATGAGAAGTTCCCAGGTCGCATCATCTCTCGAAACAGCAAAGTAAATTGGCCATCACGATCGTGCGACTTGACGCCTTTAGATTTCTTCCTTTCGTGTCATCTCAAAAGCAAGATCTATGCCAACAAGCCAACAACAATTTAACAGCTGAAGGATGAGGCAATAGGTATATTGGTGAGATCGAGGAGCAACTATGCAGAGACGTCATCAAAAATTTTGACCATCGAGTGGAGGTGTGCCACCGAAGACTTGGCGGACATTTGGGCGATATTGTTTTTCACACATAATTGCCATGACTTAAATAAGATGATCCAATAGAGAAATAAATAAATTTTCACCAGTAACACTGATTTATTTATTGCTGACTTTGATCTGTCTTAATGAAACACCCTTTATTTAGATTGTCATTAGAGACAACAGATCAGCACAGAAATTTGAAATCAAGTGTGAAAGATGAAGGGGACAGGTTACTGGAGAACTTAAAGAATACGAATGAAAACTGGGAAGGATTTGTTAGTCCGTCTATTTCAGCGATGACGATAACTTTGTGCTGTTTTATTTTGAAACTTTGATCTTTAAAAATGTTATCGTTATGTCAATCGTTATCTACAGTCTTCTTGATGACTCTTCTGTTGTCTACGCTCCTTAATATTGTTTTCCTTTCAAGTTTTGCGCAGTGGTTGAGTCTTATTTTGTGAGTTGCGCCTATTTTGAGCTCAAGAAGAGAAACACGTGTTCCGTTTCTTTTCCTACTCACTAGGTTTTGTGTTTATCACAAGAATTTAGATTTGGTGGGGAGTTAACGTTTATATATTTTGCACAAAAAAAGACGAATGTGGTCTTTGTGTAATTTTAAAAAATTTTATATCTTTGGATGAATGTATTCTTTGCCACGTATTATCAGTATCTCATCTACCAATTTATTCTGTTTTCAACCTAGCTTGTTTCCGAGTAGCCGAAATCTTCACTTGCAAATTAAACGTTTTCTGTGTCATATGTGCGATTGTTCTTTATCTATACACACACACACACACACACACACACACACACACACACACACACACACATACACACACACACATATGTATGCCATTTATATATATATATATATATATATTTATGTACTCATAAAAACTCTTATTTTGACATGTTTTGCTGCTCAAACAGCGTTTCTGGAAAAATATTATTTCAACGAAATCTGCGTGATAACGTCATCTGAACGATGAATTTTTACTTTAAATGTATCGTTTTTTATATTAGATTTCACTGATATCAACACAGTTTCTATCGATATGGTTATGATTTTAAATATAATGTATTTCATATGAATATATATAATCTCTTTATCTCTCTCTCTCTCTCTCTCTCTCTCTCTCTCTATATATATATATATATATATATATATATATATATATATGAGATAACGGTATATATTTTTATATATCAAGAACAATATTGGGACATAATGTATGAAAAAGTGGAAAAGGTTTTCTTGTGACGCGTTTCATCCGTTAGGACTTCATCGGACTAAAAGGCGTCACAAGAAAACTTTTCCCACTTTCTCATATATATATATACTAGCAGCATGGCCCGGCGTTGCCCGTGATTGATTCAAAAATCGTACGACTCATACAGCAATCGCTATCACTTGACTTAAAAATATTTGCACTTCTTTGCCTTTAAAGGATGCCCTTTTCCGTGCTGATGTTGCTACATGCCTTACTTCTTGCCTATCTTACACTGCGAATTTGTTCTAAGCTCTATACTAAACATTAAATCTGTTACGAAAAAAGAACTAAACAAAATGAACACAAAACAATCAGCTTTAAAAAAGGACTCGTAACTGGGAAAACCGAATGAAAAAAGAATGTGAACAACAAATATATTTTCACACCCAACCCAGTTCTGCGGAATCAGAATCAACGTTGAGTTTAAGCAAGCGAATGAGCCAATTGGAGTAAAGTACCATGCAGATTTAAATTTTTCAAACTTGTGACGAATGCAGCTATCGATTTTTTTTGCATGCTAGCGTGCTAGTTAACATTCGTGTCAGTCAGCTGTTGGCTCTCATGCAGACCAATAGAATCTTCCTGCCTATTCGTGGCAGCCAGCTATAGGCTCTCATTCTGGCCAGTAGAAAATGGCCGCAAACTACATGAAAACTGCCGTAGAAGCATGAAAACATCGATTATTTCCACTATCGATGGGAGTTGGGAAATGCAAAGTCAGTTTTGGCCTTTTGGCTAGCTTGGAGCATGTGCATGTAAATTTTGGTGCAAATCCGTCGAAAATTGCGGCCGTGCATTTGTTACACACACACACACACACACACACACATATATATATATATATATATATATATATATATATATATATATATATATTGTATATCATATGCAGACTCTATATAGGATATATATTTTATATAATATCTCTTTTGAAAATTTTTTAACCCCAAGTAAATCAATAAAGCGACTAAGCCTGAAAGCGTTACTGAGTATGAAAGAATAAGAGAAAAAGAAAAACATTATTAATGCGATAGAATAATAAAAAACAGGAATTAAGAAGACAGAAGATAACGATTGACATTGCATTTAAATTTTAGAAGATCAAAGTTGATTGGAAAGCAAGAAGACAGAAATGAGTTCCATAAGCGAGAAATATGAGAGAAGAAACTGTTAGCATAGAACTTACGGTTCCATCCAGCAATTTCAACTGTAAAAAAAAATGATACAATATCTATCAACGAAGAGAAATATGGCGAGGAATGATTAAAGAAACAATATCTTGTGGGGAATTGTTGGAGAGATTTTCTTCTTGACTCACCATTCTATTTAAAATCATACAAACAAGTAAACCTTACTCACTTCTCTTTCCCTCTATAAGAACGCCATTTGTAATTTACGATTCTATTATACAGGCACCTCCACGAAAACGCTAAAAAGTCAGCTTACCGTGATGAAAATATGCTTGAAACGTAATGAAAGCATAGTTTAAACGTCAAAATCTTTATGTTATTATGAGGAAGGATCAAAGTATTTTCTGATTATTTAATTTAATTTTTTACCCCTTTTTAAAACATTCGAATTTTTTATTAAAAAACTGGTTTTTCTTGCGGCAGCGGTTGTACTAACTTTTAGCATAGCAAATTTGGGCCTCTTATTTTGTGGTGACAGACACATTAATTTGGAAAATCTCGCAAAAATCAAATAATTGTCAGATTTTAATAAATTTTTCAGGTCTTATATACAAATGAATGAAATCATTTTTGAAATGTTTTTATTAGAAAATGTTGGAAAAATATTTTTCTTACATGTTTCAGTCCCTTACTTAATTTTATGAAAACTTTAGAAACTCATCGTGATAATTTTTATGACTATATAAGTTAAAAGCAGAATTCTTTGAAGAATTTAAATCGCCGAATATTCTTTTGCAAAAATTACAGAAAATCTTGTCTGAACCGAAAAATTAAAAAAAGAATTCAATAAAACTAAGACGTTATTGAATTATCGAAGCTTTTAATTACTTTTATGAATAATATATGTTCAATACAATATTATCTAAAGGAAAATTCTTTCGATGAAAAATGATTTTTTACAAGATTGGTTTTCATTTTTTTTACAATTTTAAATTGAGTAATTTGTAAAGTTTAAAATTAATTTTCAATGAGATGATATTTAGGAAATATTGTTATTAAGTAAAACTATATTTACTAAGCATATATTGTAAAGCTTATTACAATATGATGACCCCAAATATTTTAAAAAGAATTTTGATGTTTTTTTTATGTGTGATTACGTGCTGAATTTCTGAGGCATGGATATACAAATTCATAAATCTATCATTAAAAAGTCACGTATTTTAAGGGTTGTCAGAAGAACGAGACCCCGTGGTTAAGAAATGTTTGTATACAACATTTTATGCTATAAGTAATATTTGTTCAAATCAGATTAATTTAACTTTAAATTTACTAATTTTCCTCAAATAACGTTTCAGAAATATATATTTATTTTTGCAATATTTTTAAAACTGAGAATTAACTTTTGTTTACAAAGGTGTCAGAAATGGCGGTTTTGAGCGATCTGAATGAAAAAAAATCGATTCCGACCAATATAATTACACCACAGAGTATTTTGCTGACTGGAAATAATAGTTTAAATCCATTAGCTTTTAATAAAAATTAAAATGAAAGCTTCAAGAAAGATTTTTCATTTTTTAAAATTAATTTTACACCTGACGTATACCGAAGTAGTGGATCTACATGCTTTTATATATTTCTCATGAAAATGTTGTTGATACGCCGGTCGCGAATAAAAGTTTCATTTGCGTAAAATCAGCAATTATCGGGTAACTGACGCCGGACTCTGGTATCGAATGTATTGATTTCCCTTCGACCTACCAAATATAATAAAACACGGGTGGCTAACACATATATACGTAGTGTACATTTCAACCTAAATGACCGAGAACAAAAAACAACTGCATGGCAAAAGATGGAAAAGCCAAACTTACAAGGTCTTCCACCGGAGTTAAAGCCTACCTTATGTGGAGAAAAAAATAAGCAAACACAAAACACATGATCAGAAGACCAGAAAGTATTTTTCAAAAATATCTCAAATATCCTAAATTCATAAGATTACAATACAGGAGCAATATATAAGTACTAAACAAACAACGTTGTGCACATATATACACACTCCTGGTAAATATTATTGGCATCATGACATTTCAATGCATTGTGTAGAATCTAAGTGAAAACGAATATAGGAAAACAACTTTGGTCTATTTACAACTCATGGTTGGTTGGCAAAAAACAGAAAGTGATAAAACGATTTTAAACGGGCAATAAGTGGAAAAAATAGAAAAACCGAAAGATTACTATGGTATTGGTATCCCAATAGAAAAAATGGATAAAA
>OZ038476.1:81492420-81554920 GCA_964036315.1 Acanthosepion esculentum
AATAGAATAATGAACGCTGCACGCAAGAGTAATGAAAACTGTACGTAACACAATAATGAAGGCTACACAATAGAGTAATGGAAACTTTACGTAGCAGAATAATGAAATCTGCGCACAAGAGTAAGAAAACTGCACGTAGCAGAATAATGATGACTGCACTGACAAGTAATTGAAACTGTACGTAACAGAATAATGAATACTGAACGCAATAGAAATAAAAACCGTACGGAACAGAATAATGAGGGCTGCACACAAGAGAAATGGAAACTGTACGTAACAGAATAATGAAGGCTACACACAAGAGTAATGGAAACTGTACGTAACAGAATAATGAACGCTGCACGCAAGAGTAATGAAAACCGTACGTAACAGAATAATGAGGGCTGCAGACAAGAGTAATGGAAACTGTACGTAACAGAATAATGAAGGCTGCACACAAGAGTAATGGAAACTGTACGTAACAGAATAATGAAGGCTGCATACAAGACTAATGGAAACTGTGCGTAACAAAATAATGAAGGCTGCACGCAAAAAACTGTACTTAACAGAATAATGTAGGCTGTACACAAGAGTAATGGAAACTGTACGTAACAGAATAATGAAGGCTGCACGCAAGAGTAATGTAAACTGTAAGTAACCGAATAAAAGACTGTACGGAAAAGAATAAAAAAATTCCAAAATATAATGGAAATTTTACATAAAAATATAATGTAAATTTTAAGTGAAAGAATAATGAAAACTGTCTGCAATTAAATAATTTAAAATGTAAGCAAAATATTATTGCAAAATGTACCTAAGTGGATAATAAAACTATATGTAAAAGAATAATAAAAAACTGTAGGTAAAAATGTTATAATAACTAAGAGAAAGAATTATAAAAGCTGTACGTAAAAGAATACTAAAAATTGGACATAAGTGAGTAATGTATAGTGTACGTAACAGAATAATAAAAACTTCACATAAAAGAAGAATGAAAAATGTACGTAATAAGATAATGAAAATTGTACGTAAAGAATAATAATAATTTTGCGTAAAACAATAATGGGAACTGTATGTAAAATATTAACGCAAACTCTTTGCAAACAGTTAATGAAATCTGTACGTAAAAAAATATGATAACTGTATATAAAATAACAATTTTCTATTGCTAAATTTGGTTTGTGATCATGTGATTTGTTTATGCAATCCAAGCTGAATCTCTGTATCACCATCACCACTTTATCAAGCCTTTTAATTTTACTTGCGATAAACAGATGCCAAAACATATGAAAAATTATCTACGTAGAATTTAAGAGGCAGACAGAAAGTGTCATAGACAAATTCGTGGACATAGTTACGCAGAGAACACTTAAAAAGAAAAACGGAACCTTTTAATCATTGCATCAAGACCAATAATTTCTAAGCAACCGGAAAAAGAAGAAAAAAAAAAGCAGATATCGATTATGTGGACAATTGTGCAAAGAGTTAAACCAAATAGCAAGCGAATATCGCAAATAAAATTAAAAAGCCTTGATGAAGTGTTTGCGGTAATACAGATATTCAGGTTGGATTGCATAAACAAATCACATGATCACAAAACAAATGTTGTAATAGAAAATTTTTATTTTATATACAGTTTTCATTTTTCTTTTATGTACAGCTTCCATTAACTTTTTACATACAGTTTGCGTTAATCTAACAACACCAACGGTCCTGGTATAGATAAAACAAACAGCAACACTCTCTTGAACAGATACTCTCTTGTGTCTGGACATTGGCGGTGATAAGGTAATTTAATTTGATTTATGGTCAGTACATACACCCAGAGATATCAAATCATTTTTCCTCACATACAGTTGTATCATTCTTGTATTCTAACTTGAGGAAGGCGAAAAGAGCAGAGTCTCTCGGTGAAACGCGTCGTTAACAAATTTTCCACTCTGTCTCATCCTCTGCATATATATATATATTAATATACGGCGTCTTCCAAAAGTCGCATTACCTTTGACAACCTTGTAAGTCTTATATATATTTACCAAATGGAATCATGTTTCTGTTTGTGACAATATATTATTAAGAAATTTTATTCGTCAAATTATGGAAGATGATGTCATGCATGTTTCCCTGATAAGCTATTTCATAAGTGTGTGTTTTCTGTCAATAGTCACATGACTTTTGGAACACGCTGTATATTACTTTTGCCTCATAGCACTTTGTGTTCTGCACATGTTTTGACTGACCGTTCAACCACCAGATGAGTATGTTCATGAACGTCCACAAATTCAAAAGCCTTGATAAACCAATGACATCCTTGCTCTTGCATATAAACACGTGCAACAAAATAAATCCTTACATTTACCTTGATAAAGTCCATCAGAGGACGAAACTCGTCGACTTATAATAGGTTTTGCTTTTTGTTCATTCATTTTGTTCCTATGCAGATAAACTATATCTGTAAATAATTTATACACACACACACACACACACACACACACACACACACACACACACACACACACACACACACATATATATATATATATATATAAGTATATATATATATACAAAACCTAATAGTAATCGTACTTATGTTGAAATACGCTCTGAGCAGTCCTTTATAAAACTTCTGTGCGCAGTCTCTCTTCAGGGCGTTGGCGATCATGGCTCTCCACAATCCGTTGTTCTTTGTAGCTCTTAATAAATTTATCTCTCTTATACCTTCTTCTGTCATTCATGTACTCAAGCTCGCTCGGTCGGTTATACGTTGTTTTACTCTATCTCTCTTGCCTTCAATCTGTCCCATGACTATCAAATTTTCGAAGTCCACTTTCCTCAATAAGTGCCTCAGAAATTTCAACTGTCTCTTCCGTGGTATAAGTGTTCTAGAACTTCGTCATTGCTCACATGTTCAGTCTATGGTATTCTCAGCATCCTTTTCTAGAACCACATTTCTGCTGCGGCCAGTCTCTTTTCATCTGTGAGGAGATTGTCCAGCATTCACTGCCATATAAGAGGCTATCTTCCAAAGATAGGATGCTATCCCATTCAAGATAAGAAGCGACCCTACCCACTGATGCTATGGCTGTAGCATATGTGGCGTCACAATGACGGTTACGGGACTCGTGATCGTTCTTAGACTGCCGTGTAAATGAGATATTTTGCTGAAAGGGAAATATTGGAGCAGATGAGTCAGTTCTTTTGTCTAGCTAAGTTAGAGATGAAGAGCAGTTCTATTTCTATCTCATCTCAGGCCTTGTACCATATTTGTTCATATTTATCTAATGAATATGATTTTTTCTTCTACATCGGTGAAGCTTTGAACCTGCGATAATTTTCTAGTTTATTTCTTCATGGCCGGCTCATAAGCGACTATTATATTTTCACTTTGCTTGTAACGACAGGATGCGCCTTGTGTTGAGCGTCAATATTATTTGAACATATCATTTCCGTTTATCAGAGTATAGGATTTATTTATTTATTTTGCTGTCAATGTAAAAGCCTTACATCACAGTGAGATAAGAATGAAGTGATCAAATTGCACTGAAAACCGTGGCAATTCTTACAAGATATGGAATATGAGAAATTTGAAACTGTCATTCGTAGATTGTTGTTTTTTGTTCCTAGGGAAGATTGGAATATTTGTCAAGTTAGTGAACGGTGTATTTCCCAAATTTCAGATAGAAGCTACTAGAGGATAAAATAACAAACACGAAAATGGAAAAATAGACTTGTGCATAAAAAAATCAATGTGTTAAGCAACAGGTAACGTTATTTATATTATTTACACGGGGACTATTTTAACTATCTTCGTAATTGTTATCACAACGTTCTGACCATTGTGCCCTCCGTCCTTCCTCAAGTTCGTGTCGATCTGGGTAGCTTTCAAGGAATTTTTAATCGAACCCTTTATTCAATACAGTCTTTCAACGATCACGAGTCTCCTAACCCATCATAGTCATAGTGAAGCCACACGTACTGCAATCGTAGTATCATTGGTGTGTCTTGGACAAGCTATCCTGACGGAACACAATCTTCTCCAGTTAGTTTTAAATTCTTCTTTCTCCTAGATTGTTTTCGTTCCATGGTTAAGGATATCTCGTCTAGTTCTGATTTAATATTGCCCAGCTCGCTTTGTTTCCCACGGCAACTATAGCTTAGCGGATTAAATCTTTCAGTCCCTGGTACCGACAGTGTGTACTTGGACTCAGTGGAAACCGGGCGAGCAATAACTGAACACTACTAAAATAAGAACTCGACGAGATATCCCTATAAAATGAGAGTGGAACTAGACCAATCTACCCAAGTAGATTAAAGAAAGGGTTCAGGTTGAAATTCCCCGAAGGTTACTTAGGATCGACAAGCATTCGGTCACGGATGTCCCTCTCTTACCTCCTACCTCGCACAGGGACCAAAACGAAGTGATATCAACAACAAAGATTAGGACAACATTTCGTGCGTAAATGTTGTAAAAAATTTCTCATCGCAGAAATTCAGACAGAAACGTGTAATGACAGACATGGATCTTCGTGCGTGCAATATGACGAAGTGTGAAAAGGACGTTTTTTTTTCCATTGACACCGCTTTTCTTTTAACGACATTCATACTTCGGCAATGTTTATCGTTTTAAAAACCGATGATTAGAATTGTAATAAAACCTAAACATAGGATGAAATTGAATTTATACATTTCTTGAGAATTTACAACAAAAATCTTAATCACTATTTATTACATTGTTTATTTACAAGAATAATTTTATATATACAAAATTCTAAAAATATATTTAGAACTCATGCAATGAATATTTACCAATTTATAAAGAAATAAATATAAAATATTTTTTATTCATGAATTTATAAACATTTACTAAATTATTAAATTATGTGAGTTAACTCTAAGGGAATCCTTATTATTTACGATTTTATGAAGTTTGAATCGGAAATTAGCCAATATTTTGCCAACCATTCCAATAAATAATATAATAAAAAAATAGTGTAAATAAACAATCTAATAAATAAATAGTGTTTATTATTTTGTTATCAATTCTCAAGAATAAAGAAAATGTATAATTTCACTTTCATATGTTTAGGTCTTATCACAATTCTAATCATAGCTTTTTAAAACAATAAACGTTCCCGAGAAGTGAAGGTCGTTAAAAAAGCGGTGTCATGGGAAAACCGTCCTTTTGACACTCCGTCTTATTGCGGGCATGATGGTTTATGTTTGCTCTTATATCGTTGCAAAGAACACATGAATAAAACTCTTATTAGTAAAACTCTTATTTATTCACTAATGTCAATTTATATCTTCGAGTCGTTAATGTGGCTCTTTTTTCCTAACGTCAAATCTCGTTCTAGCGAGGATGTTAGAGACTTTCTGTCTACTCTTTTATTCTGTTATCTGGTTGTCCCACCTGGGCGTAACTGGGTCTCCAACCACATGTTGGAAGTGGGTGGTGCAGAGACTGATATCCTGAGGCGTGAATCTGCACCTGGTTACTATGAAGACAGTTTCTAATTTACCTGACTACTCCGATGCTCTACTGAGGGCTAAGTCTACTTTGGTATCTGCTAGGGTTGGCACTTACACACTACATGATTAACTTCTCTTAGAACAAATGTTGCTCATTGATATTAAATTCGATTCCGGCCTTCTAGCAATTCCTAACACGAATCACATACCACGCAACATTTCAATATCTATACGCAGAAAATGTCAACCATACACGCGGACTGTTGTTCTAATCTTTGTTGTTGATAACACTTCGTCTCTGTTCCTGTGTGTCGGGAAGGAGAGGCAGATCCGTGATCGAATGATTGTCGATCCGAGTAAACTTCGGGGAATTTCGATCTGAACCAACTGACGCGTGATTGTGTTGTGTCGGGGATTTTATTCCTACTTGCCAACATGCTGATATAATTGATATTCAGCTTAGAGGTCAATCGTCGAAAAATATACAAAACGCGATTTGTTTTTGGACGAAAGAAAAGGAACGTGTTTTAGATACAAGAAAATACTTATTTTGTGCTACTAAACTTTTGTGTGTTAGTGTACGCAGGCCTCGTAAGCCTGTTGGTTTCTCGTTTCCTTCTTTTTATACCACTACGCCATAGATATTTTCTTCTCTGCTGTCTATTTATGTCTGTCGTCCTTCCATATTTATATAGGTTAGAACCATTCCCATTTAATTTTATTTACTGAAGTGTTTTTCAAACGTGAGATTTTGAGAAGTCTTGCTACACCTCACAGCTTGTGGCCAAAGTCTGTTAGAAATTAGATGAAACACAAAAATACCTCAATGTTTGGTGTTATCGCTAAGTCGTTAACAGAACACGATAAAATCCCACATGTCACAACCAACTGAAGTTAAGCTCTATCTTAAGAAGTCAGTAAAAATAGTAAGGCCAACTTTAGTGAACTCTTTAGCAAGACCAACTTCTGGGAAAAAAAGCTGTCTGAACTATATTTGAATTTCATTTTTGAATATCATTTTTTGGATAAATCTTGTTTTTATCTGGATTCTCGTACGACGCTTAAATTATTTTCTTATTGACAGTAGTATTCAGAAAATATTGTTGTGATTCTTCTATTTTCAATATTTTTATACTAATATTATCACCAACATTGTTCCTGAGAAGGATAGTGGAGTGATTTCAAGTTGCCTTCTCCACAGTGACATTATTGAAACTCTACCTTCTAGGTATTGGGGGACATTAAAATAAAGTAGGTACAAAATTTTAACAATTTGGATAGTGTAGTGGCAGAAGATGGGAAATATGATACAAAGATGCAAAGGAATACTGAAAATTGTCTTTCAGAAACTAAATAATTAAGAAATAGTAAAATTTCAGGCAGTGAATGCTGGGTAATCTCTTCACCTGTGATCAACGATGTAGTCTTAAGGAAACTAGTCTTAGTTATGAAAGATAATCAGCAGTTATAAAAAAAACAAAAACATAAACCATTAACTGATTTGAACATATATTTGAATGGAAATAATAATTTGGTTGGGGTCTGCTGCTTTTCAGCGTAAAGTGGTACATATTTTGTCTTTGGTTCTCCCAGCTTCACCGATCATCAGTTTAAAAACAGAAGGTATTTGTGAAGTTTTATATCTGGTATGCCATCATCATCTATCACATGGCCAGGAGCGGTCGTAGGATCGCGTTGCAGCTAAGCATCGAGCCACATATCTGAAGAGGTTTTCATTCATGCGAAGCGTGCTGTGGGTAAGTGTACCTGTCGGAGTCCATCCCTCTCCCGGTCAAATCACAGCTGATGTCCTCTGCCTTTAAGGTTCGCTTGGTTACGGGCACGTGGCCGGTGATTTCATTGGAAACCCTACCCTGGCCGTTGACTTCAGTCTAAGAATCCCCCCCGATCAGCAGTAACATGGTATCACTGCACTGGCTGCGTGTATAGCGATGAAGACCAGTCATTCCCATTGTGCTAGATGGTCTTTGACTTTACGGCAACATTCATCCGCCCTTTGATAGGTTTTGTTTTTTAATCCTTCTGGGTGTCTAGCCACCACCATTACCAGAAAGGCGCGGTGAAGAACAGGTTTAGTTACCGATGGCCTGATCATACGACAGGGAGTAATGCGTTACATGGTACCAGAAGCATTCGTAGAGTGAGCCGACATAATATACATGTCAAATTATCGTAATTTTTTTAACATACGTTATTGGCCGACAGGCCTGGAAACTGGAGACGACGATGTTTTGTCGAAACTTAAGTGGTGAGTGTGTATGTGTGTGGGTGGACAGAAAAAGACTAAGTGGCACATAGAAAGAGAGAGAGAGAGAGAGTGAGAGAGAGAAAGAAAAAAGGAGAGAAAAAGCGGATGAAAGACGTAGAAAGAGAAAATGTAAAAAGAATTATGAATATTATGTTGATGCATGACATTAACTGTTATATAAACTCGATATTCTTAATATATATATAGAGTAAGTAAGGAATAATTAAAAAAAATTAAAGTATATATATATATATATATAATTAAAATTATATATATTTAATATCCTTAATATAATTAATACGAGATGTTGATTAATCATATAACTCATGTAAATTCGATATTCTTTACACACGCGCACACACACATACACACATATATATATATATATATATATATATATATATATATATGTGTGTATGTCTGTGCGTGTGTGTGTATTTGTGTGTGTGTGTGTAAAAACATTTTACACAAACACGCATTTTTTAAAATTGTAAACAATTTATTTGATAAATGTCATCAAAGATCATTATGTAAGGGCGGCATCAACTACCACAACTGTATCAACTAACACAAAAGAGACTGATGTTTGAACAATCATTCGAACTCTTTCGTAATACACAGGAACAAAACTGGCCATAAATTTAATTTTACTAATACCAGCCTAATTAAAAAAGAACATCATTCTTTAAGGAGAAAATGCCTTGAAAGCCTATTAATAACGTTATTAACAACTAGAAACATACGTCCTAAAATATATAAGTTTGCCAACCTTTATTGAATTTATTGGTAGATGATGTGGATTCATAGTTTCCTCAAAGGTAACATATAGAGGATGACATATAATGCATTATATATATATATATATATATATATATATATATATATATATATATATATATATATATATATATATATATATATATATCGATCAAATTTTCCTATCTACAGTTCCCTCTTTTTTAAACTTATTCACCATTCTCTTGATGGTTCTTGATTAAACTTTGACGATAGAAGCCAGAGTATGAATGTTCATACCATTACTGAAATCCTGAATGATGTTTTGCTTTGTCCATTTGTGAAGCCATAGTGGGGCTGACACAAAATTTTAACCTGTTCTTTTTCTAGCGGAATACCTCAAAGGGTTTTTCAGTGTTTCTTATGACAAATGGCCTCAAGATGACTAAACTGGAATAAAGAAACTCAATCAGTTTAGTGTCTTTTTAGATATTAAACATTTTGTGGGATGGACAATTATCGCATGCTGTTACACCATTTGGACATTACAATTTTTTCTGTTACTTCCTATATATATATATATATATATATATATATATATATATATGTGTGTGTGTGTGTGTGTGTGTGTGTGTGTGTGCGTGCGTGTGTGTATGTGCGTGTGATTGTTTTAGATATATATATGATTTTCCCATACACACACACATATATATATGATTTTCGATATATATATGTTTACACGTGTATAGATATATTCTTTGCGGACATCTCTCTCTCTCTCTCTCTCTCTCTCTCTCTCTCTCTATATATATATATATATATATATACATTTATATATATGTATATGATTTCTCTTCCTCTTTCTCTCTCTATCTCTCTTTCACACATAGGAATATATATAAAGTCTGGTTGATATAATAATGAAAAAAATATATATGTATGATAATAGATAGAAAAGACATACAGGATATAAAACGCATTGATCTACAGTCATTTAATCTTTGAATTCATTATTCTACCTGGCGTGACTTATAGCGATGAATTGAACCGAATAAAGAAGAAATGACGAAAGGAGGTGAGAAAAGAAATGAATGGAAAAAAAAAATGAAAAAAAAGGGTGCGGCGAAAGGGAAAAGACAAAGGATAGCTGAAGAAATGAAAGACGAAAAGGAAAGAGTGCAAAAGGAAAGAAGGAGAAACTGTAGCTGGGATGAATAAGGAGAATAAATGGGAGATTAAAAAAAACAGTACTAAAAAGAAGGGATCAACTATAGAAAATAAAGAAAACGAGGCAGCAGCTGCATGAAGAATAGGAGGAAGAGGAGGAGCAGGAGGTGGAAGAAGAAGAAGAAGAGGAGGAGGAGGAGGAGGAGAATGGATGAGTGTAAAGAAGAAGAGAAAAAGAACAGTATAGAAAAATAGAGCAGCTATAAATAAGTAAAAGAAAAAGAAGTTATGAGTAAAAAAGTTGAGTTGAACAGGCTATGAAGAAAAAATAGATTGATATGAAGAAAACGAGGCAGCAACACCAAGAAGAAGAAGAAGAAGAAGAAGAAGAAGAAAAATAAGGAAAGAGGAAATAAATAAATAAATAAAGATTGTGAATGAGGCCATGCCAGAAGCAAAAGAAGGGATAAGAAAAAAAAACGAGAAACCAACGAGAAAAAGAAGAAGATGAAGAGGAAAATAAATAAGGCGAATGGAGCGATATTTAAAGGAAAAGAGCAAAATTAAAATAAACGAGTTAGCAGCAAGAAGAAGAATATTAAAAAGTTGATAGGAAGAAAAGTATATAGGAAAATATTCTGTCATCAGTATCATCATCAGCAACAGCAGAAGAAAAAGAAGTGAAGAGGAGATGGATAAATAAGGGGAACTGAACCGTGTCTTAAAAAGATAATGAAAACGAAACAAGAAGAAGAAGAAGAAGAAGAAGAAGAAGAAGAAGAAGAAGAAGAAGAAGAAGAAGAAGAAGAAGAAGAAGAAGAAGAAGAAGAAGCAAATGACAGAATGGAGGCGATCTTTAAAGAGGAATTGAACGTTTATTCCATCATCAAATATAAAGTAAAAACGTGAATAGTGGGAAGCTGAACCTTATCTCGCGCTCTTTTCTTGTGTGAAGCCATCCCCCTTTACGTGTGGGCCTTTTCTTTTATCATATCGCTCTCAACAAACCATTAATCGTGTGAATATTCTGAAAATAACACGAAAAAGTTAATGGCAGATAAGAGACACACAGCCTCAATATCTGTATTGCTATCACCATCATCACTGACGCTAATATTCTCGCAGCAGCAGCACCATGATGATGACAAAAGTTATTTTCTTTTTGGTTCGCTTCATCTTTCGAAGCTTCTATGACATTCACTAGACATGCTGTTATTTGCGATAGATATTTCGAGGTTGGGTTGCTGGTTCGACGTTTAACTGTTTCCTCGACTGTGGGATCCAGCAGTAGTTCTTTCTGAAGGCAAACACCATGAAACCACCGTTCACACCCAGTTAGATAACTACTTAAACCAAGTGAATAATATGAAGGTTTACAACTCCACCGACTCAGAAGAAGAGTAAGAATGTATTGAAATGGAGCTAATTAGTCATACCCACCAAAATCAAACTTCTAGTCTGGAAACAATTATTACCTTTTAACCATAAACTACAACGGGATAGATAGATAGGTAGACACACAGATAGATAGATAGATAGATAGATAGATAGATAAAGAGTACCTGCATAAGGAGTAGATTTAGATAGATCGATCGAGTGATAAATATGAAAAAACCGAGACAAGTGGAGCGTAGTGTGTTTTTTTTTTATCAATTTACTTCAAACAAGGTGATGATGCCACTAAGCCACAAACGGCTATTGGGAATGCAATAGAATGAAAAGATTTTGGAAAGATCTGGAATTCTAATCCTAAATAGGAAACAACATTTAGCTAGCAGGCTGGATAGATATGAACAAGATTACTTACGTAGGTATATCATTTGTTGTATGTTTTAACTTTCATCAACTACATCAATGTATTAAATGTTTATGAGTGTGCGAAACGAAAAATAACAAAAGAGTAATATAACCAAAGAACAGAAGAATAGGAAAGGGGTGCTAAAATGCAAAAAAAGAGTGCAAAAAGTAACAAAAAAGAGAAGATGTTTTATAGGAAATGAAAATGTAACGTCATCATCATCATCATCATCATAATCATAATCATTATCATCATCATCAGCATCAAGAGCAGCAGCCAAAGCAGATGGGAAAAGACGCGAACAAGGTTTATGGAAAAAGGCGAGAACTTCATCATGATAAACCCATCATCATTATCATCACCATCATCATCGTCCTCGTCGTCATTATCATCATCATCATCATTAGCATTATCATCGTCGTCGTCATCATCACCTTAATCATCAAGAATGTATTGAAATGGAGCGAATTATTATGCCCACCAAAATCAAAACAAATAGTCTGGAAACAATTGCTACCTTTTAACCATAAACTACAACGAGATAGATAGATAGATAGATAGATGCATATCGTAATGATATTATTAGCCGTTTCTTTATAAGGAAAATAATGGCATCATTGATCGAGCAGCCACTAATAGTGCCGGTTTAAATTTAAAAAAAAATCTTTCTCTTAAAACAAATTTTCATGAAAATAGGTATCTAAAATCCAGTCGCTATTATTGCTCTTTTCAGTATTGATGTAGGTTTTCTTCTGATTTGATTTGATTGAAGTAGTGTTTAATATCAACACCTTGATTATGTCCTTATTTTCTTTTGGATTTACATGTGATATCCATTTTAGATGTTGCTGCTGTTGAACGTCCTTACGTGATGTGGTATCTGTATATTTGGTACAGTTCATTGTTTTTTATTCTATAGCGTCTGTCCACAAAGTTCAAAGAAGCAGTCTTCGCCAAAACCCACAAGTTTCACTCGCTCAAAACCATTTTTAACCGTTGATAAAGCGCTCGTATACAGCCGACAGTTTAGATATATCTGAACCGGTTTGGTGCCATGTCGGACATATATATGAAAGTCTCGATCTGAGTGAACCATGAACATGACTCGAGAAAGTGTAGATAGATCTATCAAATATAAGGAGACTGTTGATGACATATATATATATATATATATATATATATATATATATATATATATATATATATATATATATACTCGACTCTCCCGTCGAATTCGACGTATGAGGGTTAAGCAGATCCTTTCCTAGGAACCGACAGCCCGAGACCAGCACATGAGATTTGATTATAGTGGCGGAGGTTTTGTGCAGAACCATCCACACTTTTTGAATGCAGACACCTGGCGCACTACATGCTACAAGGTCCCTAAACGATTCTCCACAGGTTTTGAATTCAGAGTTGTCCTTCTCCTAGATCAGTTGACATCCAAGGCTATAGAACCCAGTCTGTCCTGCTATTTACTCATATCTGGAGGGAGAAGAGGCTCCATATCTTTCCCAAGGCTATTAGCACGTAAGTGAATGTAATGGATTACACACACACACACACATACACACACACACACACACACACACACACACACATATATATATATATATATTATTTAGTTGGTGTAAGTTATTGAACTACGCAAAGGCGTTCGACAAAGTTCGCCACAAAGATCTGTAAGAACTGCTCTACAACATTGACATATACGGGAAAGAGATAAGAATAATAAACAATCTCTACTGGCAGCAAACTGTCTGCATACAGCTAGACAATGAGTTCAGCAGATAACAGAAAACGGTGTAAGGCAAAGTTATGTCTTCTCACTGGACTTATTCAACCTGTACAGCGAGGCAATTCTGAGAGAACTGGAAATTCTGACAGTATTCATTATTGGCGGCCACAATCTTAACAACATAAGATATGCAGATGACACAGTGCAGATAGCAGACACGGAAGGGAAACTACAAAACCTCCTACAGAAGGTAACGAATGAGAGCGAGAAGAAGGGACTAAGTATAAACTACAAGAAGACAGAACGCATGATCATCAGCCAAAAAAAGTCAGCCAAAAATACAGTTTACAAGTCGGGGACACTAAAATCAAGCAGGTGCGAAAATTTAAATATCTGGGAAATGTTTTAACAGAGGACGGAAAGTGCGACACTGAGAACCGGAGACGTATTAGGATGGCCAAAGACGCATTTCATAAGCTAAGCAAAATATTACAAGGCCGGGAAATTTCTTTGGAAACAAAGAAAAGAGTACTGAACTGTTACGTGATATCTGTCCTCCTGTACGGCAGCGAATGGTGGACATTCTCCTCAAAGATGAAGAAGATGAAGAGGAGACTCAACGCAACAAAAATGTGGTTCTACAGAAGGATGCCAAGGATGCCACGAGCCGAACACGTGAGCAATGACGAGGTTTTGGAGAGAAAGGAAACAAAGAGGAAACTTATACTTAACACCAGGAAGAGGCAGCTGAAATTTCTGAGATGCGTAATGAGAAAAGAGGGCTTGGAAAATGTGATACTCACAGGACAGATAGGAGGAAAGACGGACAAGGGAAAGCAACGGATGACATACTTAATGGGCTTGAGCAAGTGGATGACGGAACAGGGTCTGGAAGAAATAACAAAAAGACAAAATTTATTAAGAGCTAGTAGGATCAGGAGTAGGTGGAGGGCCATGATCGACTACGTACTGAAGGAACATGGTACACAAAAGAAGAAGTTTTTTGGAAAATACAAAATTATCGGCTACTTCGTCAGTGTTTTATATTGAATAGAGATTTTTAAACTAGGTTAAATTTCAGTTCCAATGGATGTAAATAACATCAGTGTAAGAATCCCAAGTCCTTTGGTCACGGCACCTGATAAAGATTATTCTCCTTCATCCTTTTCTTATTGGTCAGTACTTTAGCTCCGTTATCATAACAACAGTCCGATACTTTTTGATCAAACCTCGTAGTAATTGTTATAATTGAAAATAGTAAAAATAATTGTACCACGTATTGGATAAATAGATAAATAGATAGTTAAATATATAGATATATTGATATGAAGAGACTGGGATAGATAGGAACAGACTGAGAATATATATATATATATATATATATATATATATATATAGATAGATAGATAGATAGATAGATAGACAGATACATAGATAGTACTTACATAAGTTGATTTAGATAGATCGATCGATTGATAAATATGAAAAAACCGAGACAAGTGGAGCGGTATGAATAGACTGACAGTTTTTTTTATCAGTTCACTTCAAACCAAGTGATAATGCCACTAAGACACAAGGGGCTATTGGGAATGCAATAGAATGAGAAGACTTTCGAAAGATCCGGAAACCTAATCCTAAACAGGAAACAAGATTTAGCCAGCAGGCTAGATAGATATGAACAAGATTAGTTACGTAGGTATATCATTTATTGTATGTTTTAACTTTCATCAACTACATCAATGTATTAAGTGTTTATGAGTGTGCGAATGGGAAAATAACAAAGCGAAAAACAAAAGAGTAATATAGCCAAAGGACAGAAGAATAGGAAAGGAGTGCACAAAATGCAAAAAAAAAAAAAAAAAAGAGTGCAAAAAGTAAGAAAAAAGAGCAGATGAATTATAGGAAATGAGAATGTGACGTCATCATCATCATCATCATCATCATCATCATCATCATCATCATCATCATCATCATCATCAGTAGCAGCAGCTGCAACACCCAAAGCAGATGAGAAAAGAGCTGAACAAGGTTTATGGGAAAAGGCGACAACTTCATCATCGCAAACCTCCTCATCATCATCATCACAATTATCGTCGTCGTCGTCGTCGTCGTCGTCGTCATCATCATCATTGTCGTAGTCGTCTTCATTATCATAGTCATCACCAGCAGCATCAGCAGCAACAGCCAAAGCAGATGAGAAAAGACGTGAATAAGGTATATGGAAAAGGCGACAGCTTGATCATGATAAAACTCATCATCATTATCACTACCACGACCGCCAGCACCACCACCACCATCATCATAATCGTAATCATCATCATCACCACTATCATTATCATCGTCATCACCATCATCTTCATCGTCGCCATCATCATCAGTAGCAGCAGCAGACGAAGAAAAAGAAATCAATAGCAGGAGCAGCGGAATAAGTAAAAGAAAAGAACAAATCTGGCATAACTGTCATCATTAACAGAAATAAAGAAAAATAATCTGATCTGATATCATCATCATCCTCCTCCTCATCATCATCACCAGAAGAAGAAGGAGGAGGAGGAGGAGTGAACAAAGCGGAAGTAAAACTTTCTCGATCCTGGCTTATTTCCGAGGTCAAACAAGGTGTACAAGTGTCGAAGTGAAAATCGCGACTATCTTAGCCACTGAGCCGAATAAAAATACACATAGTTCGCGATGCATAGATATATAGAGTAGCAAACATCGCAACAAGTAAATGCGAATAAAATTTAGAAAAAAAGATATAAAAAATATAGATATTTATAAAAGTTTTTTCTGGCCACATTGGAGTGTGTGTGTTGGGTGGGGTCTGAAGCGCCAATGTTGCATCATCTTCTACGACAAAACAGCCTGTCACCCTTTTAACTGGCCTCGAACATCGACCACTAAGGCTGATGAGATATCGGCAGCCATCTCAGACATGATAAAAAACTGAATAAATTGAGAAATTATTATTATTATTATTATTATTAGAAGAAGAAGAAGAAGAAGAAGACGAAGAAGAAGAAAAAGAAGAAGAAGCAGCAGCAGCTATGTAAAATCTTTGTCTACTCAGTTTTTTTTTACCTTAAAAAATGGTCAGTGGAAAATGTCATAATGCCATTTTTGACCTTAGGTTTCCGGTTGAGACTCAGGAAGAAATGAGTATACTTCAGAGATCAAAGGAAATAAAATAAGAAGAAGGAAAAGAATAAACAAATTATGTTTGTTTACATATTTTATATACATTTATTTATTAAAGTTCCCCCAATACAAGGCCCAAGAGCCACTCATGTTAGAGGGTTATCGAGTGAGGTGCGTGATAAGAATGAAATAGTGGAAAGCAGAAAATGAAGATTCTGAGGATATGAAAGAAATGCGAAGTCAGATTGACTGAAAGAATGAAAAGCAAAGGAATAAATATTCACACAGACATACGGGCAACGTTTTCGAACATAGCGATGTATGCATTACTTTTTCTCTCTTGCACGCACACATTGGAATGTAGTCGCTTTAAAGATAAGACAGCTGAGTAAAAGCTGAACAAAACGATATTTCATTATTATTTGATTACAGTCTTTACTTGATTTTATTATTGTCGCTTTGATCAAAATTCTCTGGGTCGGTTTATTCTTCGACTGCGTGAACAAACAGCGCGAAATCATCGGAATTAAAGAGGTAGTTCGTAATCTATTCCATAATATAAAGCGAGGTGTAACTGCCAATATCTGTCACACATTCTTACCCTCCCTATTAAAGGTAATGATATATTCCGCTGTTATGTAAACAAGAAGCCTTACTCAACTAAAAACAAGCGAAAATACCGGAGGTTAACATGTACACTTTACTTTTCAATTGAC
Source organism: Acanthosepion esculentum (assembly GCA_964036315.1). NCBI lineage: Eukaryota > Metazoa > Mollusca > Cephalopoda > Sepiida > Sepiidae > Acanthosepion > Acanthosepion esculentum. The sequence goes on from OZ038476.1 coordinate 81,509,427, forward strand.
TTTTTGTCTTCGGATAGATTCAAACAAATAACTGAGGGATGCCCGGTCTCGGGGATTCGGCAGCACCTTCCTCATTGCACTAACGAGGAGTGGTTGCTGGAATATCGACGCCAGCGCGACGGTGGTTGCTAGGACGGGACAATTTTTGGCATCCCCATTTTAAACCGGCATTGTGCCACATCGTGCCACCGTGGTCGCATCTCATTATTAAATAGGAGTAATCAGGCTGCTAATGTGTTTCTTTTACATTTGTTTATTGCTTTTGTTTCGCGTGAGTTTTCTTTGGATATTTTTCATGTTAATGACTAAAAGAGTAAAATTCTTTCTGAAATGCATCAAACTACCTAAAGAGATTGTGTGAATGATTAACAGAACAGGGATTAGGAATATCAAAACTTACGAATTTTGGATCGCTCATGGACTGAAGATTTACAGCACATAGAATTGTTCGGATGGAATCGTCTCTATGTTACACACAATTTATGATTTTAAGCGGAGTTCTAGATTGGCTGCAAGGTCTAATCAATTAACAGTTGAATATAGATATAACCGTAAAAGTGCTAACAATTTCTCTTTTCGCACTTCTCGCTAGTGGAACTCTCTTCCAGCTCCATGCTTTTCAGCCAATTTTGATCTTCAAAAATCTGAACGCAATGTCAATCGTTATCTACTGTCGCCTTGATTACTCTTCTATTGTCCTCGCTCCTTAATAATGTTTCCCTTGTTGTTTCACACTCAGTAGCTCCTTGTGTTTCAGAGGCTTTGCTGCCTTTCATGGTGTATTATGATTAAAAAAAAAACCCCAAAGCAAAACAAGAAAAAGTCAATTGGTCCTCATGATTATTCCTACTCTAAATAATTTAATGATAACTACCCATCAGAGAAATATCGACAGAATCTAGAAACCTCGGATTAACGTCCATCGAGTTAAGGAATATTGAATGTAAAGAGGACCCTATGTTGGTCACATTGGTCATAACGACCTGAACAATTATATTCACCGAGTTCGTGTTAAGTTAGTAGGTACACGTCAACTTTGTTAGTTATAAAGTTACCTGTACCGAAAAAATCTTGTTGATATCAACTATTTTAAATATAGTTTACTATGAATAACAAATTCTACTTGGCAACAATAATAATCGTTTCTTAATAATATTTCTCTTTTTTCTTATTCTTTTACACTCTGTAACCTCTTGTGCTTTAGCGGCTTTATTGCTTTGCTTGTTATGATTAAAAAATAGAAGGAAAATAGGCTCAATATATTTGCAACCGGTGGTTGCAAATCAGAGAGGCGTGTGAATCGGACGATAAGCGAACCTGTCTACTCCTATTACATATTAATTTAGCACATTATCATGCCCCTTCCGTAATGAGCTGGTCGGTATATGGGTTAACATTAATTTTGACCCAGTGTTACTTGTTTTTCTTTTTTTTGACGTCTCTCTTTAGGACTCGAAGTGAAAACAATGACGTAATATGTTGGCGTTCCACACTACTTCAAATAAAAGATTAGAAAGGACCCCCATCGATACTGGAAAGACAGATAACAACTACTGGACTTGGGGAATCTATTTTCCTGAAAAATTACTATAAGGGAAAAAATTAAAAAATTTCAACCGATAGCACCAGTGGTTGCTCGGTTAATGAATGCTAAATGTTTCCTTATAAGGAAACGGCTATTATTACCATTACCATAGGTTTAAAACGTTCATACAATATAACTTCACTTAACGACATCTTTAATATTTATTGATTGATTGTCTCTAAATTGTTTAACCGATATATACAGAGTCAAATATCTAACCAATGGCCAAAAGACTCTTGCAAATATGTACCCTACCCGTAAAATATGATAAGTAATATTTTGTTTGCAGTTAATGAAAACTTTCTGGCTTAATATTATCGTTTTATTTTATTTCTTTTTTTTATTTTAAAATATCACTCAATATAAGCCCCCAGAGGCAAAATGGTAATAACTAATGATATATGGGATATTGAGGGAATAGAAAATGCAGTTTATGAAGATAAGGAAGATAGATAATGATTGACTCCCGACTTAAAAAGGTCAAGAATATTGCGTTAAGGGAAGCCGCTAGGTGGAAGCCTGTTCCCCGAGTGGCAGTTCTACGGAAAATATTCTCTGAGCGGGGTTTTCTTTTTATATTTCGACAGCAGAAGAAATGAGGATGATTCGAGTCAATGAAAGTGGTATGACATGTCATGCCATAGATGTAAATATTTGAACAGGAACTAAAAAACAAGTCCCACCAGATTATTTGTTATGGTAACGGCTCTAGCATGGCGACTGGCTTGAAACGCTGTGTACGCTGCAAAAAGATCGTCAGGTGGAATAATAAGCCCATGTAAACGATTTTGAACTCAATCAAGACTGGAAAATGATAACTTTTAAGCCCCAACCAATTATGGCATCAATACATTGGTACAGCGAAAGATGTCTTCCAAAAGCTGTAGCAAAGTATTAAGAATTATGAAACAAATTTGTTAGAAACAATGAAATGAGTACTGAACTGTTATATAATATGATAGTGAATGCTGGACAATCTCCACACAGATGAAGAAGAGACTTGAAGCAGCAGAAATATAGTTCTACAGAAAAATGCTAAAAATACCATCGGTTGAACATGTGAGCAACGACGAAGTTCTAGACACATTGAAAACAAAAAGGAAACTTATACTTAAGGAAGAAGAGACAGCTGAAAATTCTATGGTGGATAATGAAAGAGGGCTTAGAAAATTTGATACTCACAGGACAGATTGAAGGCAAGAGGGATAGAGGAAAATAACGCATAACCTACCTAGCGAGCTTGAGTGAATGGATGGCGGAACAAGCTTTGCCAGAGATAGCAAAAAGACAAAATTTATTAAGAGCTAAAAAGGACCGGAAATTATGGAGATCCATAATCGCCAACGTCCTGAAGGAACAAGGCACATTGAAGGAAACTCCATTTTTAACCTAATCTGACTCTTGTATATATACAGCATAAGAGAAGACGGCAGGTACTTTTAAGAGCCATATAGCGAGCCGACTGTTTTTTCAAATTCTTTAGCAGTGTATATATATATATATATATATATATATATATATATATATATATATATATATATATATATATATATATATACGAGGGTCATTCAATAAATAAGGTGAACTTTTCGGTATAAGGATTCTAATACAGATAGAAGCTTACTTTTTTTTTTATTTTTCAACGTAGACTCCCAGCACTGTCACACACTTTTCCCATCTGTGCACAAGCTTCCGTATTCCCTCAGCGTAAAAATCTTTGGACTGATGTCTCAGCCAGTCGCTCACAACACTTTTGACTTCATCGTCACTTTTAAACTTCGAGCCTCTCGTGAAAACTTTCAAGAAATCAAACAGGTGAAAGTCTGAAGGAGCAAGGTCTGGGCTGTAAGGGGGATGAGGGAGCAGTTCTCAGCCCAGCTCGTTGATGGTCTGCACCGTTTGAGCTGCTGTGTGAGGCCTTGCGTTGTCATGATGCAAGATGACTCCTTCTGACTGATGACCCCTGCGTTTGTTTCAACAGATAACCTCAAAGTCCTTGCAATGTCATCTACTGTCACTCTTCTGTCAGACTGAATGAGGTCATTGACTGATTCGATCACCTCAGGAGACCTCACTTCTGTAGGCCTCCTAGGCCTGTCTTCTTCCTCAACACTGTTCCGTCCTTCTTTAAACAATTTAGCCCACTTGTAGACATTTTTTGGCTGAAACATGTGGCACCATACACAGTTAACATTCTCCTATGCATTTCAACTGGTTTGCACCCTTCAGCAACCAAAAACATGATAACTGACCGCTGTTTAATCCTGGAGCATGCCTCTTGGTCGGCCATCTTTGTTAATCGCCAAAACTCTCAAAGTTTTTTGTTTAATCTGCAAAAGAAATTAAATTCCTGTGAAAAAGAAGTAAAACAAAAAATAAAAAAGAGTAAGCTTCTATCTGTATTAGAAGTCCTTATACCGAAAAATTCAACCCTCGTATATATATATATATATATATATATATATATATATATATATATATATATATATATATGTATGAGTCCCACATGATGTCTGGTGTGAACTTGATACACCACAGATGTCCAAAGCATGGAGTGACATTGAATGCAAGCATTCCCCGTAACTTACGATCTAAACAGTAGTGATGAGATCATAGTAACTTGTTTTTTCAGCTACTTAAAGTAACAAGCCAGTTATTGCTTTATTGAGCTGTTGGAGCTAAATCAGACTGTAAGGCTCCGATCAGTGCTAGTTTTATTAATTATTACTATTGCTTTTTATTGAAGCATCTAGGCTGTTGTATTCTTCAAACGCAAAACTCGATTCCCAACTAGGTATTTATACAGATCACACTAATATTTACTCCTGTCTCAGTAGCAAATCCACCAGATCTGACAAGGTAAACCTGGCAACTGCTCATAAAAAGGACCATCCATCAGTGGTTAACTGGGGCAAGAAATGGCTTGTGAAATTTTACTGACTTCAAAACAAAATTGCCTTGATTTAACCACCACAGAGAACCTTTGCTTCCTAGACGCAAGACTCCAGTAGAGTAAGAAACTACGCCTATTTGGCCATACGTTTTCCCTGACATGAAGTGGAGCGACAACATCGAATCAATAGCTGTATCCACTGCAAGAAAAGTTGGGTCACTGTGCCGTGCCATAAATCGTTTTTTCGTCAGAATCCATTTTGCACATTTACAAATGTACCATTTGTCTCTGCCTTGAATACTGTTGACATATCTGGTCTGGTGCTCCTGCTGTACATTTAGAGAATCTTGACAAAATTCAAAGAAGGACCTGTAATCGATCCTGACCAGGCATCTCGAGTTCAATCACTTTCTCACCAAGCGTGACGTTGCTTCCCTCTGTCTTTACTACAAACTAGTTTTTTTCCCTGGCACCCCGACTGCTGGAATTTAAGTGTGCTACTAGATTGGTATCTAGGTCCTGCACTTTTACTCATGAAATAACGAAATGCAACCGCCACTTCTAGTCTAACAGTTTCTTTTCTCGCACCTCCCACCCGTGAAACTCTATTCATTTTCCTTGCTTCCCTGACAAATAGAATCTTCAAAAATTTAGATGTAACGTCAATCGCCATCTTCTGTCTTCTTGACTCCCGTTTATCTTTTGCCATTTCCTCAATCCTCCCTATTCTTGGTCTTCTCTTTCACTTTCACTTTCACTTTCACACCGTGTAAACTATTAACTCCCTACGAACTGGTGGTATTACCGCCTTATTCAGGGTGAAATGATTTAAAAATAGACTGATATAAAAACTAAACAATTAGGTTCCAAATTGGTGTCCTGTACCTCGGTAGTCCGTCTTTCGTAGGCGACACCTTAATCACATTGGCTATCAGAGATTCGATGAATAAACAAAGTCAATTCCGGGGTGATTCTACCACTCCTCCCCACTCCAATGTACAAAAGAGTTTGTCGATATATGACACCCAGGTAGGTTATTAGCAGGCCATTGCGAGTTCGATCCTCTCTAGGTGTTCTCTATTTGCGGCTTTCTTCTAGAAGATGTGAATTGTCAAAGGAAAATTATGAAGAAGGAAAAAGAAATCGAAAATATGTCTTTGGTGAAAACATTAAACATTAAAGATTAACGGGCAGGGAATGACAGGGTAATGAGAAAAGGAAATAATTCCGTTAGAGGAGAGAGAAGAAAAGAGAGAAATTAGAAATGAGAAAGAGAGAGAGAGAAAGAGGGAGAGAGAGAGAGAGAGTGAAAGAGAGCGTGAAGAAGAAAATAGAAAATAGGTATCGAGAAGAACAAATAAAGAATACTGGGGAAGAGAATATAAGAGAAAATCTAGAGTAGAGTGTGATAGAGGGAAAGAGAGAGATAGATAGATAGATAGATAGAGAGAGAGAGATGTGAGTGAATCCTTTCTTAAGAATTCCGAGAGAGAGAGAAGAAAAGTAAAAATTCAGAGGTGTGCGTGCGTGTGTAGTGTGTGTGTGTGTGTGTGTGCGTAAGAAAGAAAGAAAGAAAGAAAGAAAGAAAAGCGATAGAGATCAGTAACAAGAGAAAGAAAATAGATCACGAGAGAGGAAAAGAAAGAATTTTGGGGGAGAGAAGGCGAGGGAAAATCGAGAAATCGGAATATAAGTGAGAGAGAGAGAGAGAGAGAGAGAGAGAGAGAGAGGAGAGATGTTGAGAGAGTGGAAGTAAGGAGAAAGTAGGAGAAAATAGATAAAAGCGGGAGCAGAAAATAATTCAGGGGGATTGAAGATAAGGGATAATCTGGAAATATATGAGAGAGAGAGAGAGAGAGAAATAATTCAGCGAGAGAGAAGATAAGGGATAATCTGGAAATATGAGATAGAGAGAGAGATAAATAATTCAGTGAGAAAGAAGATAAGTGATAATCTGGAAATAAGAGAGAGAGAGAAAGAGGGCAGATAGATAGATAGATAGATATATAGATATATAGATAGATAGATAGATAGAGTGTGAGAGAGAGAGAGAGAGAGAGAGTATTCTGGGATCGAAAAGAAAAAATTAGACCCTGATAGAAAGAGAAAAAAGACAAAGACAGGGAGACAGAAAAATGGGCGTATAATCGTAAAACAGTGAAAAAATGGTAGAGAGAAGCATGAACGCACAGGTGTATTCAAATAAATACGTTCGTCTCTATCTTTGTCTGAAAATAACGCGAACAAGTCGACTGTCAGATAAGAGACACGTGTCATCAATATCAGTCTTGTTATCGCTATCATCACCAGCGCAGATATTTTAGCAGCAGAAGCAACAGTAACAACTATAATAATAAAATTAACTGTAGTTCCTCCGACTCACAGAGTTTTCTTCTCGTTTTCCCCTCTCTACTTTTTGCAATAGCAGGTTGGTCTGCTTCATGGCTGAAATAGTAGTGTATTTTTCACTGGAGTTCGTAGCCAGTTTGGGAGCCACGATCAAAGGCTAGAAATGCTTATTTTTTTAAAAACAGTACTAAATAGAACAGAGGGAAACAACGTATAACATACCTAACGAATATGCGCAAATGGATGGCAGAACAGGGTTTAGGAGAGATAACTAAAAGAAACTATATAGAGCTATAAGGGACAGGACACCGTGGAGAGCTCCGATCGCCAACGTCCTGAAGGAACACGGCACAGAATAATATCGGAACAGAAACGCAACGGAAAACAAAAGACCAAAAGCAAAAATAATTAAATGAAAACGCCAACGGTGTAATTATTCACTAATGAAAAATAATAGTGAAAGAAAATTTAAGAGCTACAAAGGACACGAAATTGTGGAGAACCGTGATCGCCGACGTCCTGAAGTGACAACGCACATAAAAGTAGACTATCGTTTTCATTTGACAGATCGCCATAATATATTTATCGCATATATTGCCCTATTTACCCTCACTGCGATTAACCAGTCTTGCATCATTCTACAGTACGACGCTGAAAATACCATGGCTCAGACATGTGCGCAACGAGGATGTTTTAAGGGAAATGTCAATGAATTGTGAAAATGTGAAGAAAAAATACATATTTTATTTTATTCATAGTTAACCCATTAAAAGGCACAAGGGACACTTAAGGTATGTTGTATATCTTCTCTCACATGCTGGGGTTGGAGTTGGGGCTTGTGCGACGGCATCAATTCGATAATAAAGTTGCATTCTTCTCTCGCAGCCGGTAATCGCTAGTTGTTTTGAGTCCAGAGACAAAAGAACTCCAACACAGAGAATTTTAAACTTAACTATTTTATTAATCACGTCGACGTTTACATTTTCTAACTATCCAATGGGGTCACCCCCGTCTACTGGGGAGACGTTTCAGACAGGAAAGAGATCACGTCTACATTGCTTGATGGTTCAGAAACAACTCACTGAAAACCCTTTCTCTATCTACCGTTCTAACACTGGCCCAGCCAATCAAAATCGACTTCCTTGTTTTGTCTTTCATCTGACCTCGAAGGGTAACCTCACGAAGTCCGAGCAGAGATACTATTCGCCCTAAAAATAATAGTCTGCTAAACTATTATTTAACAGGTAGAGGACTAATGATTGAGATTGTTGTAAATGAAGGGAACGAGAAGATAAAAGAAGTGTATATTATGAGGATCTGTAGGATAGGTATCGGTTGTCCATAGATTTGAAGAGGATACGATTGTAGTAGTCAGGAAATCATCACCTTGGGAGTATTGTCTCCAAAGTAACAATCATTGGGAAGAAGGTGTCTAAGTGGAACTTCCTCTTCATCAAAGGAACATGAAACGAGTGGAGGTGATTTGCAACCGTGAACATGGCTTGGCGGGTCCTAGCTGTGAAGGTCTGAGCTGGTAGGTCTAAGATATCTAACTCGTTAGAACATTTGCCATAGCGATAGAGAATTAGAAAGCGACAGTTGAAATACCTGGGACGCATAAAGAGGAACGATGTCTATCTTATATTCACTTTCTGCTTTCACATTTCTCTCCTTTAAAACAATCTAAATCAGTAAGCCTCTACCATTAGTGGATCTTGAGCCTTGTATTGGGCGAACTGGAGTATAGAATAATTAATGTAATGAATTAGAAGATCAGTGTATTTACAGTCATTTTTCTTACATATTTTAACGTTTTCACTAGTATGAATAGAAGATTGGTCTATAGAATGAGGAAAAATAGTGAAACGGTACTTTTTTTTATTCCGACTGTAGACGTAAGGAAAGTGGACGAATCGATCGACGAGGAATGATGTGTTATAAAAGAAATCAACAAGGAAAATGAAATCAGTTGTTCGAACAACTTCTGCAATGATAATGATTACCATCACAAAATTACAGAATACGAAGAGTTGCCGAAAAGTTCTCTGTCCAACTAATAAGAAGGAAAGGAAACATAAAAGAAAGAAAACAAAGGAGAGAATGAAAACTGGGAAAAAGAAAGAATAATAAAGGAGACGAAGAAAAATGAAAGAGAGAAAGAAAAATAGAGACGAGGAAGAAAAAAGAAAACTAGAGAAGAGAAAGGTAAATGAAGGATAGGGAGAAAATAGAGGAGAGAATGAAAAATAAAAGCCGAAAGGAAAACGGAAGACAGGAAGAAAAATGAAGATGAAACAAATATAGAGGAGAGAAAGGAGACTGATAGAAAGAAAGAAAAATAAAGGAGACAAAGAAAAAAGAAAGAGAGAAAGAAAAAAGAAAACTAGAGATGAGAAAGGTAAATGAAGAAGGAGAAAATACAGAGAGAATAAAAAATAAAAGACGTAAGTAAAACGGAAGAGAGAAAGAAAAACTGAAGGAGATAAATAAAAGTCGAGGAGAAAAAGAAAAATCAAGAAAAAAGAAATAATAAAGAAAAAAGAAAAGCATAGGAAAGAAAAAAATGAAGATAAAGAAAAACAGAGGAGAGAAATAAATATAAGGGCGCAAGAAAAATAAAGGGAAGAAAGAAAAGAAAGACGAAAGTGAAATAGAAGGGATGAGTAAAAATGAACGAGAGGAAGAAAAATAGATGAGTGAAAGAAAAAGAAAAGAAAAAAGAAAACTGGAGTAGAGAATGAAAAATAAAGAAAAAAAAATAGAGGAGAGAATGAAAAATAAAGACGAAAAAATAAAGCAGTGAAAGAAAATGAAGGAGAAGTGGACAAATGGAGTAGAGAAACGAAAATAGAGAGAAAGAAAAATAAAGAGAAAAGAAAGATCGAGGAGGCGAAATAGAAATACAAAGAATAAACGAAAATGAATGAGAAAATGGAAAACAGAAGAGAGAACGAAAAATAAAGATAGAAGAGAAATAGAAGGGAGAAACAAAAGTGAGGGAGATGAAAAAATAGTGGGCGGAAAGAGAAATGAAGAAGAAAGAAAAATAGATGAAAGAAAGAAAAATTAAAGAAGAGAAAGAAATAGATTTGAAAGAATGAAAATATAAATAAATATGGATTACTTCAGACCTGAAACAACCGCACGTTTACGTTCTGGGTAAAACGTTAAACTACATCCGCGTCCTGGGTAAAACGATTTCTTTCTTTCTTTCTTCTTTCCAACAATGCCTCGGATCAGGAGGTTTTGAGGAGCGTAGAACCACCTCTTAATTGCTGCTGTTCCCAGGTCCACGCGGGGTGGTAGCACTTGTTAGGGTCCCATCTATGGGTAAATAGTTAACCCTCCAAGCTGGGGTCAAAACACTATGAAAGTGTAAAAATAGGTTTTAATACCAGCAATAAATTTTTTGAGAAAAAATTATTACAAGCAATACATTTTTGAAGAGAAAAAAATATTACCAGTAATACATTTTTGAAAGAAAAATATATTACCAGCAATGCATTTTTGAAGAAAAAGTATTACCAGCAATACATTTTTTGGAAAAAATATTACCAGCAATAAAAATCTTGTCGACATTAAATAACCCATTGAGGTTGATATGCCGTAAACCAAACCAAACCAAACCAGCTGCACGTTTCTCCCGTGTTACACAACTTCGTGTTCAATTCCGAATAAAAAGAAAACTGTAATTTAATTTTAAATACTAATTTTCAACTTAAGTAATCTCTCTCCACCTGAAAGACAAGCGCAATCCAATCTTATTACACCCATTTTCTCCACTTGTTCCGTACGAAGTTATGCTTCGTAAATATCTACACTGAGTAAATACAAGTAATAGACGAACGAATAAAAAGGCGGGAAACATGTGAATGAGGAAGAACAAGTGAATTTATTAATGATACCTTTTCTCCTTGTAAAAAGAACGCAAAATCGTGCGAGTAAATGAATAGAAAATATCTTTTATTGTATGTTCTTTTCTATCTTCCGTTACATTTTTGTTTAATTTATTTATTTTTTGTTTGATATCAGTTCATGCGATCAATGGAGCGCCCATGAATAACTTGCTACCAGACATCAGCATACATCAGACCGCTTCCTATTCTCTTCCAAAGTCCTAGCGTTCCCTTTTGGTCTTTTTGAAGCAACAGACATAGAGAGATCGTGACGTAGATACAGAGTCCCTTTTCCAATAAGATGAAGTACTCACAGCCAAAATGAAGAGGGAAAAAATGGCGATACGATTAATAACAATAAAAAAATGGAAGAAAGGGCATTTTTTTCTCGAGCCGAATCAAACGGATATATTTATCTTTAACTCTCGTGACCTGTTTGTTATCGCGTAAACACTCGTTCTAGTTGCGATAATTACAGTGTCATCATTGGCGGTAGTCAAGAGAAGATGGCCATGGCTGGTCAGATTTTGCGATACGCTCTAGCATTCAGCGTGAAAAACTCATTCTGTATTTTCTTTCTTTCTTTCTTTCTTTCTTTCTTTCTTTGTTCCTAATGCCCCACTTTTCCTGTTTGTTGTCATATTTCTAATCATTATTTTTCTTTCTTTCTAAAGCGTTACTTTTGGTGTTTTTTGTCTTACTTTTTAATTTTCTTTCTTTCTTTCTTTCTTTCTTTCTTATCTAATAGTCTTTTTACGTATTTTGTCTTACTTTTTAATGGTTTCTTTCTTTCTTTCTAAAGAATCACCTTTCTTGATTTTTGTCTTATTTTTAATCTTCTTTCTTTCTTTCTTTCTTTCTTTCTTTCTTTCTAAGCCATCGCTCTCTTTGTTTTCATGCTTTTGTATCATTTTGAAAACGCTTTCTCTCATTTTTTTCTTTCTTACATTTTTCTTTCTAAAACTTCACCTTGTTTCCGTCTTATTCATTCTTTCTTTCTTTCTTCTTTCTAAGGCATCACTTTCTTTGTTTTCATGTTTTGTTTAATTTTGAAAATTCTTTCTTTCTTTTTTTTTTCTTTCGCCGCTTTCCTTTGAATCGTTTGATGTAAAGGGTCGCTTTAGGGAGGGATAGTCCCTGTCTGACCTCTGTGTGTGGTATTACCGGAAACGAGACAGGATTACCGGAAGCTAATCTTTATGATTGGGGATGATGATTGCCCGTCTCCACTTCTTTGTGATTTTCTTCCATTACGCATAACCACTCATCCTCATACCGTCCCTTCGTCGCCATGTCATTATATCTGTGATCGTAATTTCTGTAGTCGTAGTTGTAGTAATAGTAGTCGTAGTAGTAGTCGTCACAACGGCTGTATCAGGATATGCTATCATCGTCGTCTTTGTCGTTTTTGCTATTGCGTCAGCTACTTACTCGAGTTTCTGCTATTTCAACTGTTTTATCTTTATTTCTTTGTTATTTTGTTGTGACCACACTGCGCAGAGTTTAGAATATATAGTTGTAAATCTGTCTTCTGTCCATGGCAGCTCTTTATTATGCTTACCTTCCAAGTAAAGCTAAGAAAAGAAATCGCTTTGATTTCCAAAACTATAGCATAGAAAAAATTCTCTCGAATATCAAGGTGCGCTACTGTAGAATTCTCAAACCAAATTTTAAAATTTCGGCACCCAAAGTACCAAAACAATTACTACATGACATCTCGTGATGCGGAATGTAGGTTAAACAGTCTTTCTACACTACTGCTTTTGCTTCAATTCTGAACTTAGGGGAATTTAATGTGAAAACCGAAAAACGTTATTTTTTAAAAAGATGTGAATATGTGAAATTATTAAAAAAATAATTTCACCTTAAGCAAGGAGATAAAGCCACTAACAGGTTACTTGGAGTGAAAGAATCTGAGAAAAATATAATTAGGGAAAAAAGGACAATATATATATATATATACATATATATATATATATATATATATATATATATATATATATATATATATATATGCATAAGTAATAATTATTTTAAGTATTAGAAAACTGAACTTTATATATTACGATAATTTAAGTAACTTTTACTGAAATATTCTCGCTTAATTTTTACCATTTACTTTTTCATGTTATAATAAGTTTGATATTTTTTAGAACTCTGTAAAAAGATTATTAAATATACACATCTAAATAAGTTATTATATAACCTGATATAAATAATAAAATGTCACAACAGCAAAGCAACCAACTAACTAACTGAACAAATTAAACCCACGTGTAAGGGTAGAAGAAAGAACGAATGTCCTTTAAAGAACAATGTACTATACGAAGCCACTGTAAAATCAGCAGATAACAAATAAAATATATACATTGAAAGTCCCTGGAAACACAGAAACACCCCACTCAAAACATCCTGTACAAATCGTAAATACGCGAACAGCGCAATGCTTTCTAAACATAATTGGGAGATTAAAAAAAAGAAAGAAATATCATGAAAATAAAGAAAACAGCATCAGCCTACAACAACCAATCTAAAAACTGAAAACTCTGCCTGAAGGAAAAATAGCTATAATTAACTTCCGAGACAAAAATAAACTACTAAATAAAAACAAGTTTTACGACGTTACTTAAATATCGAACACTGTAAACGAACAAGAATAAACGAAAATAAATAAATAAAATTAATAAACAAAAATAGGTCGACTAAATTAACCCAAACAAGTAAATAAGGAAACTATGTATAAACAAATTATCAAACTGCATACGCAAAGATTAACACAAGAAAACAACCAACAATAAAATAAGCAATAATAAACAAAAAATCTAAGCGACAACACTATAGATAGCCACAATTATTCCCACTCAATAACCCCCAGAATAATTCGAAACCGATAACGCCCACCAAAATAACCGTTAGAATAATACAATAGACTACTCACAATGCATCACAATGTATATATAAATAGATATCTGTCTATATTTCTGAGATGAGGTATTATGTACGTTATTTACATTATTCGGACTATTGTCCTCATCTTTGTCGCCATATTTATTACAACGTTTTGGCCGTTGTACGTTCCGGCCTTCTTCAGGTGAGAGAAATAAAGGGTTCAGTTCAAATAATGTAAATAATGTATATAAATAGATGAGCAAAACACAACACACATGGCCTGACAATTGCGTCTAGCGTGAAAATGACTATCGCCTCCGGGTGCTGACTGCAATGTCCACTTGTATATATATATATATATATATATATATATATATATATATATATATATATATATATATATATATATATCTATATATATATATATATATATATATATATGTATATATATGCACATTTCATTGACAGACAAGGTGCTTTGATTTAGTTTTTAATATAATTTCCCATGGGATCTAATAATTTTTTCTTTTCAGATGATAAATTATATAAAAACTGTCCGAATCGTCTTTTAATCCGAGCGCTTTCGGCTATACATTTAACCATTTTCAAGGATGACATATTTTAACTGTTAAATAAGAAACAGTTTGTTGCATGTATGTATTTATATAATGTTTTCATTTTTCAAAACACGGTCAGCTATTGTGTCCATAGTTCATATTATTAAGCGTTGTTTTTTTGCTTTTATTAATAAGGCTTCCATTATTTTTAGCCTTTTTTTGCATGTAGATGAGGCTATTATATTTGTGTTGTCAACAAGTATGTTACAAAAAGTTTCCGGTAGGTCTCCATGAATATTTAAATGAGATCTAACTGAGCTATGATCAGAAAGTTGTAGAGCGAGTCTTCGTGTCAAGCATGTTGTAGTGTGGCCTATATAATTATTTCCGAATTTTGGTTGATCAGGAATACAATTTAAATTCGTAGATAATATTTGCCTTATTTAATCTTAAGCAAAAAAACAACACTTAATAATATCAACTATGAACATGGACACAATATCTTGACCGTGTTTTGAAAAATGAAATTAGTTGGAGTTTCGTCTCCATCTGAGCTGGTCGAACTCTCAGCTTTCGGTCAGAGAGGAACCCAGGCGAGGCTCTGCCGAAGGGCATAGTCCCGTCTGGGGTGGTAGACAGCTACCCGACCCAGTGTATACGGGGTCTACGGGGAATTTTTGCCCGAGCCAACGGGCTCGGTTTTACACGGAATTAAAAAACGGCCTTGTGCCAAATCCTGGATCGCGGGGAGGTAAGGCAAATAACCTTGCTTCGGGGATTACTAGCCTGCCACTCGACACTCCATCTTTCTCTTTTAATTTTTGTATTCTCTTTTAAAATAAACCTCTCTTCTTTTATCTACGCGCGTGTTGCTGTTCCCTCACTCGAGTACCACCTTTGTCTGTTTGTAACCTCTTTAAGGATACAACACTGGTGATACATGTCTTACTAATTAACCCATTACTGGGTGAAGAAGAGCTTGATTCATAACTTTCCCAAGGATATCTGTGCGCAAGTGAATATAACGAACCCAACTGGAATTGGAACTCGGCTCTCCGATAAACAATTCCGTGCCATTACCCGCACATCCAACTTTACAGAATCTGGTATTCCCAAGTGGTCACCCGTCGAGTTGCTGTCCAATCACGACGTTGCTTAACCTCGGTGATCGTACGGGAATCGGTGTTTCTACGTGATGTGTCCGTAACCCACCATCCCGTCTAGTTGCAACTCAAAGGTAGACATGACTGTTTGCAAATAGGCAAGTTATTTTTTACTAAGTTCAACTTTGTTTGACACAAGGCCACAAGTAGGAATGATTCACTGAGGTTCGAACTCCCTACTGATTAATCATGGTCAATTAAACCATGACTAATGTTCATTGGCCATTGACACACGATTAGGCGTCTCCAAGAAGATAACTGATGCTATTATTCTATGTGGAAGTATTGATGAAATTCAATGTTTTGAAGGCTGGTATTCATGTTTGATTTGCATAGGCAATTGATGTATTAACGCTAATTAAATATATTGCGTGTTAGATTCACCCTTTTGCTAAGAACTATGCTTTTAATCAGTTCTTCGAATATCAAATTTTCAAAGCCCTCTTTCCTCATTATGCGCCGCAAATATGGTTAAACTGTTTTTTCTTTATGTTAAGTAGAAGTTTCCTTTTTGTACAAATTGAAATACAGGGTCCCCCCACACAAAAAAAATTGACGTAATTCAAAATGTGAATATCTAAGTAACTACATGGCATTGAATAAAAATTGATTAGGAATTATTACGTTACAGAAGAAGACACTGAATAAAATAAATCAGTGAAATATGTACAAGCGACTTATAAATTCTGTGATATTCTTTTTTTCAGGAGATAGGTATTTATGGCTCTCCACGGACTCTTTTTCTATTTTTTGTTTATCTGTGAATTGCAAGGTATTCTGGGGGAAAGATAATAGAATGGTTTCTCGCTGGCATCTCTACTGTTTGAAAAGATTTTTCCTTCTCTTAGATTGGTTTCCACCCTAAGGCAGAGAACCGATTCTACCCTGATATTTAACCCAAGACTGAGAGTAGAAGGAATGGTTCCCAGTCTTTTCTAGGAGCATTTGTAACAAAACGAATGCAACGGACCCGTCCAGAATTTCAACACGACTAGACGAATCCAATCACCGAGCCGATATTCTTTAAACTAACAGCCAACGCTTTCTCCACACACACACACACACACACACACACACAGATTTTCCAAGCGTAGATTAGATGTGTTACAAGGCCGAAAGTATGTGTTAGCCAGTGAGGATCGAACTCATATTGTTCTTGCGAGACAAGCTCGCTAACCATTACACCACGTCGAGTGCCCATATGAATTTCTAAACAGAGCTTAACAAGTTCAACTCGGCTGGTATCTCGCTCTGACCCGTTCACTGTCGAAACTGCTAAATGTAGTCGTCTCTTCTACTCCAGTAGCTTCACCTCTCACACTTCTCACCTGAGGAACTCCCTCCCCTTTTCCTGTATAGCGATAATCTCCAACTATTCAAATGTAATATCAATCGACGTCTCCAGATACCCTGAGTTATCCCCTATCCTTCTCTTCATCCTTTCCTCTATCATTCCTATTTGTTCTGGCTCCAAATCTCTGTAACCCCTTGCGTGCTAGTGGCTTCCCGCTTTGCTTGGGGTGAAACGCTTACAAAAATGATGTAGCACAAGGCCGAAAGTGTGGCCCACCCAGTGATGATTGACCTCCCTCTAGAGTCGTAACTGGTCTGGCGAGACAAGCTTGCTAATCATTACACCACGTTGAGTGCACAGATGATTTTCTAAGCAGCGCTTAGATGTGTCACAAGACCGAAAGTGTGGACCACCTAATGAGGATAGAACTCACTGCTCAGTCGTAATTGTTCTTGCGAGACAAGCTTGTTAACCATTGCACCACTTCGAGTGCCATGTAATTTTCTAAGCAGAGCTTAGCTGTGGCACAACAAAGTGTGGGCCATCCAGTGAGGATTTAACTCTCTATACAGTCGTAATTGATTTAGCGAGACAAGCTTGCTAACCATTAAACCACGCTGAAGTACCCTTCCCCCACACATATATAGATATATTCATAAGGAATCAATGGATTTCTTATCCTTCAACAAAAGTTACTTTGTGCTTACCAATGTTTCAGTAGACGCCTTGTTTTTATAAACAGTGTAAATTACGTCTACCGGCCTTCGCATGAAGAAACCACAGTATGACCTCGCCAATGAGAGCGTGACAACCAGGAACGTTTCAATTAGCGTTTTGAAGAACACATGCCGATTCGTTCAGCCTATTTATGCTCTTTTTGTATCCAAAACGTAAAAAGTAATTTCCAAAGAATCAGTTGATTTACTTATTTCCCTTCCCCGTTAGGTGACAGAGATGTCAGTTCCCTGGTAGATGTGGGGCGCATTTCGTTTTCCGCATGTGTATTTCGTATTTGTTTTTGTGTTTGGATGCGTGTGTGTTTGAGTGAGTGATTAGTCGGATAATTGTTATTAATTACCTACTCCCACATTAATTTCGTACAGTTAACTGATTTTTTCGACACTTAAGGACTCTGTGTGGGGGGGTATTATTAACACTATTTTGTTTAGTTTCTTGTATATAAATTGTATTCATTGTAAATATTCATTATGGCTTAATTTTAAATTGTTGTTATTTTATCTCCCCACTCAGACAAATTGTACGTATGGGAACAGGTTAAGACTACATGCAGACCTAGTGGTATTATGGTGACTGTAGTAAGAATGGTAAGTAAGAATGGTGTAAGGAATACTGTGGTACGTTTGGGTCAGTTATCGTGGCTAAGTTTAAGATAAAACCGATTGAACACTTTTTGGCCTAAATATTATTTTCCTCTATGGTACGTAGACTTTATAAATTTAAGCACAAGGTCTCATTTTACAGTTGAATTGACTAGGTGTAACCGTATGTTCTATGCTACCAGTTTCTTCTATCGCACTTCTTGCTTGTGGAAGTCTCTTCCGGCTCCTTGCTTCCCAGTTAACTTTGATCTTCAAAAATTTAAATGCAATGTCAATCGTTATTTTCTGCCTTCTTAATTCCTCTTCTTTAATTGTGTCCTCTCCTTAATAGTGCTTTATGTCATATTCTCTAACACTCAGTAACCCTTTGCATCTTAGTGGCTTCATTTATATTTTGGGGGTGGAATGATTTAAAAAATATACGTTTATGCAACTAGTTTACTATATAGCTGGACAGACCGTGAGATAGCGAAATAAATGTACAGGAAGAGGAAAGGGATCAAAATATAGATAATTATTCATTGTTCAGACACACACATACGCACAGAGAGACGCACACAAAGACAGAAATATATATATATATATATATATATATATATATATATATATATATATATATATATATATATATATATATATATATATATAAAGGCATACACATATGTGCGGATATTTAGCGTTGGTGTTTTGCAGACAAAACAGTCTGTATAATTGCGAAATTGATAAATATCTAATGACAGGTAAAACAAAATGTTTGATGTTGATTAAGGCGGAAAGATATAATGGACTAATTGCATGACGGGAACGAATATTGAAAATATTGATTGAAAGTGGCTAAAGTAGGGAGAAAGAGCAGGAGGAAGAGAGGTATCGGATGATTTAGGATGTGGATGGGGAAGATATAGGAGGAAAAGTGACGAAACATTTAACAAATTGATATGAAAAGAAATAAAGAGACACACTCTCAGACAGTGGCGCCCACAATTCGTGATTTGCAAGACGATGTTTATACAGAAAAGGAGATAAAGACAGAAAACAGGTAGATGTAACAGGATTTGAAGGACAAACAATCAGTTTATATATATATATATATATATATATATATATATATATATATATATATATATATATATATATATGTGTATGTATAAGTGGACAATGTCTGGTTCATGCTTCAAGAATGTTCCCAATTTTATATCAGAGATAGATCATATGTAAATATAATCTTCAGGCAAGAGGGAGCCCACTTTACATACGCTAGATGTCTGATATTGAGCACTATACATATAGCATACCTTAAAACTATATTTTTATCACACACTAACACACACACACACGCATATATATATATATATATATATATATATATATATATATATATATATATATATATATATATATATATTAAGAATCGTCATTCCGGCGTACAGTGACCGAACACAACTATAAGTTTCACGCTCAATGCCACACGAAACAATGCGGTCTTTTTAAGAGCTACTTATTTCTAATAACATTAGAAAGCTCTGCCACGAGTACCTTCGTGGACCCGGTTCTGCTGAGCAGATTTTTGCTTGAAAGGATTAGGCCGCTGCACCGAGACCGCATTGTTTCATGTGGCATTGAGCACTTTTTTGCCGCATCGGCAAATATTTATTTATTTATTGATGGGGACATACTTCTGTGATTACGACTCTATTTTCATTTTGGCCGCATGAGTGCTTTTCCACCATCAAGGTCAGTTTGTTTGGTGTATGCATCGTGTGCACGCACCGTACATATTTTTATTCATCTTAGTCTTGCCTGAGGGAATAAAGTTTCCCATTTTCACACTACAGCTGCCGATCACCAGACGATTGCGTAAAAGCATGAAACGTATAGTTGTGGTCGGAAATTGTACACCTGAAAGGTGATTCTTTAGAAAATCTCTGCCATTTTATTTATATTGTGTTGAGCACTTTTTCTTTTCGGTGCGCGTTTATGGCAGACACTTTTTAAGAGTTGCTTAATTTTATTAATATCTATCTATCTATCTATCTATCTATCTATCTATCTATCTATCTATCTATATATATATATATATATATATATATATATATATATATATATTTATAATATAATATAATATAATATAATATAATATAATAATGGACTCTCCCCTCGGTTTCGACGTATGAAGATCTGCCAACATAATTTATTCAGTTATGACATTTTGTGCGATAATCTTAAGACCCGTTATTGATTTACAAAGGAAGCCGCATATGGGCAAGGATGTAGGATGAAATCACTCTTAGATTGGTTGATCTTTATGATCTTGCTTTCAGATGGGTAAATTGTTGACATTTTATGTTTTTAATTTCGCGTGTGTATGTTGTTTGTTTTTTATTTTATCGACTGCACAGTATAGTAGGGTCAGTTGGGCACCGTCTGTGAGAAAAAGAGCACCATGACGCAATTCACTCCACCAGAAAATTGAAAACGGCATGCTGTAACTGCTTGGCATTCGCTCGAATAATCTCTCTGTGGGTGGAGGGGGGACATATAAAGATATATAGTGATTCTAAGTGAAATTAAAAAAATATTTTTAATTTTACTAGTAGTACCCATGAAAATTTTGCGTTTTCCCATTTGAATTTTCTGATGAATCTTAATTCTTAATATAATGATTAACTTTTCCATTTTTGTGACTATAAAATACCAGTGGAATTTTCCTTACTTCATCGTTAAATATTTGAGTTTAACAATATTAAAAAATATTGCAGTAACCATCATAAATAAGAATTCTGGTCATTATTTAAGAAGTGGGTACAAACGAAAATAATCCAAATTGACAAGGTTTTTCGTTTGACTGAAGTAGACGTTAAACGTATTCACGCACTATTGCCGCCAATTTATTTAATTAAAACAGCGTCTCTTTTATATATATATATATATATATATGTGTAATTTGGCAGCAACTTTTCTTTCAAACATGTAGTGTTGAATGTTAAAGACAACATAGTCTTACATATTTTCTTTTGAATTTTCTCATATTCTCTAATGAGACTTTTTATTTGAAAATAGTTCCGAAATATGTATTTTCCATACGATGACCTAGCGCTTTCGAACATCATTGTTCATCTTCAGGGTCAATATTTTAGTCAAAACACACACACACTTCTATATTGTCAAAAGGGAATAGTCCAATATTTATCTGAGGTCTGACAGCGTTGAATGTTATTTAAAGTCAGAAAATATATTTAGACTGTAACAATTTTATTGGAGATAATAATGACTTACTGATACAAATCCTACGAATTAACACAGAGCTGGCGGCGGGGAGTAGATGTGGATCCATAACTTTCCCAACAGTATTTGCGCATAAGGGAATAGAATGAATTGTTATTCATTGCTATACCCGCACATCCAAACTTACGGCACCTGGGATTCCCGAACGGTCATACATGTATATTCCCAAACGGTCATTCATCTAGGTACTGACCAGGATCAACGTTGCTTAACTTCAGCGAGAACCGTTGTTACAACGTGATTTGGCCGTTAAACAAGGAATGGCGGATCACACAGATTTATAGTATGATATCGTAGATTTAGGCGCATTATTGAAGATTTAAATTTTTGAAGATCAAAGTTCACTGAAAGACAAGAAAGCGGAAGAGACGTCACCAAGCAAGACGTGCAAGAAACTGTTAGCATAGAACTTTACATCTAGCCGCTTCAACTGTAAAAGGATGAGACCTCGCAGCCAATCTAGTACTGAAATTAAATTCATGAAGTCTAGGTACTATAGAGGAAAGTTCATCGGACTAATTACCATGAAAATATTTATAGAAATGACACAGGGCAGCTACATTTCAGAGGGAAAATGATTGAAACCAAGATGCAAGGTCAGGACCAATAGCGTTGCAGATTCTTCTTCGGGCTGGATTTGCTCAATCCTCATTTGCGTGATATTTTAGTTCTCACTCTGCAACCACTTCCCACAGAATCAACGCTGCAAGACTATTTCCGTTCCTAAAGTTCGGATGACTTCCATTCTTTAATTCCACCTGTTCAGAACTTTAGATTTTGGACACGCAAAAAGCCACTTCCACCGAGTAGGATCATTCTCATTTCCTCCGTGTTCATACATAAAGAAAATTCCACTCAAACAGCTTTTTTTTTTAAAGAATTGCCTCATTATGGAATAGGCTCCCGCGTGATTACACTTTAATCTTGATCTTTTTAATCCAAGGAGTTATCTTCGTCTTTCCATCTTATTCTCATAATCTTCATTGATTGCTACCTTTTCTTCTATTCTCGCCACAAAATTCATTCAACATTAGAATTTTGACTGTTACTCTCTGATATGAGTGGCCTTCAAGGCTTGTATTAGCGAAAGATTTGGTATTCATACTACCATTTTTAGAAACTGTTGTGGTGGGATCCACCTAATCTGCATAGGTGACTACCAACTATATAAATAATGGTTGATACCGGAAGACGAGGAAGGAGAATCACGAGATCCAACTAGAGACTCTGATCGACTGCGACTAGTCAACACATTCTCCAGGAACGTCTTCCCAGAAATATACAGAAATACTATATGTACTTATTGTGTACACTTTCTTGTTATAATACATTCTTGTTCTAAGTACATTTTGTGTTGCATTATTATTCCATGCAATAGGCGAGATTCAACAATGAGTCAAGACTCAACAGAAACGAAGGCAACCGAATCATCCAACCTTTGCTGCTGTTTATTGTCACGTTGCTGAGACAGGATCTGTGGCACCACGTTATTTATGTTGAATGTTTTTATTGGATAACAAAGAACCAATCATGTTTGGGGCTATGTTTTCAATTTGCTGTTATATTTTTTGATTGGTTTAAAGTACATTATGAGCAGAAAATGCTTGTAAATATCATTTATATTAATTTTCTTTCTTTTAAACTTAAAAAAATACCAGAACAAGTGAATAAACCAGTGAAATGTTTCTGTAAATGATAAATGAATAGCATGTCGATCCTAGGATTGAAAATAATTGATATTACAAAAATTGATATTACACAATGGAAATACATAATAATTGATTTTAGAAACACACCACTAGTAATATGCGTGTAAAATCTTAATCTAAAATAATATTAAGGAAGGATATTGTACATTAATTTGTGGTTAAAATGTCGTTGCTTTCAAAATTACCAGTGGATTAGCTGCCCTATCCACTCCTGCCATTCGCTGTATTCTTTATGCAACTACTAAAAAATTGGTTGAATCATGAGAAATTTCTGTTTTGTGAACCAAGTGTAATGACAAACGTATCATCCTAACTGGTAATTATACGTGGCAGTTAATACAAAGACGTAGGTTCTGCCAGCGTGGAGTATAAAGACTTAGGCAATGCCAGCGGGGAGTACAAAGACGTAGGTAATGCCAACGTAGAGTATAAAGAGGTAGGTAAGGCCAGCGTGGAGTACAAAGACGTAATTAATGTCAGCGTGCAGTACAAAAACGTAGGTAATACCAGCGTAGAGTACAAAGACATAGGTAATGACAACGTGGAGTATAAAGACGTAGGTAATGCCATCGTACCCAGTGAATTAAACAGAAAGAGTAAAAAGACGTACGTTATATCAAAGTGGAGTACAAAGACGTAGGTAATGCCAGCGTGGAATACAAAGACGTAGGTAATGCCAGCGTGGAGTATAAAGACGTAGGTAATGCCAGCGTGGAGTATAAAGACGTAGGTAATGCTAACGTGGAGTACAAAGACGAAGGTAATGCCAGCGTGGACTACAAAGACGTAGGTAATGCCAGCGTGGAATACAAAGACGTAGGTAATGCCAGCGTGGAGTACAAAGACGTAGGTAATGCCATAGTACACAGTGAATTAAAGAGAAATGTTCTTAACACTGACAAAGTCACATTCAGCAAGAATAACAAATATTTTGGTGCTTCTTTGTTTTTTTTTACCCTATGAGCCATGTTCCGCTGACTATGCACCAGCGGAATGTAAAACTTTTTCGATCAATGCAAAACTGACGGTAGAAACTTTCTCCAATGAAAACCAGATTCACGTGTTCGTTGAAAGATTTTCCGCATCAAAACCTGCGAAATATTACCCAAAAGGTATCGAAGAGCTTGCTGATAAATGACAACGACTCATTTCAAATAATGGTGAATATATAATTAAATAAAACGCAATTAAATGAGTCGTGTTACTAGTAAATCTGATTTGCCAAAGAGAAACCGTAAAATACCTAAGACAGATCAACCTTCTCAAATTTAATAAGGAAAGAAAAACATCCTATATCGCGGATATTGAAAGTGGAATATATATTATTTTTAATCGTTTCTTCCCAAGAAAGACAATAAAACAACTAAGACGTAGATGGTTACCGAGTGTGAGAGAATATGTGAAAATACTAAGCGTGAGAGAATACAAGGAAAAGAAAACCTCATTACGGAAAGCGAACAATAAAAGTACAGAAATTAAGAAGGCAGAAGACAACGATTGGCATTGCCTTTACATTTTTGAAGATTACAGTTGACTGGGAAGCAAGAAGCCGGAAGAAAGTTTCACAAGCGAGAGTGCGAGAAAAGAAACTGTTATCATAGAACTTTCAGTTATATCTTGCAATTTCAACTCTAAAATGATGAGACCTTGCCGGCAATCTAGTACTGCGCTTAAATTAAAAAAGTTTAGGGGAAAGTTCATCAGAACGATTACCATCAAAATATTTAGAGAAAAGGCGTGGGGAAGCTACATTTAGGCGGTGAGAAGATGACTAAAGCCGAGATGACATTTCATATTCTTCTTTGGAATTTACCAAGAATCAGTGAATGTATAGCAAGAGCACCAGACGATATATGACAGCAATATTCAAATTATAGACGAATGGTAGACTTATAAATATGTAAGATAGATTTGGATGAGAAAAATTATCTAGTACGACACAGTGAACCAATTTTCTTAGTAGCAGACCTATCAATTGATGCAATATAATTTTCTCACATTTACGTCATCGAAAAAACGGTATCCCTAGATGGCGCAATGAGTCCCTCTTCTGGAGTTTAGCATCTTGGGTTCCATCTGTCCCCATGCCCTTTGAATTCCCATTTTTCTTTAAATTTCCTGATCACATGTTCCGTCATTGTCACCTTCCTTCATCTGTGAGTCAAATCTTTGGCACATTAGAGATTCGATATTACATAGCATTTCATCATTCATTTCATTTCCTACATAAAATGATAAATTACATAGCAATAGACAATAATCAACGAAATGCTAGATATCGTCCAAAGGGATAATGCATGCACACGCACACATATATATATAGAGAGAGAGGGAGAGAGAGAAATTGATATATATATTTTTTTTCAATTGATTTTTATTAATGCGATATATTTTTTTTGACTGTAAACTCTATTTTTATTGGATACTAGTATTTGAATAGGCACTTCATGACCAAGTTGTAAAGCGTACCGGAAGGGCGCAACTTTTTCATTAATGCAATTTCCCGAACATTCAGAACGGAAGGAGAAAATAAACAAATATACTGTTTAATTAAATTAAACGAAGCACCTCCTCACATACGAAATCCCATATATATATATATATATATATAATCGACTTATGATGGTCAAGCAGATCAGTTCCTAGAAACTGACACATGAGATTTGATTATAGTGGTGAAGGATTCGTGCAGGACCATCCACACTTTTTGAAGGGCCGAATACAGAGACCTGAATTCAGAGTTGTCCTTCTCCTAGAACCCAGTCTGTCCTGCTATTTTACCCATAGTTGGAGGGAGAAGAAGAGGATTCATACCTTTCCCAATGGTATTAGCACGTAAGTGAATGTAACGGATTCGACTGGAATTCGAACTCGGCTCTCCGATTCCTCAATCCAAGCCTTTATCCATCACTCCACCGTGCCTCCTCTGTATATGTATATGTATATGTATATGTATAATAAGAGTGAAAAAGAATATACACACACACACACATATATATGTATTCAGAGAGAAAGAGAGAGATTGATATTGGTTTATTTTACAACACGGTCAAGGTTGATTGATAGGTGAATGGGAGAGAGAGAGGGGGAGGGGGAGAGAGAGAGGGGGATGGGGAGAGAGAGAGGGGGAGGGGGAGAGAGAAAAAGAAGACGGGCAGATAGAAGGCCTGAAACGATTAACTGAGAGTGTAGAAAGAGGCAAAAATGAACAGATAGAAAGTTTGTTAGATTGAAAGGTGGGCGTATATGTATGTGCGTGCATATGTTTTTGTGTGTGTATTCGTGTGTGTGTGTGTGTGTGCGTGTGAAAGTGAAAGAGAGCGAGAGACTCGGACTTAAAGCCTGAAAAGAAAGAAGCAAAATAAAATAATCAGGTAGAAATTTGGATAAATGGGTGTGCATGTATGTCTGTGTATGAGTGTGTATATGATAGATAGATAGATAGAAAGAAAGAAAGAATGAATGAATGAATGAGATAGAGAGCGAGAGAGAGAAAACTTGATCGTTTCTCTCCTCTCTATGAAGAGCGGAACTACCGCACCCAAGAATGCCGGAGCCAGCGATGCTGCATTCAGGATATAGTTGGTCGTCCAACGACGCATCTGCACAATTTCAAACTCATCCAGGTGGCCGTCCAAAGAGCAGATAATTTGCTCCGCGCTATAAATATAAATCAGTCGTCTTCTAAATCGAGTGCACAAGTTGGTAACTATTTATTAAATGTTAGCGGGACACTGTGTCTGGCCAGCGTCACCAATGATAGACCCAGTATAAAAAAAAAAAAAAAATAGAGGAGAAATAAAAGATTCCGTCCCTCGTCAATTGTTAGCCAGTATTATCGTCTGTTCGTCTCATTCTTAACATCAGTATCAGCTATTTTCGCTTTCTTTTTTTAATTTTATTTTATATGTTGGTCTGGTCCCCTTCTGGTCGATTTGTAAAGAAGTGATTGTACAAATTTCTCTTCCGGTTTTTTTAAATCTTTTTTTTTTCTGTATATTTTTTCGTACACTTGAGCTTTATGCCATGTAACATGGAATTTGATAAAAAACATCTGACGCCTATTCGGAAAACAAATCAAAATGTAATTTGAGTAACGATTAATTTCTTCTTAATATTTATAATGGCGGACCTATTATTATTCATGATAATACTACCAACATTTTGGATGTAAATACCAATTGCCATTACGAGACACATCATTATCATTAGAATTTCTTTTTTTCTTTCTTTCTTATCCGTCATTCTTTTTTGAGGACAATTGGCTATAACACAGATCAGATTATTCTTTTTGCTCTCTCTTAAACGACGTTTTTTCTTTTCTCGCCCGTCTTTCATATACAGCATGCGCCAGAAAATTGAGAACGAATTCTAATATAACTGTTTGCAGTGGTTTTTCAATAGGCAAGAAATATTTTCAAGCTAACTTGAACACATGTTCAATTGCGAAAAACAAAAGAAATTTTATTCATTTAAAATACCCTCAGTTTCGAGGACAGCTTCAGTGCGATGAAGTAACTGCTTGTCCGAACCAGGCATTTCTGTTTTATGTTGCCAATTACATCGACCTTCATATGATTATTACTGTTGTGGTGAGGTCGCTGGTTTATTTAAAGCCGAAATATATTATGGATTATAACAATAATTTTCTTACATTGACAATTTTATTAGGGATTTCTTCCCAATACATAATCACATTTTTATATATATATATATATATATATATATATATATATATATATATATATATATGAAAAGTGTATGTATATATATAATCAGTGGCGAAGGGTTACTTGGGAACCAAGGTATGCAGTTTATTATGCAGGCTAATCGCCAAGGTGGAAAGGGAAAAGTGCCCCCTCACAAAAAATTTTTTTTCACTGCTTGTTATGAAAAAAAGAAATTAATTTTGGTTTAATCTTGTTCATAGTTCATCAAATTAACAGTTTCTCTTTTAACGAGACGTAGACATTTTTTAATTTTTAATAAATGTTTAAATAAGTTTTTTATCGCTTGACATCAGGTGTCAGAAAATGGCGTTGCTTGATGTTTGGAAAAGTGAAAATTCGTAATTTTGACTTAAACTAAATTAATATTGTTTTAATTTAAATTGTTTTAAATACCCAAATATTCTTTTCAGTTAAAGTTCAACCTTTCTTCTTTAAAATAACATTAACATTAATACATGAAATTTGAATTTAAATACTTTTAATTTAATTTTAAAATTAGGTATTGCTGTGATTTTTTAAGAAATGTCCTTTAACAAAATTTTACATGTTTAATAAAATAATATACAATATAATCTAGCTTGTTGTTTTTTAC
This sequence comes from Acanthosepion esculentum, assembly GCA_964036315.1. NCBI lineage: Eukaryota > Metazoa > Mollusca > Cephalopoda > Sepiida > Sepiidae > Acanthosepion > Acanthosepion esculentum. Next base: position 81,537,709 of record OZ038476.1, read on the forward strand.
ATAACTTAAATAAATAATTTTGAACATTTAAAATTAAATCTTAAGGCATTGGAACGGGTGAAAAGTTATCTTTCAGTCACGAATATAGACTTTGGCGGTTGCCCCTTTTCGCTTCATCTATGGATTGGTAAAAAACTTTGTGAGTAATGGTCACATGACTGAATCCGGGTCTTAAGAGGGGGTTAAGAATACGCTTCATGGGTTGAAACTTTTTAAAAGTCAGTAAAAATAAGCACTTTGGATGTGACACTAAAGCCGTCAGATGTTCCCTATATGCTCTTCAGAACCGAATAGTACATTTTTTCGTCTAAATGTGCCCGACTATAAGTCCTTTGATTTCATCCGTATGCAAAAAAACATCATCACCTCAGTAGAGAGTGGCTGCTGATTCAACAAGGTTGGAAAGCAAACAAAAGGATTTCTGTTTTTCGGTGACTTTCTCTCTGTGACTCTCCCCCCCACACTTTATTAATCTGTCTCTTTTTTCATATACCCAGCTTGAAGTGAATAATAAAACAGGAAGGCTAAAGGCTAAAGCCACGGCTTTTTTTCAACGCAAGCAAAAGAATTTCTGCTTTTCGGTGATTGTCTCTCTTTCACCCACTCACTATTATGTTCTGTCTCTCATGCTCCCTAATAAAACGGCTAGCAAATGTATTGCTTTTATTTGCATCTTTTCTCGCTAAAGAACAAGTGTTTTCTCTACTTACACTCCCTAAATAATATCGCTTGTAACAATTATCCTAAGAAACGAAGAAATGGGGAATACAAAAAATACAAGTACAAAAAGGATAGTGAAAATTATCAATAATTGTATATTACACAAAATTATTTATTCTGGAAAAATGTAATGCATGCGTTGCATACATAGACAGCTTGCCTCTGATTTTATATATATATATATATATATATATATATATATATATATAGAGAGAGAGAGAGAGAGAGAGAGAGAGAGAATGAGCAAGGAAGGAAGGAAAAAAGGAAGAAGGGAAAAACTGAAATAGAAAAAGAAAGAAAATGTTTCTAAAATAAATTGATTTACATATCAATATATGCCCTGGGCACCTCGTCGTGATGTCATGCTTAGCAAGCTTGTCTCGCTAGATCAAATACGGCCGAATAGTGAGTTCAGTTCTAACTGAGTGCCCCATACTTTCGGTCTTGTGCCACATATAAGCTACGCTTAGAAAATCATTTGGGCACTTCGACGCGGTGTAATGGCTAGCAAGTTTATCTTGCTAGATCAATTACGACTGATTGTGAGTTCGATCCTCATAAAGTGCCTCATAATTTCGGGCTTGTGCCACATCTAAGATATGTTTAGAAAATCACCATATCAATGTATACGCGGTTATACATAAGTTTACACACAAGGCATTGCAACAAAAGATGTTTTAACTTAAGGGAAATGCTTTTTAGATTGATTTGATTTGTTTTTTACGGTTTATCAACCTTTGTGTATTATTTAAAGCTGAAACATGTTTTGGATTGTAAGAATAATTCTTTTTTTGCAAGCGAATATTGCATAAACAATATTTCTTGCGAATAACAATGATTTTTCCAGGTATCAGTCTTACTATTTAAACCGAAACAGAGGGGCGGAGTCATACATTTTCCAAAGATATCTGTGTGTAAATGAATGCAATGAACACGACTGGAATTCGAACTCGACTTTTCGATTTCGTGTTCTGAGTCGCTATCCGTTACATCATCCTTATATCCTGTTAAAAGAGATGAAGAGAAACAAAAAAAGAGAGGGGGGACTTAGAAAAAAAAGGACCAATATATAATATAGATATTTCTCATGTATTTTTCCATTTTTTTTTTTAGATGTGTTAAAACCGACATCAAATTAGTACCCGCTGCTATTCCGCTTCCGTAAAAGACGCTATTGTCGTTCACGGCTGTCATTAATGAAACTCGACGCATCGCACACCCCAGAATCCGCCGTTTAAGCCGTGTTACTTCGCTAAAACTAATTCCGCAAGTGCGCTACCAAACAGGAATTAGAAAAAAATAAATGAAGACATTAAAAGCCCTATGGTATCAGAAACTCATCTATGTTCAATGAGGAACTGCTGGGAATACAAGAGAGCGTCACATTGACGCCCGTTTGAAAACCCGAATCTTCTCTAGCTCTATTCTGGAAAAGCAGCAACAACAACAAAAAACAAATAAAAAACAAAAGAACTCCACAGAATGAGTGAAATTACTGGCTATGAAGAAGTAGAATTGGGTTTCCCGCCACGGTGTCCGCTGTGCAAAAGAAAATGGTGGAAAATGTATTCGTAATGAGTTTTGTTAAATACACTGAAAATAATATCATTTTTTTTTCCTGAAAAGACTTTCCGTAATCTTTGGGCGTACATACACATAATAAAAAGTAAACAAGTTTATAATGTTCTGTTAGTAAATAAGTTGTCATACACACACACATATTAGAATGTATTTAAATATGTTTGCATTCAGAAATAAGTTATTCACTAAGAGTGCGTATCTACACTGGGGGAAACAAATATTCGTACACATACAAATTTTTAATTTATTGTATTTCCAACTAATGAATAAACATACTTTTTCCTATAATTAACAGTACGTAGATGAATAGTAACTAAATATACATAAAAAACAGAAAAAAAAACATTGATTTAATAGAAACAAATCCCATTTATCCAATTTAATGGGTGAAAAATTATTCCCCACTGTATATTTATACTTTCGCGGGAGTAACGGAGAAAAAAATAGCCATATTTTTCATTGTGCCAAGCGTTTTCGCCCAATTCTTTATCCATTTCCAAGAGGGGTTTCTTTTAGGAGTTTTTAATTTTAATCCATGCGTTGACTGTTTAATATGTATTTTTTGTGCGCCTTTGAAAACTAGTGGCAACGTTTATTCAGAGCCTTCGCATGTTGAGCGCGACTGGAATATGATATATATATATATATATATATATATATATATATATATATATATGTAAATATAAAAGTGAACATTGAAGTCAACAGTTAGAGGCGACAGGCTGTTTCATGATAGACGCAATCGGCGGCCTGACGAATGCGTCCAGCATGAAACAGCCTGTCGCCTCTGAGTGTTGACATCAATGTTCTCGTTTATATTTATATTTACATACGATCTATTTCTGATATTGACCACTTTATCCCATAAATATAGCACACCTTAAATCTATATTTCTTCATATATATATATATATATATATATATATATATATATATATATATATATATATATATATATATATATATACATACATATATATATATATATATATATATATATATATATATATATTTTGAACGATAAAAATTATTAAAAAAATTAATTAAAATCTTCAGACATACTGGGTTGTAGATTAATATTCTTATGTTTTTATTATTATTATTTCATTTAGATTCCTCGACTAGTTTCGGCCAACATGGCCATCATCGGGAGAAAAAAATTTTGCTGCTTACTTGTAGCAGTAAACTACAGAAAAAAAATATTATTCCATTAGAGGGCCAGTTCAAAGACGGATCAAAATTCAAAATGATTTCTCATGCGACTCAGAGAATTTAATATACATAATTACATGCAAAGGTTGCCACAAACATTACATTGGCCAAACCGGCCAGTCACTACGGCAAAGGATGACAGCTCATCGCCAACAAATTAGGGACCCCACATCAGAAAAATACGGAGGACAAAATCTGCCAAATTTTAGTGTTTTTCCATTCTTCTAATGCGACTACAGAACCACAGACCAAAAGCTGATTAATAAGGAAACATTTTTCATCAAAAAGTTCAAACCCATATTTAATTCATTGCATTAATAGATTATACCAAATTCCTTTCCATAACCGACATATATAGCAAGTTACGCCCCTTGATTTGATACAAAACATAAGCATCGACACGTGGAGATAGAAACAGTTAAAAACTTTTTGCAAAGCTAAGCGAAACCTGTTAATTAAAAAAGTATAAAAGAAAAGGAAAACAACAATTATTTTTCTAAGAAAAAACAAACAAACTGAAAATCCAATTGTAAGTAACAAATTTTTAATTCTTCTCAGTAAAAATTCATATATTATAAATAAATAAGACTATATTAAATATTAGGTGCATTTTTTCCAATCTTCATTTTAGTCCATATATATATATATATATATATATATATATATATATATATATATATATATATATATATCGACAACTTCTTTTTATGAATTTTTTAAAGTTCTTTTTAAATTTCCGAATTAGTTGTTTTATGTCATCGGTAGATTTGCCAAGGTTCATATTTATTTTTATTTTATATTATTTTTTTCCCGAATACTTTCGAATGTTGTTACATTCGTTTACAGGGATTGTTCTGTGTATGATTAGGCAACTGTTTTTTTTTTACTTCGGCCTTCTCACATTTGATGGAACCAATTTCAAATCTCAATCTCAAGGTGACGTCATTTAAACGATCAAACCGAAGATCCAATTGAAGCCTGAAACTGACAGTCATAATGCAGAGTTGATGCCTATATCAACATTTTTCAAAATTTAAAAGTTTTACCTCCAGTTCTGAGAACTATTTCCTTCTAAATATAGAAAATTTGAAACTATATATATATATATATATATATATATATATATATATATATATATATATATATATATATATGTATAATTATTTTAAAAAATATAATTCCATCGCTACATAAGAGTTCTCATGTTTCAAAAATAGAAGCTAAAAAATGAGCTCTATTTCATCCTCAAGCGAATTTTGGAATAACTGATCTTGAAATTTACGGAGCTTTATAAGCATATACATTCGTAATATTAATTACATGAAAACGGTGAAACCAATTATTGTAATAAGCAGCGAAAGGGTGAAAATATTGTATCAACATATTAGTTACTTTCGGAAAGAGGTTAAGGTAGGGTCGGGGTGTCTATTTTCAAGCGAATGATGACATCAGTTTGAAGCATATCGTCTGGTCAACGACAGAGAGTTGTTGGCATTATTGTTACGCCCTTAAATTTGTATTTGTATATTTTAATTTTTTTTCTCCTAAAAGGTTTGTTTGTATATAAATACGTCTCATTGAACTACAATTTGTTTTTGACGACTTCATAAAGGGTTTGTTTATCTTATGATTGGGTTGAGCTTTTAAACCTTTTAATTATGGCGCTACTTATGTATTGAACAGTGTTTTAAAAAATAAAAACATAAATACTAAAGACATTTGGCTTATTAACCTAATGGTTCTTTCGTATTTTTTCTATATATTTGCACACACACACACACACACACGCACACACACACACACACACACACACACACATCTTAAACATATATAATTAAATATAACAGACAATGAATGTATGTTATGTCTGATCATGAGGCGTTCTAATGTTCGAATGTTTGCTTTAATTTCTGGTGAAAATAAAAACAAAAATTGTCCATGATTTGGATATTTTTTATTAAGTTGGTCCAAAGCTTTCGGCTCACAGGAGCCATCCTCAGGGTGATTGTTCAGGCATGAAACAAAGATATCCACTGCCAAAGACGATATTTTGTTATTTTGACATAGAAAATTGCTTTGCGACGATAACGGTCGCGGAATAACAGACGCAGATCGTAAGTTCAAGATGCGATTCTATGATGTCATACCACGCGATAGCCCGAAGTATTACAACAGAACCAATGTCTAGATACAAAGTAATGTGTTGCGACTCGTTTGAAATGTAAGGTTGTTGAGTGTGGGTTGCTTCGTTTTACTATCTGAAGGTTCTTTTTACTGTGTATGTGTGAGTATTATTGTGTTATCAACTAATATCGGTCTAATATTATGCACATGTGTATGTTTTTCGATGTAAGTCGACCTCATAGTCTCTAAAAATCCTACCATCCCACAATTAAATCCTCTACAAAAGCTAATGTAGTGTATCAATTTACATGCCCTTTCAGAGATTGTGTCTCTGATGTTAATAATACATCCGCTACCTATATTGGTTTTACTACAATTACACTCATCCGTTGACTTATCTGTCACGTTCCTGATCTTAGTTCTATTAAACAACATTTCTTAGAAAAACATAGCCATGTGCATAATATTAGACAGATACTAGTTGACAACAGATTTTCTGTAATATATGATTGAATAATGATCTGCTGCCCCAATACACTACACACACACACACACACACACACACACACACACACACACACACACACACACACACACACATACATATATATATATATATATATATATAGTGTATTGGGGCAGCAGATCATTATTTAAGCATATATATATATATATATATGTGTGTGTGTGTGTGTGTGTGTGTGTTTGTGCGTGTGTGTGCATATCTCTGTGTGTGCGGGAGTGTATATATCTCTGTGTGTGCGTATGTATGAGTGTGTGCGTGTTTCTTAATGCCACCTGTTTGGCTCTTCATTCTTTTTTGGGGTTTGTAACAGATAATATTAAAATGTATTAAAAAACATTTCTAGTAATATTGTTTCTAATAATAGTAAAGACCAGGTTTGTCGCGTAAATGTTGTCGGTGCGGTAAGTCGAATCGGTGATCCGAGTCATAATTCCGGCCTAGTTTATTGCTTTCATTTCAACAAAAATGACCTTAAGAAAGATATGAATCCCTTTATTCTTCTGGGCCCTGTAGCCTTGGATGGTTGTCAGTCTAGGAGAAGCATTAATCTGAATCCAAATCCACGAAGAAAGTAACGAGAAACCGCCTCACTTTCCCACGAGTTTCCAGCTATTCACAAAGCTAATAAAGAAAAGTAAGCTATAGAGTGATCATGATCGCCTTCGTCTTGAAGCGAAATGATGTTAAACATATTCTGATTACATCATCCGCAATTATGATAAACGTACTTCGCTGGGAATCGTGCAAGTCACAGTGAATTCTAATTTGAAAATAAAAAAAAGTAAAAGTAAAAATACCATTTTTGAGTGAAAATAAAAAGAACAAGATTCTCTTTGAGTTTGAGAAAATGACTGACAACCTCACCATGGCCAGTAGACCAGATTTCAAATGAGATCTGATAGAAAACGGGCGTGACAGTGCCAGATTACCATAGTGCGGAGAAGAAAAAAAGGCGAAAAATGTTTACCAAAATCTTACTTGGGAAATGAAAAAATTGCATAAAATGAAGGTTGCAGTCTTGCCTATAATATATGGCGCACTCGGAACTGTATCAAAATTTTCAGAGTCTTGCTGTCACTCAGATTTTGTTGGTAATCACTTGAATGCAAATGCATATAATAATAATAATAACAACAATAATAATAATGACGAAGAACAAACGAAGGCGGCGTCGACGAAGAAACGTTAAAGAAATGTCTCATATTTTTTTTCCTTCGAACAAGCAAGATAAATCTCTCATTTCAAATTATATCAAAATGTTAGGTTTTGACAAAAAATTAAGTAAAGAGAACTAAAGTCAAATAGATGAGGGAAGAAAGGATGAAGCGTAACGCGCTATGAAAAAGAAAGTTGAAAAGGAATCAAACCAACGCCTTTATCCACTGTGCCATGTGTCCTAGGACACATGGCACAGTGGATCCAGTGACAGGACCCAAAGAGTGTGAGTTGACTACCCGGTTAAGGCAGTGGAGAACTTTCAGAGGGAAATTAGCAGGAGATAACTGATAACTGACATCCATCAAACATGGCATGTGGAACTAGAACAGTCTACCCCAGTGATCGAAATAAAGGGTTCAATTCGACATTCGAACCACCTGAAGAAGGCCGGAGCGTACAACGGCCGAAACGTTGTGACAAATATGGCGACAGAGATGAGAACAATAGTCCGACTAATGTAAATAATGTCTCATTCATCAGTATGACAATGTTAAGGCACACTGTGTACAGAAAAACAAAAAACTATAAAAGAATATGGTCGTTATGATGTCTGGTCATTCTACACAAACAAATGTTTAACCCTTTCGATGATTAAAACATTCCATAACTGGAAGATCATATAGCAAAAAGAAAAAACAGGAAAACGGCTTTCTAACAATTTTCGCGAAAAACAGACGTTGCATTAAATATGGAATGAAAAAAAACAACAACAATTTCCTGTGAGTGTTGTGGAGTTATTTCCACAATAGAAACTGTATTCGGACTAAATGCGTCCTAAATAGGTTAAACGTACAGAAACGTTAGGAACTTGTAATAAAGTGTTACGCAGTGTAATCGAGTTGTAGTCGCTGAACACTTACTCCCCCTCTCGACTACTACTGACTCCTACTTATAATAGGTGGGAGAGTCTATTATCTAGACAAGGTGTCTTCCACTATAAGAGTGAGTTTGCTAAAAATATGTAAAATTTATATTTTTTTGTAAATTAATTACTTTCCGGAAATCATATATATATATATATATATATATATATATATATATATATATATATATATATATATATATATAGTCTTAAAGTGTGCTATATTTATGGGATAAAGTGCTCAATATCAGAGATAGAGCGTGTGTAAATATAATAGTTAACATAGAAGTAAACACTTAGAGCCGACAGTCTGTTTCATGCTAGTGCAATCGTCAGTTGCCTGACGATTGCACTAGCATGAAACAGACTGTCAGCTCTAAGTGTTGACTTCTATGTTCACTTTTATATATATATATATATATATATATATATATATGTAACTATACTTTATATTTTTTGTAAATTAATTACTTTCCGGAAATCATATATATATATATATATATATATATATATATATATATATATATATATAGGTAACTATACTCGTCTCGAAAAACCTTCGAATTCTTGATTTGCCAATAATCAAATCAATCACGAAGGGAAAAAAGGTTTTAAAAAAGAAAGAGCCAGGAACATGAAAGTCTGTCGAAAATAATCGCACAGATACAGGTTCAAAGCCCAAAGAAAAAACCCCGACACAAGTAAACAACTAACTAAACAGCTCAATACAAACGTAGAGCAGACCGAGTCAAACCTAGTGATCCAGACAAACCTACAGCTTAGGTGAAACCTTGGTAGGTTTGTATGGCACACTAGGTTTGACTATATATATATATATATATATATATATATATATATATATATATATATATATATATATATATATATATATGGGGCGTATCAAAAATACTTTTACAGACATTGGAGATGGGTTCTTAACACCAAAACAAGAACAAAATTCCATATAAACATATGCTCGCAAATCCTTCGTTTGTGAAGTATTAAGTTCAAAGAAAGTTTACGGTAGTTGGCGCTGTGTTGCTATGTAGACTAGGTTACATTTGTTATACGCGTTCATGTGTGGTTAATCTGTCTTCAACGTTTAACGTGAGTAGTAGTGAATTAACTGAAAAGTGTCCCGTTTAACAATGACTGGCAGAATATTCATATCGTGAGCAGTCAGATATGATTTTTACATTCGGCCGCGCGAATGTTAATGGACATAAAGGTGCACAGCTATATCAGATTGCGTTTCCAGACCGAAGGCAGCCTAGTCGCCTAAACTTTGCTGCTGTTTATCGTCGTGTTTCTGAGACAGGATATGTGGCGCCACTAACTATGGATCGAGGAAGAGTGAAATCCGCTCGTACTCCTGACCACGAAGAAAACATTATACTGGGTGTCGGAGACGTTCTAGGTGTCAGCACATCGCAAGTGTCCCTAGCATGTCGTACATCTCATACTAAAACGTGGAGGGTACTTCAAGAGCAGCTCATGTATCTGTATCATTTGCAACGTGTGCAGTGTCTTTTTTGGACGGTATCTTTGATTGTACATTTAACAACGTCTACCGTAAACTTTAAACCTTATAAACGAAGGATTTGCGATCATATGTTTATATGAAATTTTGTCCTTCTTTTGGTGTAAGGAACCTGCTCTCAAATTATTTTTGATACACCCTGTATATATACACAGGGTACGATGGGTAAATTGTCGCCATTTTATATATTTAATTTCGCGCTTGTGCGTTGATTGTTTTTGTCGACTGTACAGTACAGGAGGAACAGTTAGGCACAGTCTGTAAGAAAAAAGCACAACGACTCAATTCACTCCTTCAGAAATTTGGAAACGGCATGCTGTACTTCCAATACGAACATTTCAGAGTGTTTGGATGTCAATCTAAGGATAGTGAAGAGGATTCGGAAAGAGTTATATGAGTCTAATTGTGATTACGAAGGTGTTTGGAGTTATCACTAGTGATGACGACATTATGTCTTCATTCATCTTTCTATAGGGCATAAGACTCAACACGGAGGCCTACATTAAGTACCTGGAGGAGTTAATACTGCCCTGAGTCAAGAGGGTGGCTGCTGGCAACAGGACTCTGCAACATGCCACACAAGGAGGAGAACCTACCCATGGTTGTCAGACAATTTCTGCGACTACATTACTCCTTATATCTGACCACCTAACTCCCCAGACTGCAGCTCCCTTGATTATTATGTGTGGGGGTGCAGCTGAGCAAGAGGCCCTCAAAATTCCTTGTAACACTAAAATGAACTAAAGGCAAGGAATATAGCAGGATTCACCAACGTGAACAAGGAAACCGTCCAGAAGAGATGCAGTAGATTCCAAAGTAGTCTGGAGGCCGTGGTTGAAGACAATGGCGGTTTTATTTAATAAATGTACTCTTTAGTATTTCAAGATATTTTGTGTAATTTTGGTAAATATGATTGTTAAAATGAGATATCAATGTTATTTTCACTTTTGCATAAGTTAGACGACAATTTATCCATCGCAACCATTATATATATATATATATATATATATATATATATATATAGGTGTGTGTAAAAGTTAACACAGTGATCAACACCAAGCGTCAGTAGTCTTCGACGCAAACTTCAGGCTAATTTTATATTTCCATACGATCTATCTCTGACACGGAACTATATTTTCATCATATATATAAGGAACTTTTACAGATATATTTTTAAATATAAGTGAAATTTTACACACACACACACACACACGCACACACACACACACACACACACATATATATATATATATATATATATATATATATATATATATATATATATAGCCATTTTGATGTGGTATAATACTTAGCAAGCTTGTCCCGCTACATCAGTTACAACTGGGTAGTGAGATCAATCGGGTGCTCCATACTTGCAGGTTGGCGACATCTAAGCTACGCATATTAAATTGTTACACACACACACACGCACACACTCAAGTACGCAAACACACACACAGAAGTTACCCAGAGCAATAATTATTGTATCAAAAAATATTAAAACTTTGTAATACATAACGAACATATATAGGTTTGAGGTGCTGTTCTTTGTTTTTAAAAATTGTTATCAGTTATCGGAAACACCGATAAAATCGATCACTTTGGGACATCTGATTCAAATCCAATGTAGCTGATTTTTGGCTCTGTTTTTCGCAAACTGCAAGGGATTTTCACGAAAATAATGTTGAGCATTAGTTTTATCAACAGTTATTAGTTGCTGACCTTTTTTTCAATATCGGTATCAATTATCGGAAAAAATCGATAACATCGTGCCACTTTTGACTTCCAATTCAAATCCAGTCAAGCTGATTTTTGGCTATATTTTTCGCAAATGGCGAAGAATTTCCACCAAAATTACATTGAGCACTGTTTTTATCAATAGTTATGAGGTGCTGACATTCATTTTCAATATCGATATCAATTACTGGAAAAGATCGATACAATCGGTCTCTTTGGAACATCCGATTCAAGTCCAGTCTAGCTGATTTTTGGTAATATTTTTCGCAAAGAATTTTCAGCAATTCCCGTTGAGCATAGTATTTACCGACAGTACTGAGGTGCTGACTTTCGTTTTCAATATCAGTTTCAATTATCGGATAAAAATCGATGAAATCATACCTCTTTTGACTTCCCATTCAAATCGAGTTTACCTGAATTTGGCGATGTTTTTCGTAACTTGCTTGGGATTTTGATTAACTTTATCGGCTTTAGTCGTGACAATTAAAAACTTTTGCCCTGTGAGCTCCTTTGTGACCAACTAATTCCTGAGGGAAGTCGATACAATCATGTCTTCACCCAAATGTGCGAATACACCAATCAAACGTATGTTCAACTCTACACTACAGACTCTACAGCTGATTGTTATTCACACACGCATGACCATGCTTCACATAGCGGTATCTCATTGGCTGAGTGCAGAATGCGGTCGTTGCTTGGTGTTCGAGACCCTAGGACGCTCGCTGATTGGGACAACCGATTAGCCAGTTATACTTCGCATTTGAACCTGCTGTGCACAGCTGTGAGACGAAGGTCTCACTTCTGCTTCTGTTACGCCGCCATCCGGTTGATACGATAGACTTCTTCAACTGATCATTTCTCCTACCGCAAGTTGTTTCTTACGTTTTTGTTTTCCGTTCTCTGTTTAACTACATTTTTCCAACTACCATAAACAATTTATTCAGCTGTTTTATTTAAATACCTGCATTTCCGATTCTGGCTCACGCTTTTCTATACTAAGACTTTGTACTCCTGCAATTGTGCAACCCTAATCAACCACTACTAGCATCACTTTTCCCCATGCCGCCAAAAAGTAGGGTACGTCTTAGCCTTCGGTCTGCAAGAGCGTCCGCTATGAGTGAGGGAAGGGCCCGCGATTTCCAGGAGCAGACTACAATGCGACTGTCATAGTTCGCTCAACGCAGCGCCCTCACGCAGGCCTCGCAGTCACAAGAGGAGCGTGCTACCTGCTTGACTGGGAAAGCTGCCTACAGCGCTTCGTTGCGATCAAGGCTCAAGCATGTACAACGGTCGAGAATTAACGCACATGCTGCAGCAACCGCCTCTGCATCTCGGGCTTCCGAGACTCATCATCAAAGGCTTCTGCGTAACGTAAGAAACGCTGCTGCCACTGCGAAATCAAGGGCAATAGAGACAATCCAGGGACGCTCCTGCAACAGCGACCGCTAGGGCTGCTGAGACACCGTCCCGTAGGTCTGTTCGAAATGCTAGGGATGCTGCCAGCACTGCCAGGTCGAGGGCAGCTGAAACATTCGACCGCAGACACGACCGTCAATCCAGGGACGTTGATGCAACAGCAACCGCTAGGGCTGCTGAGACAGCGCTACGTAGGTCTGTTCGAAATGCTGGAAATGCTGCCACCACTGCCAGGTCGAGGGCAGCTGAAACATTTGACCGCAGGCGCGCCAGTCAATCCAGGGACTCTGCTGCAACAGCTAGGTCGAGGGAGTCCAAGACAGAGCATCAGCGGGTAACCCGCAATGCCCGCAACGCTGCAGCGATTTCTGCTGCCAGAAACTCCTAGGACCCACAGACATGGGCAAACAGAATTTCAAGGGCTGATACAAACATGGCGGCTTATCTCAAACTCCCCAGGCTAGCAGTAAACGCCTCGACGGCTACATTCAGCGCCTTGCGGCCACCCGTGGTATTACCTGTCCCAGTAGCTCTTTTTGGTCTTTCTTGGTTTTCAATTACGACCCCAGAATTAACTTAACTACGCCTGGCGACCTTAATGTAGGGTCCATGACCTGTGTTTGCCAATTCTGCAATGCCCACAAATGGGCTGGGGATCCTGCCTCTCTGTGCTGCTCCTCCGACAAAGTTCGACTGCCACCTCTGCATGAACCAGTAGCCCGTCGAGGGGACTAATTAGCCGGCTCCCATCCCGACTCCAACCACTTCCTTAAAACAATTAGGCAATACAACAACTCCTTTCAAATGACATCATTTGGGACTCAGGTGTTTCGAGAAGAGGGTTGGATGCCCACTTTCAAAGTACAGGGGCAGATATACCAACGCATTGGGTCTCTGCTGCCTGAGGAGACTTCTACGCCTAAATCCCTTCAACTGTACTTTATTGCAGACTACAATCTACAGGCCGAAACTCGGATTGGTATTTTGCCGCCGTCGGGAAGAGTTCCTCACAGGAACGTCATACTACTACTTCAGACCATGCTTCACGAGGTTAACAGCTACATTCGCAGTTTCAAATATGCTTTGGAAAATGCTCCCTTTCCTTCCTTCAGCATTGTAATTGACGCCGACAAATGGCCTCATGATAAACACGAACGCCGCTACAATGCCCCTGCGTGCAACGAAGTGGCCGCTATTATACATGGGGAGCAAGATCGCACTCGCGATATTGTCCTCAAATCAGGAGGTGAGGATGGCTACCATTTTGGCATTCCCCTTCATACTCCGGGTGGCCAACCTACAATACCTTCCAAAGCCTTATCGTGCAAGGCCTTCTACTCATACCAGTTCATGTTTAGGGATGGAGATTTCAACCTGCTTCATAGATGCAGGGAGCTTTTTCATCAATTTGCGGTTGACACGGCCGCTAAGATGGAATCGGACAGGCTTTGTTTTATACGGAATCATCAGAAACAGCTGCGCTCAGACTCCTACGTACATTTACACGACAGCCTTCGAAATTAAGTCAATCCCCGCGACCTAGGGAAGCTGTGCATTCTTCCCTCTACCTACACAGGGGCGGGGGCGCGTTACATGCATGAACACACGCAGGACGCTATAACATACGTTAGGCAATATGGGCGGCCAGACTTATTTATAACGTTTACCTGCAACCCCAAATGGGTTGAGATAACGCGTGAACTCCTACCGTGACAGGATTACACTCACAGATATGACATTACCGCCCGCGTATTCCGCTTAAAACAGGGAGACCTTATAGACTTAATAGTGAAGGGGTGAGTCCTACAGTGAAAACGCAACCACTATGTTACATTGGCAGAATTTAAAATCTTGACCGATTATAAACGGGTGGCAGTCTTCGGGTAAGCTCGGAGCAGCAACACAGCAGCCACCTATTGCAACCGGTTGCCCTTGATCTAATTGATTTTGCTACCAGTGAGATTCCCGTCCTATCAGTGACCTCAACAACTGCGGATACGTGCGTAAGTTCAATAATTCAAACCCCAAAGCAATTTAACTACATAAAACTCCGAGTAACGCCGGGCTTTACTGCTCGTATAAATATAAAAGTGGGCATTGAGGTCAAAACCAAACGGCGACAGTCTGTTGCATGGTTAAACGCAATCCTCAGGCCTGAATATTGCGTTTAAACATGATATAGACTGTCGCCGCTAGATGTTGAATTGGAAAATTTTAGGTTCTGCGAACACCCCCAATAGTTTTAGGGATAGGTGCAAGCCATGTTCAGAAGAAAAAATCAGGATAACAAATTATAAAGATCAATGCAAACTATTCAATCTACGGAGAAAATTAATCACGAAATGTAGACATAGAAACAGATTCAAAATTACATAATATATGTGTATATATGTGGGGGTTTATGTGTGCGTATAGTGGTATATATGTATGAACATGTAAATGTATATATATGTATGCATGAAAATATGTACGCATATAAGTGTGTTGGACAGCATGATTTATTTAATTGGGTGCTCTGGTATTACCCACAGACTATAATTCAACTAATTTTCATTAATCTTAACGGATTTAAGTTTAAATCCCCTATCGCTATTATTAATATTGGACACCTGTATTACACAATCTAATTACTGTGAATCATAGAAAAACACACTTGGGGCTCGTATAAGAAACGCCACATAGTAGGAAATAATATTAAAATGCAAACAACGAAAGGTTTTAGCCATAAATAAACTCCAACCCCAGACCGCTTCCCTCCCCCGAGATGTGGAGGTAATTTTTGTTTTTTTTGCTGTATATATATATATATATATATATATATATATATATATATATATACGGAGATATAACCGTTAGAATAATAAAACAGACCTACCCATAATGCACCATTTACCAGCATGTACAAATAGTCGAGCCAAAACTCAACTCACATGGCTTGAAAATTGCTTTTAACCCTGAAATAGACTGTTGCCGCTGCGGGGGGTGGGTGTGACCTCAGTTTCCAGTTTTATATTTACATACGCTTTATCTGATATTGAGCACTTTAGCCCATAAATGTAGCATAACTTTAGACATATTTTTACTTTATCTATCTATCTATCTATCTATCTATCTATCTATCTATCTATCTATCTATCTATCTAATTCTTCTGCAATATATATATATATATATATATATATATATATATATATATATATATATATATATATCACCCCATTTTATTTTCTCTTTCTCTCTCTCTTTATAGGGAATGAAAGAAAGTGTGAGTGTAGGCAACAGATAAGGAGAGAGAGAGAGAAAGAGAGAGAGAAAGAGAGAGAGTAATGGAAAAGAAAGATGAAGAAAATAAAACGAAGCCGTATACTCGTTATCCAGATGTATCTTTATACGTAAATGCATACATACATGCATACATTCATATTAAAAAGCGTTCAGTCTTTTACATACATACACAAACTTAAATATAAAGATATGCACATATATCTTCATATACAGAAAGTAAACACGCTAAGATGTCATCGACTTTTCCTGTCAATGTTTGACGAAAGGATGACATGGAACTTCTTTTCATGCAAATATTTCATTAAATTTCTTTTTGCTTTTCTCCATACCTGCCACTTCTGAGCATGACAGACGTTGTACATGGGCAATCACTTAGTAACTCAAACGAGTCAGAATCTGTCATCCCAGCAGAATATATATCACCACTACTATTACTACTATTACTACTGATACAAATAAAAAGATCATTATCTATAAAATACTTTAATAATCAAGCTTGCCTAGGAGACTCGTCCTGTCTGAAATTGTTCAAAATATAAGAATTTAAAAAGAAACAATTTTAAATTCGAAGTTTTAATTTCTTAGTTCAGACGATTTAAATCTTCCTTCAGTACGTAACTCCCTTGTAGTTCGAAGAAGCATTTTTCGGTTTGCTAAGTTTGGTAGATCTGGTTTAGGCGACATATCAGCAACTTTATGGGCTATTTAATGCCAAAATTTAAATATTTTATACACAATTTTATGACTTCAGCTAAATATATTTTGAACGCAATGATATGCTTTCAGTTACAGATAAAATGTATTGCTGGTCATTTTGCTTTAAAAATGATTAGTGGTCATCTATATAAATAAATGCAAATGTCAGTGTTTCAGTGTATCACACTTTCTCAGCTTTACGCTTAGAGGCCGCAGTCCAACATATCATACCATTTTGAAATCAGGGGGACTCTGTGAGCAGATTAAAAAACATTCCGGGCCGGATCTGTCCCCACA
>OZ038476.1:81559920-81564920 GCA_964036315.1 Acanthosepion esculentum
TAATTTTTTCACGTTCTAATGAACGTTCATCACATCGTCAACTGTTTGCATTTAAACGCATAATGAAAAATTACGATAATGGATACCAACGCATAACTTTGTATAAATATTTGTACCCCTGAACAACATATAGTTTTGTACTACTTGCACCCCCTGAAGATGATCTTAGAAGAAAATTGAAAGTATTTGGGAAATGAAAATGAAAGAAATTTAAACTGTTATAGCACATTTCTCTCATTCTTTGACATCAATACACGGAAGGTTATTCGTGAGTATGAACGGATTTTGTTAAAAATTAGAAGACATAATGTCTGTAATTTATTCAATCAGATATACTGAAAAGAGAATGTGCTGCCTAAATACATACATACACGCACATATATATATATATATATATATATATATATATGTATATATATATATATATTGAGAGAGAGTGTGAGAGAAAGGCAGTGAGAAAAAGACGGGGAGGGAGAGAGAGATAGCGAGGACACATTAAGGTAACAAAAATTCTCTCAAATATGTTTTATTGAAATCGACCGACAAATTACGTCTGCTTAATTTCTTGTTACATTTTCCCGCACAACGTGATCAAATTTATAGTGAAACTTTTCAAACTTTCAGATAATTTTGCTTTAGTACTTTCGACAAGTTCTAGTCATTATCAGTAACGTTAATTCTATTAACTTTAATTTTTTTATTATCTTTATCCCGACATTATTTTCTTTTATCGGCGCTATTTTTCTAATTCAAATATGCGTGTGACGGATGCAAGTGACGTCATGTACCGAACGGTTCGTAATTCTCTGCAAGAGATATTTTAAGGTACTATTTAATTTCTTCTATTTCTTTATTATCTGTGAAAGTATTTATTTATATTTTATATATATATATATATATATATATATATATATATATATATATATATATATATATATATATATATATATTTGATATTTCAGATCGCCCCGATCTTTCGTCAGAAATTAATTAAATAACGTAAAAATATAAATATAAAAATAACAAAACAAAAGTCATTGAAACAAAGCAAGTTCAGTCGACCAATGATGACAATTCCAGAACAACGTAACTATAAACAATTTTTTTTCTATCCTCTGCCAGCCGCTATGATGGAGAAAGCATTACCTCGAACCGTCGCCAGTGAGACACGCTACAAGAGCCACTCCGTTTCGCGAGGCTCGTTCCTTAATCGCGACGCAATCGCGCCAATCCTCCGAAGGAACACCATCGAACGAGGGCCAATAACCCCTGAAGTCTCCACTGCCACAGGAGTAAAAAAAATCTATCAGCAAGAGAAGAATATTTAGCTATTTTTTTTTATCTCTGCGTCTCGGGCGACGAACCCCGGCTCAACCTTTATTATTTATTATTTTATTATATTATTATTATATTATTTATTATTTATCTTTATTATCTTGGAATTGACATGCCTTCTAGACACTGATGGTGGTGGTGGGGGTCACGTACGATCACTGAAGTTAAGCAACGTTGAGCCTGGATGGTTCACCGCTTGGGAATACCAGGTGCTTTAAGCTTGGTGGTATGTGTGGAATAATGGATAACGACAGATAATTCAAAATCGGATAGCCGAGTTCCTATTCCGTCAGGTTAGATATAGTTACTTACGCACAAGTACATATGGGGAAGGCATGAATCCAAATATTTTTTCCGCTGAAGTTATGGGTTAATTAATAGAACATGTATAAATAAATAATTATTATCTCTAATTCTTAAAATCTTAAAACCATTTTCTGGCTTTAGATAACCCGCAAAAGGTTGATAAGCTGTAAAAAACAAAAAACAAACAAATCGATCCATCAAGTTAGTGATTCCCTGTTACAGTCCCCACGGTTGGAAGTTTTTCTTTATTTCCGGTGGTTGCTATTCAGGATGAAAGAGCACAATCGACTATGTTATTTAATAGATGGCTGGATGAGAGAAGAGATGGTTTCATGCCTTTATGTAAGAGTGAACGAAACCTACTAGCGAGATTTGAACTAAGTTTGCTCATTCCATTTTGCGCGGCGATGTAAATTAATCTACTCGTATATACATTGGCGTGAAAAATTTTGGGACCAACTATATTAAATGATAACGCACCTTTATTTTCTTAAGAAGTTAAGATTTTTTAACAGTATGCTTTTATCAGTAGTGTCCGTGGGCCTTGAGGATTTCCATACAAGTTCTTGTGTTTTCGTAGGTTCTGTGTAAGAGAAGATACGTCGCTTTAAGAAGGTTGAAGTTGAAAGAAGGCCATGCAAAACTATTGGTCCGATGAAAAATCTGAGATGGGGAAAGTCATGATAATATGCACATTTCTAAGTAGGAATTCTTCGAACTTATTAACATAAAAGTACGGTGACTTTGCCAGTTATTGTAGTCGAACATTATCTTGTTTTGTACACTAAAATCATAGCTAAATTTTTTGCTAAAACAAAGACGAAGATTGCGACTTTGAAGAGGAAGATGACTCAACGAGAGACAGCTAGGCACTTAGGAATTTCCAGAACGTGTGCTCAAAGCATTCAAAAGGCGTTTGCTACTACCGGAAGTGCTTTAAGTAAAAAACAAAAAAACAAACAAACAAAAAACAAAAACACAGGAATGCCACAAAGGTTAGACAAGAAAGATGAAAGAAAGATGGCGAGAGTCTCAGCCGGCAATCAAAATTTCACAATCGGACAAGTGAGAAGTAATTATAGTTTTAATAGTGAGGTTTCAGTTGATACCGTACGCAGAGTATTAGGAAAAACAACTTGAACGGGCGGATGGCAGAAAAAAAGAAAAAAAAATCAAAAAATTATCTAAAATAAGATTAAAGGGGTCAAAAGAATGGGATGATGGAAAGTGTCAAAAAGTAATTTTAGTGATCAATGCAAAATAGAGCTATGTCCCAATAGCAGAGACTATGTAAAAAGATACTCCGCAAAGACGGTAAAACTTGGTGGTGGACACGTAATAGTGTGTGGTCGCATAATAAGCGATGGCAGAAGAAAATTGGTAAAATTTGTGGAAACATAACAGCGAAAAGAAAAGAAAACAGTGAAATCCCTATTAGTTTACTACGGCATAATCTTCACGGCACATTTGGGTAAGGAGACACTGTGGAGTAATGAGGCACGATGGAGTAAGGAGACACGGTGGAGTAAGGAGATACGGTGGAGTAAGAAGACACGATGGAGTAAGGAGACACGATGGAGTAAAGAGTCACGGTGGAGTAAGGAAGCACGGTGGAGTAAGGAGACACGATGGAGTAAGGAGGCACAATGGAGTAAGGAGACACGATGGAGTAAGGAGATACGGTAGAGTAAGGAAGCACGGTGGAGTAATGAGGCACGATGGAGTAAGGAGACACAGTGGAGTAAGGAGTCACGGTGAAGGAGACACGGCGAAGTAAAGAAACATGGTGGAGTAAGGAGACACGATGGAGTAAGGAGGCACAATGGAGTAAGGAGACACGGTCGAGTAAGGAAGCACGGTGCAGTAATGAGGCACGATGGAGTAAGGAGACACGATGGAGTAAGGAGACACGGTGGAGTAAGAAGACACGATGGAGTAAGGAGACACGATGGAGTAAGGAGTCACGGTGGAGTAAGGAAGCACGGTGGAGTAAGGAGACACGATGGAGTAAGGAGGCACAATGGAGTAAGGAGACACGGTGGAGTAAGGAAGCACGGTGCAGTAATGGATAGCAGCTCGGATTGAGAAATCGGAGAGTTCGAATTCCAGTCGGGTCCATTACATTCACTTACGTGCGAATACCCTTGGGAAACGTATGAATCCTCTTCTCCCCATAGCTATGGGTAAATAGCTGGACAGACTGGGTTCTATAGACTTGGGTATTACTTGGCAACCGGTCTAGGAGAAAGTAACTTTGAATTCAAAACTGTATGAAGCCTTGGCGTAGCATATACTATACAGCTAATCATTCAGAGTTGGAGCCCCCAAGGCAGTTCGTCGCTGATTTCAGCCTTGGTCTGACAGCACTTGCGACGGCGCAGGTACCAAACTGTAATGGACTTGCTGTTTCTTTGCTGCATGGGCAACAGCTTGTCCTCCATTCCATCCTGCCCAGGCTCGATCTAACCTTACAGATGGGTGGGATGAAATCCATGATGATTGATGACCGGCGGAAGTCTATCTCATCTGACAGACTAAGAAGAAGAATCTTTTCACGTCGATCATTACAATCTGCCATGCGACCAGAAATATTCTTTTCAATTTTCTTATTATAATAGGTTAAAGACTTCGGATCAGGAATATCTAAAAAAACAAAAACAAAACAAACCACATAAATTTCATAAAAGTTAATAGGGGTTTCATTTTCCTATGTAAATTAATTGTAAATTGATTCCCCACTTACGGAAACCAGAAAAAATATATCTTCCTGAGTACGACGATAAACTACACCCTGCAACAAGGGATGCTTTGAGGATCATGGAACCACTTCTTAATTGTTGTTGCTTCCAGGTTTACCCTGACTCGGGGTGGTAGCATCTCGTATAGTCCCAGCTATAGGTAAATAATTAACCCTTAAACTATACCCGTAACTTCCTATGAAAGTTGAACGTCATACTTCTCTATATTTTGCGAAATAATGTAATCTTTTGTATCAGTCGCAAACGAAATTGTCTAGAATTCTATGTAAACAACTTCATGTCATGACCTATATAAATTTTTTCAGTTGGTTTAGATTTTTTCGTAGGCCTCATATTTGATTGGTTAATCACGGTAAATCCACAAGCCTCATTTTAATTCTGTTTTTTTTTGTCTTCTCTTTCTCTTTCAAAAAAAGAGGAAGTATTTCGCTTTTAAAATTAATCGTTCACTCACTAGTAATTTACTATCGCCCGAGGAGACACATTTGTAGTGTTGAAACATGATTGCTATTGTGTAGTGATTTTTAACATGTTTTTCTTTTAATCTCCGATAATATATATATATATATATATATATATATATATATATATATATATATA
>OZ038476.1:81569920-81714920 GCA_964036315.1 Acanthosepion esculentum
AAAATTAAAAGTTGACATCCTGTTTTGTTTACATAGAAGTTTGCTATGCGACAATAACGGTCGCGGAATAACACAAATGGATTTTTGGTTTTGGGGAGGGGCGTAGAAAAGAATATGGTTTGAGAATAAATATACACGAATTGAAAGAGTTCATCTTGGGAGCGTTTACTGACATTGAAACGGATCGGAATTTGTGTCCTACTGCGTGTCACAGTATTCTGGACAGGTTCGATTGATGTTGTAACGTTGAAGGAAGACATTTCAAGCAATTACGAGATACAACAGTGTCAAACAAATATAACTGTAATAAATAAATGTAAACGTAATAAAATGTAAAAAAACCCCTGTAAAATGTACACCTATTTTAGGCCACCCTATATATATATATATATATATATATATATATATATATATATGCAAGTTTCATTAAAAACGACAGACAAGGTACTACGGTTAAGTTTTTTATTTAATTTTTCTTGTGTACGAACAAGAGTTTTCTTTGCTGGACAAAGGGTGTGTAAGAACTGTCCAAATGTTTTATTTTTCCGGGCGCTTTCGGCTATATCTTTAGCCATTATCAAGGATGATTTGATTTTTCAGCTTAATTGAGTGTGTGCATTATGTATATGTCTTAGTGTGTAGTAGTGGTGTTTTAATTTCCAAATACGGTTAGCACGTTGTGGCTTTGTTCGTAGTTAATATTGTTAACTTTTTCTTTTTTATTATTAAAGCCTCCATTATTTTAAACCTTTTTTTATAGGTAGAAGCAATTAATATATTTGTGTTTTCTACTAGTATATTTCTAATGAAGTCTGGTAAATTGTTGTGTGTGTTTAAATGAGTTCTAATATAATACACTAATAATGTATAATAATATACATAATGCACACACTCAATTAAGCTGAAAAATCAAATCATCCTTGATAATGGCTAAGATATAGCCGAAAGCGCTCGGAAAAATAAAACATTTGGACAGCTCTTACACACCCCTTGTCCAGCAAAGAAAGCTCTTGTTCGTACAGAAGAACAATTAAATAAAAAACTTAATCGTAGTACCTTGTCTGTCGTTTTTAATGAAACTTGCATAAAAGAAGTATTGCTGCCTAAATATACAACTATCATATATATATATATAAAATGGGTGTAACAGCAAAATTGTCCAAATTGTATAACAGTATAATTGTCTATCAGACAAAATGTTTAATATCTAAAAAACACTAAACTAACTGAGTTACTTTTTTCCCAGGTTTTCAGATAAGACATTTAGCCACCTTGACACCATTTGTTGTAAGGATCACTTAAAAAGATTTTGAGTTATTCAGCTAGAAAGAGAACACGTTAAAATCGTTTTGTGTCAGTCCCGCCTTACAATGGTGAGGAGAAAAATCACTCAGGCCTTTAGTAATGCTACCAACATTCATACTCTGTCTTCTTTCTTCAAAGTCCATTCAAGAACCATCAAGATAAGGATGAATAAGTTTAAAAGAGACGGAACAGTAGAGAGGAAAACAGGATCAGGTGGTCAGAAAAGGAAGAAGCGTCATAATTTCAACTTAGAGCTAAAAAGATCAATTAGATCCAACTCAAACCATAAGACGTTTGACACGTCAGAGAGGAATTTCACCTATGACAGTGAAAAAAAGACTTGAAAATGATATCGTACTTGAAACGTGTTAGGCACCTTGTTATTCCGGGACAGAAAGTTAGAAGGTTAGAGGGGGCAAAGATATCTTGAATAAGTTGGAAAATGATTCTGGAAAAAATATTTGAACATTATTTCAATATTTCATGAGATTACGATCCTTAGCTATGATTAATTAATGATGAACATGTCATTTTCGTTTATGATCGATTTCATCCCGATTCTTCTGTTAAGCTTGGGGAGTAATTATATATTCTTATTCCTCAATGCAACTAATGTAAGGATTTATTTTGCAACAAGTATTTATAAACAAAATAAAAAATCTCGTTAGTTTTTCAGAAATTTTACATTCACAATAGCTCATAAATATACATCAGGCTAAATGAAAGTCACGGTAAATTATTGAGGTCGCTAAGTGATGTAATGCAATGTTGATTAAACGGAAGTGAGTAAATGTTAAATTATTTATTTATTTATAATACACGCACTCACTAAGACACAACAACAAATACGAAAAAAACAAACACCCGAAACAAAAGGCGTCCCGCACAAACCGGAGAACTGACGTCATTGATCACCTAACGAGGGTGGGGATGGGGAGTTAAATCAAAGAAATTAGGGACAGAAATAAAAGGGACCAATTAGCAAACAGCCTCTAGCTAAGTTAACCTAAAGAGAGAAAAATAAGGACAAAAAGCAAAAACCTAAATTAACCTAAGTCTGGGCGGGGTTAGCCTATATTTAATACAGGAAGAACAATATCCTGATGCCTAACCGGCATCAAAATTCCACTCCAGGTCAGCCCCTTTCACTCGACACAAACGTGCAAGATTCCCCGACCTTTTGCCAAATTCTGATGAAGTGAGCCGCCGCTTTTCCGTCCTAATCTTGATTTTAAGCTGATGCTTAAAAAACAGGATCAGTTGGGAAGAAGTGAACTTCTCGCCTCCATAGAATCCTTCTGATGCGTCGTCCAAATCACAACTTTCATAACACAAGAACACAAGTGTTTAGCCTTCGTCATCGGCGGTACCACATTGCTACAAACAGAACTGGTCTCAAGGACAAAACACTTTCCACGCAGCATGCGAACCATGAGGCCTTCAACAAACTTTCACAACGGCGCTGCCACCCTGCAATGAAAGAAGACGTGACCCAGGGTCTCGCTCTCATCACCACAGCGCAAGCAGTTTGGAGGTTTCTCCAAACACGCTGAACAGTCTTTTGGCGACCCAGAAGGCTCCACGCATCTTCAGCCAGGTGAGTGATGCCTCATCGTTATTGAGACATTTCAACCGGGTGCCCAAGGCCATATTGAGCGAGCCTCCTGCTTCGTAAGATCGAGCTTGTCAATCAGCTCATCACCTACACCCCCTAACTAAATGCCCTACGAGACAACGCCTGGACGTTGAAGAGGCCATCCGACGCCCGCAAGATTTGTTTCAAAGCAAGGCGGCATTCACGATAGAAGGAGCACTCTGCTCGGGGTAAACGGCAGACCTGCTCCTCGCACGAGTGCACATTTCTCAGGGAAAGGAAGTTCTTACGGACGTCTTCCTCCCAGAAAGCACCCTCCTCATCCGAATCGCGACACATTCGATCTAGGAACGCGATGATAAGCATATATTGACGAATCTCAATGCTAGGCATACCCAGACCGCCTTCAGAAGGGTGGAGGTAACAGATCTTCCGAGATGCCCTAGCGGCCTTGCCTCCCCACAAGAAGGAGAAAAAGAGCCTTACTAATGAAATTAGTGTGGCACACGGAAGAGGAAGTACATAGAGTCAGTAAAAGAGTACTTCCGCCCTCCCCTTTAAGGAAAGCTTCCTCCGAGACCACAAACTAAATGCAATCTCAGCCTTCCTTCGTAGCTTCGACTAATTCATTTCCAACTGGATACCGGGATCGAACCAGACGCCGAGTATCTTGATCGTCCACTATCACGGGATTTAACTGCCGGATCTACCTTTTCCTCACAATCCGTTTGCGCCGCTAATCTATCTAGATTGATTCTACGACGAAAATTAGCATATCTTTTATGGTAACATCTAGCACGCAAAGTCTGTAGACCGGTTTCTGCAACGGCAAGAGTATACGCAGCCTTCAAAGACTTGATCACCAGCCAAGAGATACCTCTCGAACGACCATCAAAACATGCTGAATAGAGGAGAAACCTCTAGACAGAATGCCCTCATAGTCATGAGTATAAAACCGGGTTCTTGTACACAAGAAACATTCACCCCGAGGCGCTGAAGGTCACGAGCAAGCCTCGCCCTGCGAAATTCCGACCTCAGGCCTCGGACATTCACGTAAGCTAACCAGAGAGACATTATCAGACCCATTATGGTTGCTTTCCTGCATTGAACATGGCAGGGGTGAGAACACCGACAGTCTGTTCCATTGATCCAGTGGCCATCTCAATCTCGATGGTATCATCATGAGACCAATGTCTCCAGGATATGTTAACTTTAGGGTTCTATACAGGGATGCGTGAACAAAAACGGGGAACCTCCTATACAATGTTTCTTCATTTCTGTCATGTATGCAGCAAGCATGTAGGCCGCTGGGGGCACCAATTTCAAAGACGAGTTAGCCACCTCAGTCATGCCGCAAACCTCCCGCCGGGCAGGATCGCACAACAGTCAGTAACCTTTTTGCCGATTTGAAATTCTCAGGCATTTCGATATCTTTCCAATTAATGTGCTGAAAGTTCCACAATATTTTCAATGGTTTCGGGTTTCTCGTCTACCAAAAACCCCTCTCCGCTTGTTCCCGGGATAAGCGACAGACGTCTTCCTCTGTGACGGTTTGATCATTTTCTTTCTTTTTTCCGATGTGACTTGTGCTCTGGATTTCTGCTTCTCTTTTTTTGTGGTGATTGTGAAGGAGTAGGCATAGGTGTGTTTTTTGGTGTGTACGTGGGTATATGGCCAGAAGTGATTTTAAAAGGGGAAGGTTGAGATAATGCGATGTCACTTGCAGTTATTTGCTTGGATGGTTTACCTGGATGGTTTGCTTGTCAGTGATTTGGGAGGAGGTATTTCGAAAAATGATTTTTTATTGAAGGGGAAGACAGGGCAGAGGATGAGGGGCGCGACGCCCCTGCGACTTTTGTTTTTTAGCCCGCTTTTCATTCAACACTTTCTTTAACTTTCTTAAGTCTAATATCTTCTGCCAGCTTGGTTCGTTAAATTTCTGTACACCAGATGCTGTTTTTTCATACGACACCGGGGTGTCGCCCTTAGAGCTGGTAGAGGGAATTGGACTGTAGGTGTTGTTATACCTTAAGTCATGCTGGGACTGAGGCTCCGCTATTCGGTTCTTCCCTCTGCCTTTATGAATGAAACGCCTTTCCCCTTCTTCCTTCTCTATCCACACTTGCGTAAGGCGAGGACCCAACCGAGGGATTGTCCTTACCGTGTCGCAAGTAGGTCCATTAAGGCACCACAGATTTTACAGTATCAGCCATTGGGGGATTTTGGTCGCCAGCGGCCGGAACGCCAGGGGCCTTCTTCCCTGGGCAAGGAGGAGGAGAGGTGGCTAGTCTGTCCACACCTTCAACAACTAGGTTTTCTACTGGTCACAATGACCGGTATTTTCTGGCCGCAAAAATCCAAACAATTGGGGATGGAGACGAAGGCCAAACGATCGAGCATAATGTCAAAGCTCTTTCCCCCGTTCAGGTTGTCGGAAAGGGCACCTAAAATTTGGCTGTGCGGCATAAAGAATGCAGCCAGGTTCTCTCCCGTTTCCTGATGAGGAACCTCGAATATGGC
Source organism: Acanthosepion esculentum (assembly GCA_964036315.1). NCBI lineage: Eukaryota > Metazoa > Mollusca > Cephalopoda > Sepiida > Sepiidae > Acanthosepion > Acanthosepion esculentum. The sequence goes on from OZ038476.1 coordinate 81,575,340, forward strand.
TACACTGGTCCTTCGCCGACCCTCTTATTCCGTTTTAGAATGAGGTCTTAGGTAATTAATTCTTTTTTGTCATCTCTAGGTGAATTTTTGCGCGAACGCTTGTCCACCACGAAGACCGACACCATTCTCTTTTCAAACACCTTCAATACTTGGACAGCTTCTTAGAGTCCATCTTCTTTTACAAGATGTGCGTAGCCCTTAGCCTTTTCCAAGAATTCTGCGATGTTCACAATGCAACTTGGAGGGGACTGCCATTAAAAAGGCGAGCCCCCGCCTGTCGTCTGGTGCCTCTTTCGGCACCTTCTCGTCATTCGATTTGCTTGCGACAGGCATAGTCTCTTTATTTCCAGTGCTACTAGAAGCAAGCACATTTATCTTTTCTACTAGATTTTTAGGGGATGCATTTCCCCGTTTACTGGACTTCATTTTATTCGAGGGGGTTGGTGTGGGGGTTATCTGACTTTTCTTTTTTTTTATAGACCGACAAACCTCGTCCACCATTAAAAAAAACCCCAAAAACACACTAAGCGGGTCTAAATTTTATCAATTTTTGCGAAGAACAAAGGGGGTAGGGAAAAAAAGGAAAAAATAAAACACGCAAAAATAAAAATTAGATTCTTCTATAAAAATAGAAGAAATTAAACAAATATTACAAACAGGAGAGTGGGAAAATAAAGAATGAATAGAATAAAAGAAAGTCTGGTTAAACCAGTGAAAAAAATAAATAATAAACTACTTATAAGAACTAATTGAAAAGAAAGAATTAAACAAAAAACGAAGATAAAGAGTGATAAAAAAAATGAAAGCAATAAAGTTAAAAAAAAAAAAAAGGCTGGTAAATAAGACTAGGAAAACTAAATGTTAACACAAGTAAGAATAAGTCGGCTGAAACCGAGGAAGACAAGCAAAGAAATCAAAAAGACGAAAAATAAATAAAACTGATAAAGTATAAAGAAAGAAAAAATAGGACTTAGATTAAACTAAACTAGCTCAAATAAGTAGTTAATAAATAAAAAAAATTAAAATAAAATAAGTAGTCTGGTAAAACTTTTAAAAGAAGTAGAATTCAAAATGGCGTTCAAAAACCGCCGGGAAAACTAAAAAAAAAAAACAAGTTCGACAAGAAAGAAAAAAATTAAAATGTTCAAAATTCAAATATAAAAAAAAGAAACTCCCTTTTTTCACGCGTCAAAAATGAAGTAAACTATAAATTAAAATGCAAAATAAAAATAAAAATACAGAAGTCTGGTTTGAACCTAGTAAAACCAGTTAAAATAAAAATAAAGGTTTGCGGCCGAGGCCGCCGGCAAATAAATAAAATCAAATAGGAATTAACAAAGAATGAAGAAACAAATAAATCAACTTATAAAAAACCTAAAACTTAAAGGAATTAGGTGAAAAAGCGAAAATAAAACGGGGAGGGTATAAACTAAAAAGAAAAAATTCAAAAACTTCCTTCTTTTTCTCTTTTCTTTTCGTAAACCTTACTTATTTTTTCCGAAAATGATATAAAGAAAACCTTAACTATGAACGAAAAAAACAAAACAAAACAAACAAAAACAAAATAAAACAAAAACCAAAAAAAAAAAAACAAAACAAAAAAACCCCAACAAACAAACAAATGAAATAAATAAGCAGAGAAAAAACAATAGTCCGGTAAGACCTTGACTAAAAATAAAGATGTCGGCCAAAGCCAACGAAAAAAAGTGTGACAGGAAGAAAAAGGAGAACAATAATTCAAACAGAAGAAACGAATAAATGAAAGAAAGAAAAAAAAAATAAATTAACTTAACAAATAACTTGTAGGACGAAGAAAGTTCGGAATTCAAAAGCACAATCGATCAAAAGTAGGTTACCTCCGGTAAAAAAAAAACAAAACAAAAAAAAACAAAAAAAACGAGACTGTCAAGGCTTCGAACAAGACTCCGCGCAATCGTCAGGCCACATGTGTTGAACTTTTTCTCGACTATTTTTATATACCGCACAGAGATGCATTGTGGGTAGTCTATTCTAACGGTTATTTTGGACGGAACCGTTTGTTTATTTTTTATTTATTTGGATTAATTTATTTGACTTTCTTTTTTATTTTACATATGTATTTATTCTTTTCCATAAAAATATGAATAAACACAATATGAATAGAGACAAAAAGAAAACATTTTTGCCGATGCGTTCCGTCCTCTGATGGACTTTATCAAAATAAATGTGAGGATTTTATTTTAAAACAAGTATTTAGAAATTAAAATTAAAAAATGTCGATATTTTTTCAGAATTTTTAAATTTACAAACGCTTATAAATATATATCAGGCTAAATGAAAGTCATGGTAAATTATTGAGGAAGTTAAGTGATGTAATGTAATGTTGATTAAACGAAAGTGAGTAAATGTTAAATTATTTATTTATTTATAATGTAACGATTATATATATATTTATTAGTTTGAGTTCAATGTGCATATTACATATTTTAAATAATAGAATGCTTTGAATTTAACCGTTTTCTTTTAATTTTTAATCTTTTTTTAATCTACGGGTTATTGAGTGGAAATAATTGTGGATTCGAATGCAGTATTTAGAAACAAAATTAAAAAATGTCGATATTTTTTCAGAATTTTTAAATTTACAAACGCTCATAAATATACATCAGACTAAATGAAAGTCATGGAAAATTATTTAGGACGTTAAGGGATGTAATGTAATGTTTAATAAACAAAAGCGAGTAAATGTTTTTGTAGAATTTTTTCTAATGTAATTATCATTTTAGTTTTGTAAAAATTTATGCATTCTATATTTTAAATAATTGGGAGGTTTGAATTTAAGCGTTTTATTTTAATTTTTAAAAACTTTCTAGAAATATATATATATATATATATATATATGTGTGTGTGTGTGTGTGTGTGTGTTTTACTTATGCGTGTTCCCGCACATGTGCGTGTGTGGGCGCTTGTATAGGTGAAATCTTTCTAAGTTCAATATACTAACCAAATCAAAGAGGCTCTCAGATTTATTAAGCATAACCTACTACAGTATAAAGGGAGATGCATGAAATAGCGCCATAAAGATTCTATTGTGGCATTTTCCTGTGTAAAGCGGGTCATTTGTCGTTATAAATGAGCCTTCGATTTCTTGTTTTTCTCAAACGATATACCGATTTCTGGTATTCAGAAATATGCAGTTACCCCAGTCATGACGCAGGCTACAATCCAGTTAAATTGTCTTTTTGTGTAAAGGGGGCAAGAAAGAGGCATAGAAAATACATATCAACAATTCATCTATTTTTTTCTTTGTTTTATTTTGCTCTATTCGCCACACACGCGCGTGAGAACGGAATTTCTCCTTCAAGCATATCTTGCTAACCCGTACACCAAACGTTCTCATTCTCTGGACAGAGGGACCTGAGGACAGAAACATAAGGATAAAGAAAAGAGAATTAATTGTAGGTGACAAAAAGGAGAAAAAAAAGAAAAAAAAGAGATCCCAGATTCCTTTTTTGGGGGGTCTTTTTTATTTTTATAAGAAGAGATTATTGAAGTAGAATGATATGAGCGTTTGCCTTTCTTCTTAATTTTTTTATCGGTTGAGTTCTACGTTTCGTTCTTTTATTCGTTAAATATTTCTTTCTTTCTTTCTTTCTTTCTTTCTGCCATATTTTATTTTTACTTCACCACATTTTCCCTTTTTATTTTCCCATCCTCTTGTTTAATCCTATCAAGTTTTAACTTGCTTTCTTTATGCCACATTTCTAATTCTTTCTTTCTTTCTTTCTTTCTTTCTTTCTTTCTTTCTTTCTTTCTTTCTTTACGCCTCGTTACTTTTTACCAATTTCTTTCTTTCTTTCTTTTTTTCTTTCTTTCTTTCCATACGCCTCATTTCTTTCTTGTTATTTTTCATTTTTATTTCTTATCTCTTATTCTTCCTTTCTTTCTTTTTCCATTTTTTTTTTGTTTAGGATTTTTCGAGTTTCGATTTACTTTCTTTGTGCATCGTTCTTTCTTTCTCTCTTTCTTTCTTTCTTTCTTTCTTTACACCTCATTTCGTTTCAACAATTTTATTGTTTGTTTCTTTCTCTTTATACGCCTCATTTTTTCTTTCTATTAGATTTCTTTTATTTTTACATATTCCTCCTTTCTTTTTTCAGTCTTCTTGTTTAACATCTTTCCAGTTTCGAATTACTTTCTTCGTCTGTCATTTCTGGTTTCTTTCTTTCTTTTTAGATTAATCTCTTAGACTTTTCATGATTTTCTTCCAAATTCCTTCATTTCATTTTCTCTGCTTCCCCTTTCCATTTCTTTTATTTTCTTTGTTTCTTCCGTCCTTTTTTCTCTTCCTACTTTCGTTTCATTTTCACTTTCTGAAAAAAATTTCTGTTTTGCTTTTGAGTTGTTCTGTTTAAATTCTTCATGTTTTTATCTCGTTCTGTTCTTTCTATCTTGTCCTCTATTTTATTTCTTTCCCTGCTAACTCCATCATCACAAAATGTTTCCTTATACTGTCATCTTCATCTTGTCATTCTCCAGCCTCTTGCGTCTTGCGGGGGAATTATTTTCATCCAAGGTCGTCGAGTTGAAAGGAGGTGGACGCCTTTGTCTGTCATGGCCGCTAGCCGAAAAAAGGGAACCACTTGGCAAAGTTAGAATGAGTTCACGGACAGAACGGTTGTGGCGACAAATGCACATCAGGGTATTCAGGAGAGGATAAACGAAGCATTAGTAAAAGGAGTTGTGGTAGGAAGAGATACGAGAGTAAGGATGTGAGAAAAAAGATGGAGGGACAGGAATGTAAAGAAACGAGGGAAGAGAGATTAGTTTAAAACGATGAAATAAATAGATAAGGAGCCTTTGATATAGTAGAAAAAATACAGGAATTTGGAAAGGATAGCAACATGGGAGAGAGTTCGACAGAAAGATTACAAGAGAATTAGACAGACAGATAAAACGATAGGTAGATAGATATAAGTAGCCCTAAGGTAAGATTGTATTGATGACGAGAAAAAGAAAAGTTACAGAAGGAACAAGAAAGGTTGAAGAGAAAAATGACTAAGATAAAATTGAATGAGTGAGAAAAAAATAAAAATAAAACAGGGGTGAGTAAAAACACTCGTTCTATGGAATAAGTCGAATGAAGAGAGAATGAGAATATAAAAAATAATGAGAAAGAATAAAAAATAAAAAGGGAGAGAAAATAATAATTATAAAGAAGAAAAAAAGAAGGAAAAGAAAAGAATAAGGAGAGAGGAGAAAGAATAAGAAAGGAAAGAAAAGAATAAGTGACCAGAAGAAAAAATAAGAATAATGAGAGAGAGGAATGAAAGGAAGGGAGAGGAAAGAATAAGAGAAAAGAAGAAAAAGAAGAACGTAGACAAAAGAAGAAAAAGAAGAAAGTAGAGAAAAGATTAAAGAGAGAGAGAGAAGAAGAAAAGAAGTGAGTGGAAAAAAGAAAAATAAGAAGAGAGAAGAAAGAATAAGGAGAATGAGGAAAGAATAAGGAAAAGAAGAAATAATAAGAATGGAGAAGAACGAATAAAGGGAAAGAAGAAATAATAAGAAGGGAGAGGAAAGAATAAGCAGAGAGAAGAAAGAATAAGAATAAATACAGACAGAAGAAAAATAAGAAGGCTGAGAAAAGAATAAAGAGAGTGAAAAATAAATGAAGAAGTGGAAAGAAGAAAAATAAGAAGGAAGATAAAAGAACAAGAGGAAAGAAGAACAAAGAAAATAAAAGAATAACGAAAATAAGAAGGGGAGAAAAGAAGGAAAAATATTGAAATGAAAAAGAAAAGTATTGAAATGAAATAGAAAAATTAAAAATATAGAAAAAAAGAAGGCGGGGGTGAAAAATAAGTAAGAAGAAGTAAGAATAAAACTGGAGATAAAAGAATAAGGAAGAAGAAGAAATAATAAGAAGGAAATGAAAACGATAAGAAGAAAGGAATGAGGGATTTGAAAGAATAATGAAAACAGAAAGGAAGAAAAGAGGAAGGAAAAGAAGAAAGAATAAGGTAGTTAACAGGTTTAAGAGGAAGATGATAGAATAAGAACATGATAGAAATAAGATCCAAAACGAATAAGGGAGTTGAATAAATAGAAAGAAGAAAGAGGAAGAAAGGAATAATAAAAAGAAGAAAAAAGAATAAGTGATTTGAATGAAAATAAACAAGAAAGAAAAAGAAAGGAGTAAAAATACGGAGAAGAAAGAATAAGCGAGTTTAATAAATAGAAATAAGAAATAGGAAGAAGGGAATAAAATGAAGAAGTAAAAAGAATGTGATTTGAAGAAAAATAAACAAGAAAGAAGAAGTGAATAAAAAGAAGAAGCAGAGAGAATAAGGAGATGAATAAATAGAAAGAATAAAGAAGAAGGGAATAAAAAGAAGAAGGAAAAAGAATAAGGGAGTTGAATAAATAGAAAGAAAGAAGAAAAAGAAGGGAATAAAAAGAAGAGGCAGAAAAGAAGCAGAAAAAAATAAGGGTGTGGAATAAATAGAATGAAGGAAAAGGAAGAAGGGAATAAAAATAAGTAGCAGAAAGAATAAGGGAGTTGTCATTACATGAAGAGCAAAACCTCATCCACACTTTATGCCACTTAAAATATATAAATGAAGAATTAATAGATTTTTTCCTAGCTTAAATTTGCATTTATCTCATTACGGTAGCTCCTTTACCCTGGACCTGCCTCCTACGTAGCTTAAGTTTCCTTTTGTCACTACATGAAGGACAAAACCTCATCCACTATTTATGCCACTTAAAATCAACAAATGAAGAATTAATAGACTTTTTCTATCTTAAATTTGTGTTTACATCGCTGACGTATCCAATGACAACCATTTTGTCAGTATTACCGATACGTTGTGTCCCAGGAATTGAGATAAATACTTTGGGTTTTGAAAATTCAAGTCATTCTACGTAAAATATACTTTATGCCCATATGTTGTTTTTGCTAGAAATTGAAATTATTTAAATGTGTTCTCTGATTTGTTGCCGGAGCGGATCTCTATTGCTTCTTCTGGCCATCAAGTATTTGTCAATCTATAGGGAAGAACATTTATTTGAAGAATGTAGACACTCAAATCTTTACAGAAAGCAGTTATTAAATGACGGATTAAATGTTTATATTTGTTAAATGAAGAGAATGTACATGTAATACAACAATACCGTAGCGGTTATGTACTACGTTTTATGCATTGGCAAAATTTGCCGTGAGAATGTACACCAAACGGGTAGGATGAATTTTAACGGCTCCAGAAAAATACCTGTATATATTGCAATCGGTCATCGAAAATGCATGATTTTTAACCTCGTCAAAAAGAATTGCCTGCGTATAGTGCGGCCCCCTACTTTTTGCGTAAAAACTGATAATAAAAATTTGCACTATACTCGAGTATATACGGTAGGTCTTTCTTTCTTTGACCTCTTTCTTTTTTCTCGCTCGGTTTCTTCCTTTCTTCCTTTCTTTCTTTCTTTCTTTCACTTTTTATTTTATCTTTCTTCCTGTCTGACTTTTTCTTTCTTTCTTTTACCTCATTCTTTTCTCTATTGGTTTCTTTCTTTTTTCTTTCTTTCTTTCTTTCTTTCTTTCTTTCTTTCTTTCTTTCTTTCTTTCTTTCAATTCGGATCATTTCCTTCCACCAATGCCTTACATTCTTTCTTTCTTTCTGTCTTTCTTTCTTTGACATTATTTCTTTTTTGTATTCTTTCTTTCTTTCTTTCTTTGCCTTTTTCTTTCTTCTTTTGACCTCTTTCTTTTCTCTATTGGTTTCTTTCTTTCTTTCTTTCTTTCTTTCTTTGACCTATTTCTTTTTCTCGCTCGGTTTCTTTCTTTCTTTCTTCCTTTCTTTCTTTGACTTTTTATTTTATCTTTCTTCCTGTCTTTGACTTTTTCTTTCTTTCTTTTACCTCATTCTTTTCTCTATTGGTTTCTTTCTTTTTCTTTCTTTCTTACTTACTTTCTTTCTTTCTTTCTTTCTTCTTTTGACATCTTTCTTTCTTTCTTTCTTTCTTTCTTTCTTTCTTTATTCTTTCTTTCTTTTGACCTCTTTGTTTTCTCTATTGGTTTCTTTCTTTTTTCTTTCTTTCTTTCTTTTTTCTTTCTTTCTTTCTTTCTTTCAATTCGGATCATTTCGTTCTACCGGTGTGTCTTTCTTTCCTTCTTTCTTTCTTTCTTTCTTTCTTTCTTTCTTTCTTTCTTTCTTTCTTTCTTTGACCTATTTCTTTTTTGTATTCTTTCTTTCTTTCTTTCTTTCTTTCTTTCTTTCTTTCTTTGACCTATTTCTTTTTTTGACTTCTTTCTTTTCTCTATTGGTTTCTTTCTTTCATTCATTCTTTCTTTTTTCTTTCTTTTTTTTTGACTTTTACTTTTCTGCCGTCTTTCTCTTCTCTATTGGCTTCTTTCTTTCTTTCTTTCTTTGCCTTTTTCTTTCTTTTGTCTCATTTTTTCTCTATTGGCTTCTTTCTTCGTTCTTTCTTTCTTTCTTTGATCTCTTTCTTTTCTCTATTGGCTTCTTTCTTTCTTTGACTTTTTATTTTTTCCTTTCTTTTTGAGCTCTTTCTTTTTTCTATTGGTTTCTTCCTTTCTTTCTTTCTTTCTTTGACCTATTTCTTTTTTGTATTCTTTCTTTCTTTCTTTACCTTTTTCTTTTTTCCTTTGACCTCTTTCTCTTCTCTATTGGCCTCTTTCTTTCTTTTTTCTTTCTTTCTTTCTTCTTTTGAACTCTTTCTTTTCTCTATTGGTTTCTTTCTTTCTTTCTGTCTGTCTTTCTTTCTTTCTTTCTTTCTTTGACCTATTTCTTTTTGTATTGGATTATTTCTCTCTTTGCCTTTTTCTTTCTTTTTTTGACCTCTTTCTTTTCTCTATTGGTTTCTTTCTTTCATTCTTCCTTTTTCTTCTTTTTATCTTTCTTTGCCTTTTTCTTTCTTCTTTTGTCCTTTCTTTTCTCTATTGGTTTCTTTCTTTCTTTCTTTCTTTCTTTGATCTCTTTCTTTTCTCTATTGGCTTCTTTCTTTCTTTGACTTTTTATTGTTTCCTTTCTTTTTTGAGCTCTTTCTTTTTTCTATTGGTTTCTTTCTTTCTTTCTTTCTTTCTTTCTTTCTTTCTTTCTTACCGTCTGTCTGTCTGTATGTCTTTCACCTCATCTCATCTCATTTTCTTTTGCTTTTGTTTTATTTTTAAAATGTTCTCCTTGAAATTTTCTTTTTCGAATTGGATGGCTCTACATAGAAACGGACCATATCCCAACCACTCAAGGCCCGTTTCTCTCATCCCATCTCCAAAAATTATTTCCATCTCTAAAAATATTTCTCTCCTGGCCCTATCGAAGCGTAAATTTGTCGACAAGACAGCTATGGCCGTTTTCTATCCCCCTCAACACATCCCCCCCATCTTCTAACGCCTATTTTACTCCGTTCTTCAGTCGGGGAAAAAAAAGTTTACCGTTGGTAGAATCTTCAATTGAATTCAACGCGACTGATATTGTACGAATGTGACAAAATCGTTCGGAACATATTAATCAAGCTCTGAGATGAAGGGAAAACATGCTCAAGTTAATAAAAAAAGAAAAGAAAGTAAAATGAAATGAAAAGAAAATTGTAATAAAAACCGAAGACACGGAACAAAAATGAAAAGAAAAAATTGTAATGTCTAACCTGAAAAAATGTCGAAAAATACGAAACTAAAAATAAAAAAAAGATAAAAGTGAATTAAGAAAGTCATAAAAAGTAACAATAATTTAATAAAAAAAAGACCGTTACTATGATGATGACTACTAATGCAATAGTAAGTAATGCTACAGCTAATAATAATAATGATAATGATGCTGCTGCTGCTGCTGCTGCTGATAATAATAATAATAAGCATAATAAAAAAAATATATCATAAAATGAATACTGATCATATTCATAAGAATAATAAGAAGGAAATGAAGAAAGAAAAGAAAGATGATATTGAAAAGACGAATGAAAACAAAAATGAAAATAATGAGAAAAATGAAGATAATATACGAGAAGAAAAAATGAAAAAATAAAAGAATGAAAAGAAGAAAAAGAAGAATGGAAAGAAGAATAACGAAAAGAAGATGAATAAAAAGTAGAAGAAAAAAGGAAAGGAAGAAGAATGAAACGAAAAAGAATGAAAAGAAAAAGAATGAAAAGAAGAATAAAAAGAAAAAAGGAAATGAAAAAGAATGAAATGAAAATGAACGAAAAGTAGAAGAATGAAAACAGTAGAATGAAAAATGAAGAAGAATGAAAAGAATGAAAAGAAGTACAAGAATCAAAAAAAGAAGAACGAAAAGGAGAAGAAAAAGAAAATGAAGAATGAAATGAAAAAGATCGAAATGGAAAAACAATGAAAAGAAGAAGAACGAAATGAATAAGAAAAACGAAAAAGAACGAAAAGTAGAAAAATGAAAAGAGCAGAATGAAAAATGAAGAATGAAAAGAAGTATAAGAAGAATGAAAAGAAGAAAAACGAAAAGAAGATGAATAATGAAAAGTAGAAAATGAAGAAGAAGAAAAATATTGCGAATGCAGTTAAAGAGATAAGAGTATCCTCCTTCGCAATATTTGACTAACATGAGTGACTCAATTTTTGTTACTTATTGTTCACTCTATACAAGGCCGAAGATTCATTCACAACACAGGTTTACTGATTGATTTGAATCACGTAAGAGGAGTTGCTAAATGTGCAGTTCACTAGGTATGTAGGAAAGATAACGGTTGATCTTTGACTTGAAGAATTTAAGATTGCAGTGATCAGGGAAGCATCCTCTTGGGAGTTAGTCCGAAGTTGTCTTCTTACTAATACGAATACGAAGGGACTGGGGATGATTAATTCCAGTATAAATATTATGGCAGGTTTTTACATGAAAGTCAAGGATGGGCTGGTGGAATTAATGAATGCAAACACTTGCTATGTTAAAAGGGGTAGAGTAGCCAGAGATTTGCGATGTCTCGTCTGTGGGATAGATGCTGTAGTGGGAAACCCCTATCGCAAGCCTCACAATTCTGACATAAATCTACTAACATAACTACAACAAACATAATTAACACAGTATATAAGGGTCGTCTCGCATGAGGTAATGGTTAACAAGTTTGGTCGTTTTTAGCGGTAAACCAGAAGGCATTTTTCCAAAATCCAGACGATACTCATTGGGTACCCCATACTTCTGACCTTGTTTCCAATTTAGTTAAGTGTAGTTAATATATTTAGACGCCTCATTATTGGATAATAGCGATTTAGTTTGGTTGACTATTACTTCAGATTCGTGAATTCGATCCTCCAGACCAGCATATATTTCTCCCAAATCCAGTCGATCCTCACTGGGTACCCAATACTTGTAACCTTGTTCCCAATATAGTTAAGTATAGTTAACACATTTAGGCGCCTCGTTAAGGGCTAATAGCGATTTAACCTGGTTGACTATTACTTCTGAGTAGTGAGTTCGATTTTCTAGACCAGAAGATAATTCTCCAAAATCCAGTCGATCCTCACTGGGCACCCTATACTTGTGACCTTGTGCCAAACTAAGTGTAATGAAAAACAAAACGTCTTGGCGTGAGATTAGCGAGTTAGTCTCGCAGATTATTACTATTGAGAAGTAATTGAGATCCTGATCGCTCAGTATCTGTGGCCCTGTGTCAAAAACATGCTACACTTTGTAGTTTTAAGGGTGCCTCAGCTTTGAGTAATATTTAACGTGGTAATTTGTTTGATCGTTATTAATACGCAGTGAGTTAGATCTTCACCCGATGCCCCTTATTTGTAGCTTTGTGCTAGAGCTAAGATAAGCTTCGTTGATAATATATGGAGAAGACGCAGATCGGATACAAAGTAATGACGAGGTGATAAAAATAATAGCCATATTGATGTGTTAAGCGTTGTCAGAGTAATAAAAAAAACATGGAAGTCATTGCTGAAAGAGTAGTAGTAGTTGCTATAGTAGCCGAGTAACGAGAGAGCAAGAGGATCACGGGTAGTCGTTTAGAAAGACGAATAATAGATTTTTTTAAATGAGTAGCAGTGAAAAAGCGCAAGTATGGGCAGATTCTGAAAAAAGCAGAAGAGCGATAAATAGAAGAATAAGTAGAGAAAAAAAGAAGCCAAAAAAAAAATCTCGAAGAAGATAAAAGATAAAGAATGTTAAGAAGAAACGCATTTTTTAAATTTTTTTAATAAAATGTGAGGCTCAAGAGCCACTCAAGGTAGACAGCTATTGATGGAAATTGACGCACGTAAAAATAACGGGAGGTAAGAAATGCAGTTTAAGAGGATATGTCGGAAAGATAACGGTTAATCCTAGACTTAAAGATTGTAGTGATCGGAGAAGCATTCCTGCGGGAACCTGTTTCACATAGCAGCGGTTCTTGGGAAAAAGTTGTCCGAATAGATCTTCCTCCTTGCTAACGGAATACGAAGTGAATGTGGATGATTCATCTTCCTGTACATGGTAGGCGTTAGGGCCTATGACGATCAGAGCAGTTGGAACTAAGGAACATTTAGCACGCAAATAACGATAGAGTAACGAGACGCTTGCGATATTCCATCCGCGAGAAAGTGGTTGTAGGGTGGAAAATAATTCGTTACCTACAAAGTCGCATAAAAGCTTTTGATCTTTGTCAAGGCTGGAACGTAGGAATTTCCAGTCCGTACGGCACTAATACTTTGATTTGATATTTTGTAAAAATAAAGTAACAGTAGGCAGAGTCAAGTATTTACTGGGGCACTACAAGGAACAGACCATTTTCCAAGAATCTTTAGGGGTTATACGTATTTATGAGTTTCACAGGAGGTCTGGGTTGAACTAGAGTCCCAATACGCTTTCAAGACAAAGACCCACCTTGAGAGAACAACCATTCAGCATGAGAGTTGAAAGTTCAGGGTCTGCTGATGGTGGAACGTTGCTGATTTGGTTTGGGAAGTATTGAATGTTACAAGCCATTTCTTCGCTCAAATAGTCACCAGAGCTAATAGCAGTTGTAGTAGCAGTAGTAGAAGAAGAAGAAGAAGAAGAAGAAGAAGAAGAAGAAGAAGAAGAAGAAGAAGAAGAAGAAGAAGAAAAAGAAGAGGAGGAGGAAGAAGAAGATTTGTTTTCTTTGATTTATTAACCATTTTCAGGTTATTTAAAGCCAGAAAATAATTTGGTGGTGGTGGAGGATAACAATATTTAGTGCTACAAGTCTTACTAATTAACCCACAGCTAGGGGAAAAGAGGTGGAATCATACCTTTCCCTAGGTTATTTGTGCGTAAGTGAATATAACGAACACAACTGGAATTGGAACTCAACTTTCCGATTAACAATTCCGAGCCATTATCCATTGCACCATCCGCACATCCAAACTTACAACTGTTATACTCAAGCGGTCACTCATCTAGGTACTGACCAGGCTCGGCGTTGGTTATCTCCAGTGATCGTGTGGGGACTTGTGTTTCAAGGTACTGCGGCAAGAAGAAGAAGAAGAAGAAGAAGAAGAAGAAGAAGAAGAAGAAGAAGAAGAAGAAGAAGAAGAAGAAGAAGAAGATAAAGAAGTAGAAGAAGAAGAAGAAACAAAATGTGCGAAAACAAAGGAAAAATTAGAAGACTAAAAAATGAAGAAAACGGTATAGAATGTGAATGAAAAATATGCTACGAAGAAAGATAAGCAATATGGAAGGAATAACAAAAAAAGGAACCTTTGTAAAGAAAGAAATAGCAGACAAGAAAACAGGAGGTGAAAAAAATAATAAGGAAAGAGCAGAAGAACGTGTGCAAAAAGCTTATAAATATATGAATAAAAGATATTATTTCTTATTGCACGTTCCTTGTCTTTTCAAGACGTCGTCGATCTTGGCTCTCCATATCTTCCCATCCATTGTAGCTCAAAGCAAATTGGTCCATTTTATTACCCATCCGAGTCTCTTTTGTTACCATCCATTTTTACAAGATCGTTAAGTAGGTTATTCGTTGTTTCTCTCTACCCTATTTACTTTCAAGTCGACTTTCCTCATTGTATGTTCCAGAAATTTCAAATGTCTCATTTGAGGTACACGTGTCTGTTCTCTTCCGATCTTTTTATTAAAACCTCCTCATTTCTCTCATATTCTGCCTATGGGATTCTTAGTCTCCTTCTCTAGAACCATGTCGCAGTTACCTCGATCAGTGATGAAAATGGCCGACATTCACTGCCATATGCTATTACATAGCGTTCTCTATTACATTTAAAAGAAGATAGACAAGGTAAAGAACAGAGAGAAACTGATAAAGGCTTACGAATGCTAAGAAGATAGATATGAATATGAATCAGATGAAAAAGAACGCCACAAAGATTTAAAAAGAAATGAAAAGAGAAAAAGAAATGATGAAACGTATTAAGGAAATGAAATGGAATGATATTCATAAAATAATAAAACAGATTAAAATGATGAACAACAAGAAAAAAAATGCAAATTGGAAGAATTTCTTTAAAGATAAGGTTTACTTGAAGACGACACGCACAAAGGCAAAATATTTCAATTCACTTCACTCCCATCACCTACACATTACTAACTTTGCTATAATCATATAATCACATGGTTAAGCCATTTGTTTTACGCATCATTTAGTGTAGCTATTTCAATATATTTTAGCGAAATAATAATAATAATAATAATAATAATAATAATAATAATGATAATAATAATAATACCATCTGAGCACCATCTGAGAGAAACACCTCCCTGAAAATTATCGAGAAATTGTCTAAATACAAGGGCCTGGAGATCGAGATTAATAGAATGTGGGGAATGGAAAATGAGACTGTACCAATAGTAATCGGAGCTCCGGGCATCGTGAGAAAAGGAATGGACAATTTTACTAACAGTGTCCCAGATAACATTAACATAAATGTTGCCCAGAAAATCGCCCTACTAGGAACAATTCATATACTAAGAAAAGTGCTATCAATTAAATGATAATTCTCCGACATGGCCTAAGGACCATAGTTTGGACCCAGCTCTACAGGATACAGATCAGGAAACATACCATACACAAATAATAATAATAATAATAATAATAATAATAATAATAATAATAATAATAATAATAATAATAATAATAAAAAACTCGGTATGATAGAGTGGGACAATATCTACATTGGAAGTTTGCAATTTTTACAGGAAGGAAAATCCAAGAAACTGGTATGAACATCAGTCAGACCCGATTACATAGATAAAACCTGTAACAATTTTATAGGACTTTACAATACACGCAGACAGAACAACCAAATTTAATCACCCAGACATCGTGATATGGCAGTCCCTTTAGATTGTAATTTATATATGAAGATCTTTAAAAAAAAACTATCAAAATACAGGGATCTTGAAATTGAAATCTGAAAAATGTGGCACATGAGGACATCAATAATTCCAGTTGTAGTTTGAGATCTCGGATTGATTGGAAAAGCTTCCGGTAGACTCAGTGAAGGGATTCCTGGTAGTCCATGCTGTAAAGAAATACAAAAAATTGAACTCGCAAGTACAGCCCACACCTTACGAAGAGTTTTATCGATGTAAAATGTGTGTGATATTAGTTTTCTTTTTCTTTTTTTTTACAAAATTATCAGTGTAAATATCATAAAGCCATTTCGGACCTTAGTTCTCTGGTTGGGACACGGAAGGAAATATGCATACAACAGAAATCAAAGAAAATAATAATAATAACTTGGACTGGTTGGAAAAGATTCCAGTAGGCTGATTGAAGGGATCCCTGGAAGTCCATGCTTCAAAGAGATACAAAAAAATTGTTCTGACAAGTACAGCCCACACTTTACGAAGGGCTATATCTATGTAATTATTAAAAAAAAATTTTTTTGCAGTGGAAAGTGTCATGATCCCATTTCTAACCTTAGGTCCCTGGGCGGGACCCGGAAAGAAATGTGTAAACGCCAGATATCAAAGAAAATAAAAATAATAATAATAATAATGTCACCAAAATAATAGATCAAATCAATGCCGTATAGCCCTAGTGATCACTTTCAGTTTCCATATAATCAAATACATACCGGATAAAGACCCATGGGGTCCCTGATCAGTTAAAAGATTTTGGTGTCCTAAGCATTTAAAAGATTTTCGTGTTCTCATACATCTGCGAGTTAAGTATGTTATCATGGAGTGCCGGTGAATAAGTGCAAAATAGGACATCAGTAAATAATGTATATCGTAGAAACGCCAACTGGAAATAAATATAGACAGAGGCGAGGGTACATGCGACCATTAGTAATGGCTTATTATCAGTCCCAATCCAGAACAGCACCAATGCCCTGGAAACCTACCAAAAAAGAAACAACGAGACACTGTCAAATGGGTCTCGACCGGATTCTAACCGAACTGTGACAAGAAGTGGTCATGTACTCAACAAACCAGCACGTTACAGAACCATAAAATTATATAGACATAATAATTCTAAACGAACTGTTAGTCTACCCCTATGATTGGTGTAGAGGACGCACAGTGCATGGATACAGAGGCATGGATAGCGGCTCGGATTGAGGAATCGGAGAGCCGAGTTCGAATTCCAGTCGGATCCATTACATTCACTTACGTGCTAATACCCTTGGGGAAGGTATGAATCCTCTTCTTCTCCCTCCAGATATGAATAAATAGCAGGACAGACTGGGTCTTTAGCCTTGGATGGCAAACAGTCTAGGAGAAAGTAACTCTGAATTCAAAACTGTATGTAGTCCTGGCGTAGTAGATACTATACAGCTCAAGGTACGGATCGTTCGCGTTGGATCGATGATTCCAACTGCAGTCGGCAAATGATGATAAAGACGATTGTTTACAAAAATTAAATCCCATAAAATTAATTTGTAATACTAACTTATTCAAGAGGCTAGATATGATGAATTGAGTAAATAAAATCCTCATTATCCCTTTTAGCCCATTCTCTTAGTAACCAATCAGAATCGCAATAAAGATTCGCTGCGGGTCAATCATCTCCCCGTTCGTAATGGCGCCCGGCAGATTCAAGTGTTAATCGTGCTCGACTTATTTCTTTAGACATGTGCAACAACGACATATCCTAACGCTTTCTGTGATGCCCGTTTCACTTGATACCTAGCCACGGCGCTAGACGCGTTGGTCGCCCAGCAAGCAACCATTGACCAATTATGTAGTAACCCAGGTTGCCACACTAAATGATCTTCCGGCCTTGATGCAGGACCATGATGGTTGGCATGATAGACTCAATAATATCCGAGCTAGCACGACCGAATAGTAATAAAATAAATTGTCAGTATTCTTCAGTAGAACCATATTCCCCTTAACTCGTCTCTTCTTCATCTATGAGGAAATTTCCCAACATCCGCTGCCATATAGAAGGACCGATGGCAGTTCAGTAAAAAGGACACTTATATTTCGAATCTTTTCTCTTCTGGTTTTGAAGAGAAAATAATCAGGGTCAAAGAACAGAGACGCCAGAAATGAAAATATCAAGAGGGCCCCAACTCCCAGCCTAGTTCAGGCCCCTAGCATCTCACGTCACAACTGCAACAGACTTTTCAGAGCGAAGACCGGACTCATTTGTTATCTCTGTAAATGATTTGAAGTCAAGGTCATCTCTGCATGCCAAGGACGAACGCACTTCGAGTCAAAAAGTGACAGTGAAATTTCTCGGCAACATCACGAGGAAAGAAGGCTTGTAAAATTTGTCACTCTCAGGACATAATGGAGGTAAGCACTTAAAAGATTTTGCTGCCTCCATACATCATGCCAGACAGAGGAAAGAAACGAATAAACTACCTAACGAGGTATGGACATGGGTAACAGAACAAAGATTACGGGATACAGTAAAAAGAACAATATCTACAAAAGATAAGAAATTGTGGAGAGCCATGATCGCCCACGTCTTGGAGGGTAGACGAAGACAAAAGAAATCTTTGGATGCTCATAATAGTCCAAAATAATAAATACAAATTCACAACAAAATCTGTCTATATCTGAGATATTATGATTACTTACATTATTTACATTATTCGAACTGTTATCCTCATCTTCATTGCCATATTCACAACGTTTCGAGCGTTGTACGCTTCGGCCTTTTTTTAGGTCTAGTCACTGGATCTAACCAACGCTTTTATCCACTGGGCCATGAGTTGTGAGTTTAATACCAGGCTACAGCAGTGGTGAACCAAACACTAGGAGAGTTGAGTTAAAGGGAGACATCTGGAGGAGACATGGCATGTGGAACTAGAACAATCTACCCCGGTGGGCAAAATAAAGGGTTCGGTTCGACATTCAAGTCACCTGACGAATGCTCGAGCGTACAACGGCCGAAACATTGTGAATATAGCAACGAAGATGAGGATAACAGTCCTAATAATATAAATAATGTAAGTAAAGTCGCAACAAAGCAAAGGCACACCTCTATTTGGCATTCTGTAAGCACTATGACACCAAATAGCAAATATTATGACAATTAGGTATCTTATTCTCTTATGTGTCGTATCCCTTCAGGACGTTGTCGATCACGTAGTGCTTAATAAATTTTGTCTGTTTGTTGTCACTCTTAAAACCGGTTATCTCATCCATTTACTCATGTTCGTTAGGTAGGTTATGCATTATTTCTTCTATCCTGTGAGTATCGAATTTTCTAAGCCTCATTTCCTTATCAATTGTTCTATAAATTTCAAGAGTTTCTTTATGATGTTACGTATGAGGGGACTTTTTATTTCTGTTTACTCTAAAGCTTCGTCGTTGCTCACATGTTCGGACCAGGGTATCCTCGGTATAATTCTTTTCGGAACTGTTCATAAATTAATGAGGACACTATCCATCAAATTATCCTTATCACGACCTCATTAAGAATGGTTGACGCCTAACAAAACGTATCAATCACTAAATTACTGGAGGCGAACGCCTTTAAGATGAACACATTTTTGGCATATTGAATTTAAATAGCCAATCAGTAGTGAACAGATAAATAAAATGTTCAGTGACTTATCTTTCGACTCGAAGTTTCGCAGACATAGATCCGCTCGTCAGAGAGAGATAAATCTGACGTGCGGATCTGCATCTGCGTCAGCAGATAAGTCATTGATCTTTTTATTTATTTATTCACCACACATCACACGAAAACCTTTTACAGTTTGCGACATGTATATATATATATATAAATATATATATATATATATATATATATATATATATATATATAGTGATTTTCCAAGAATAGCTTAGATGTGGCACAAGGTCGAAAGTAGGGGCACCCAGTGAGGATCAAACTCACCACTCAGTCGTAAATGTTCTAACGAGACAAGCTTGCTAACGATTACACCTCCTGATTTTTAAAGTTATATATATATATATATATATATATATATATATATATATATATATATATATATATATATATATATATATATCTTTAAAAATCAGGAGGTCAATTAAAATACGCGACACATATTTTCGACCTGACGGTCTCTTCGGGCGATACTTTTAAAATGACCACATTAACGCTTTATTTCAAAAAACCACAAAGAACGCGGCATGATTATCTTTTAAAAAATGAGAGGCTCATGATCATTGAAAGGAAGGACATTGAATGTAATTGAAAGGAAGGGGAAAAGACGGTTGAATAAAAAATAAGCTCTACATGTTATTTTTATTTTTACTTATATATTTTCTCACGTGTATTGGGCACTTTTTAATACTACTGTTTCCTGGTCTGATTCAACTCTGACCATTAACGTATATATATATATATATATATATATATATATATATATATATATATATATATATATATATATATATTATATATATGTGTGTGTGTGTGTGTGTGTGTGTGTGTGTATGTGTGTGTGTGAAATTTCAGATATAACTAAATATATATCGGGAAAAGGACAATATAAATAAAGACATTTCTTTCACTTATAGACTTCATTGAAGAAAATATAAGGATTTTATTTTGCGACACGTATTTAGCATACGTGATACATGACTAATGAAAGCCATTATTTTGAATGCTGCTTTTCAAGGCGGACAAATGCCGAAATCCTTTTTCTATGGAAGGCAATCTTAGCATAATCTTCTGATTACGTTTTTTTCGATTTTGTTTTAAGCTAGACTCACCTAAGCTTATCTCATACGTACGTTGTTTGCTGAATGATTCTTAACGGAAGATTAAAAGGATTATCCAGAGGTTTCAATACATTCGGACCATAGATTAAATAACAGGATTAAGAAGAAAACAAATGTCTATCGAATGCAACATAACATCCTATCGCTCGTGACATTAATAGATAACAAGATGAGAATAGATTAAAGTTCATATAATGTAAGTTAACGCACATAATGCCAGCTCGAATATATGTGGATAATCTTTAGAAAATTCACTGAAAATTGCTCCCTCTTATCAACAAGGTATTCCAGATACGAATTCTGATCTTTGGCCATTTAATCAGATTTTGAAAAGTGGATGAAACTGTGAACTTTTCATTATCCGCTCGAAGGTTTTGACATGCAATGGGACGCGCACGCAAATGAGAATGTATACAGCTATCTAATCGTCCTCAAACAAACACGTCTCATCAGTTCTTTTTAACCATTTCAGATACAGAAAAATTAGAAAGGAGGAAGCAATGATGGTCCAACTTAGCGTCACCTATATACCACACATATATTTCCCGAAGTAAGTAAAAGCCACTAAATTGTACGTATGTGAGGAAAGATACAAGTTGAACACGTTTTTTTTATAGTCAGGTTCAACTTGTACAAGGCCCGGAGGCCACTCGAGGTAGCGAGTTACGTTAAGGGGTTATTTATATGGATAGGAGAGGAAGATAACGGTTAACTCTAGACTTGAACAGATTAAAATTTTAGTGATTGGGTAAATATCGACTTGGGAGTGTGTTCCACAGGGCAGTGGTTCGCAGGAAGAAGTTGTTTGAGTGAAAATTTTCGCCGATGGAATACGGTCTGAATGTGGATGGTTTGCTTCTATGTAAGTGATATGGTGGGCCCTAGCCGTGAAGGTTAGACCTGGCGGCAAACAAGGAATGTAGTTCGTCCGAGCAATAGCGATAGACGAGTGAGAGACTCGCCATATTCTACCTGTGAGATGCAACGGAATAGCGTTGACTTATACCCAGTACAAACCAAGTACTCTTGGAGACGACATCCAACTAAATCACAGCTCTATGGACCCGACGCTGATGTTTCTACAATCTTATGCGAACGCAAAATGCGCTTTGCAGGCACTGATGGCGAGCAAAACGCTTGCGAGTGATCTACTGCTCTGGACACCTAGTCATGGAGCAAAACGAAGGAGCAACCGCCTACACTGGCCAGCTATGTTATGACACATATTTCGACTCTAATGACCTTCCGACTTTGATGCAGGACCGTGATAGCTGGCGTGACATGCATGGATGTTCGAACGAGCTCGATCGAATAATATAACTATTATACAGTGTGAGGAAACTTCAGCAAGGCTGAGCCGCAAAAAAACAAAAAAAAAAAGGAAAGAAAATTGGACTATACTTTCCCAGAATAATAAATAATAAAATAAAATAAAAAAATAGGAATACACGCAAATCTATCAATTGGTATACGTTTAAATAATTCAAAACTATTACAACACAACTACCGCAATTTATATGTAGACGAAGCTTTAAGACTTTTTTTGGAGAGAGAGGCAGAGATTATTGTGATTTTAGTATATCATGACAATACATCTGATAAGATCTCCTACCAACTTTTGTTATTCCAGATTCAAGGAGACGACTCTAGCAGCTCTTTATACACACGCTACTAAACAATGCTTGTAATTATAAATACATGCAATTAAAAGCTTATCTAACTAAATAATGTCTTAGTTTTATAGCATTTTTATTTTACAATTCAGAGCAGATTTTTTGTAACTGGAGGTCCTTATAGTCCCTCCCAAAATTTCACAATTTAAATTCTCCGATGACTTGTTCTTATGATTAATATAAACTTTAGCCCCTACAAAAAAGAATGTTTCGAAATTTCATAAAATTAAATAAGCGGGAGTAAGCAGATATAAAAATATTTCTAAAAAATAAACACTTTAAAAAATAATTCTATTTGTTTGTGAATAATTCCTGAAAGTTTCATTAAAATCCCCCCCCCAAACACATATATGCAGTAAAAGTCTTAATACAAAACTAAATAATAGTAAGCTGAAACTTGAAGGAGGAATTTACTATATCGATTATAATAATTGCCACAAGGAATGCATTGGAGAAACCTCAAGGGACTTAAATAAAAGATTTTATGAGCACAAAACATATCTTTACAAAACAACATACACAGTATCTTTATTTTACATCGTAATGTGCCTGACCATAACTTTGATTTAAAAAATGTATTTTAATTAAAAGAGAATGCAATTTACTAGGATGAAAGTGTATAGAAAATACTTCAGTCGCTAAATGTGCGTTCAGATTCATAGAACATTTTGCCTTTTCTTGGCAGATCTTCTGTTATCACAATGTGAGATGCTTAATAATGAAATTGATTTGACTTTATATATATATATATATATATATATATATATATATATATATATATATATATATATATATATGTGTGTGTGGGAAAGTTCCAACGAGATAAAAGTATATATTTTAAAGAGAAGAGAGAGGCCGCAAACGTTTTTGGCTATAATGTGGATTTTAAAAATATATATTATACTTTATTTTCCATATTTTTGCTACACGGGTTTCCGGTCTTGTGACATTCACCAGGCAAAGAGTAGCAATTAAGATGTGGTTCCACGCTCCTCAAAACCTCCTGATCAGAGGGCTTGCTGTCGGACGTAGTTTATCGTAGATTAAAAAATGTATTTTAATTAAAAGAGAATGCAATTTACTAGGATGAAAGTGTATAGAAAATACTTCAGTCGCTAAATGTGCGTTCAGATTCATAGAACATTTTGCCTTTTCTTGGCAGATCTTCTGTTATCACAATGTGAGATGCTTAATAATGAAATTGATTTGACTTTATATATATATATATATATATATATATATATATATATATATATATGTGTGGGAAAGTTCCAACGAGATAAAAGTATATATTTTAAAGAGAAGAGAGAGGCCGCAAACGTTTTGGGCTATAATGTGGATTTTAAAAATATATATTATACTTTATTTTCCATATTTTTGCTACACGGGTTTCCGGTCTTGTGACATTCACCAGGCAAAGAGTAGCAATTAAGATGTGGTTCCACGCTCCTCAAAACCTCCTGATCAGAGGGCTTGCTGTCGGACGTAGTTTATCGTAGTGCTCAATATGGAGTATAGAGCATTTTTGGCGGTATGTATATAGAAATTGGTTTCATTAATAATAGTAATATAGAGATAGGGAAGTCACAAGGACAGAGGAGAAGGCGTGTTAAAAGTCTTCCAAAAATAGAAGTATTGTCCTGGTAAACAGGCCGCGCATAGCACGTAACCGCCAAGAAGCACAACATCACTCAAAATCCACACTGTAAAATTACTATGTAGAGGGCACACACAGAATTTCACTCTCCCAAAACACAACCTTGATAATTGATAGAGAAGTAGCCGAAAGCGTTCAGAACAATTATAACTATGAACATTTCCTAGATTCTTTAACCCCTGAAAAAATCGAAAAACGTTAGATTGCTGGAAAAAAACTCAATAAAAGATTAAATCTTCCTTGTCTACTGTTTCCAATGAAAGATGCAAGAAAGAAAGGTTGCTGGCCATTAATTATATATAGAGAGAGCGAAGGAGGGAGAGTGAGATAAGGAGAGGAAGCAAACTGTAAAATAATATATATATATATATATATATATATATATATATATATATATATATATGTATATGGATGTATCTGTGTGTGCACACGTGTGGGGTTTTGTGCGTGATATTCCAGTGTAAAAGAGTATGTAAGATGATACAAATTGATATTTATATAATTGTATGTATAAAAAATATTTTGAAAAGTGTTTATATATATATATATATATGTGTGTGTGTGTCTGCCTGTGTGTATATATGTATGTGTTCATGAATATATATGTGTGTCTTTCTCTTTCTCTCTTACTCTCTCTCCCTATATACATACATATATATATATATATATATATATATATATATATATATATATATATATATATGCGTGTGTGTGTGTGTGCGTGCGTGCGTGTGTGTGTGCATGTATATTTCCACACGTAGTGTTAAATGCATATAAAAAGCTTTTTCGGTGGAAGTGAATGTGTTGGTCCTTTTTGCCTGTTTAGTGATTTTACATTCGCCCACTTGTTTGCTGAGGGGAAAATGAGGCATAAGTGAAAATGAATAAAACGAAAATGAATTGGAGTTGATGGAGCGAAACAGCAAAAAGCGAAATGCCGAAGGAAGGAGAATGAAGCGGCGAAAATGGTGGGGAAATTACCGATAGCACGGCAGCGGCGCGAAAATAAAAAATGCCGGGCGTTCACTGCAAGGAAATGTTTGGCTATAAAGAAAGGAATTAATGGGTGTCTAAGTTAAGAATGATCCAACGGTAGAAATCGCTAACTATCAAATAATGACAGTCATTCAAACGGCCAGCCAACGAACGCATAGTGAGATAGATAGATAGATAGAAAGAAAGAAAGATAGAAAGAAAGAATAACGAGAGAGCAAGAGAGAAATATATACATATTTCCAGATATATTTTAGATGCCAAAATGAAATCTCAAAAATCAGTATACCGTGATGAAAACATGCCTCAAACATAATGAAAACATAGTTTTATCGTCAAAATTTTTGTTATTATTAAGAGGAAAGATCAAAGTATTTTTTTAATATTTAATTAATTTTTTACTCCTTTTTCGAAATTTTGATTAAAAAGTTGTTTTTTCTTGCGTCATCGAATGTAATATATTTTAGTATAGCAAACTTTAACGTCTTTTTTGCGGTGAAAGACATTAATTCAGAAATTCTCGCAAAAATCAAATCATTATCGGATTTTAATGAAATTTGCAGGATATATTCATAAATGAATGAATCGTCCTGGGTATGACGATAAACTACATCCGCGTCCAGGGTAGGACGATAAACTACGTCCAACAACAAGGCCTCTGATCAGGAGGTTTTGAGGAGCGTGGAACAACCTCTTAATTGCTGATGTTCCCAGGTTTACCCTAACCTGGGGTGGTAGTACCTGTTAGGGTCCCAGCTATGAGCAAATAGTTAACCCCAAAACTGAGGTAAAAAGCATTAAGAAAGTGTAGAAATAGGTTTTAATACCAGAAATACTTTGTAAAAAGTTATTACCAGAAATAAATTTTTGAACAAAATAATTTATTACCAGCAACAGATATTTGAAAAAAAAATTACCTGTAATACATTTTTGAAAAAAAAACTTACCAGCAATACATTATTTAAAATAATATTACCGGCTATACATTTTTGAAGAAGAAAATATTACCCGAAATAGATTTTTGACAAAACAAAATATTACCAGGAAAAAAAGTTGTCGGCATTAAATAACCCATTGAGGATGATATGCCGTAAAACAAAACAGACCAGACCAGACCAGACCAGACCAGACTCGTTAATACGAAAATTAAAACATTCTTAAATAACCCATTGAGGATGATATGCCGTAAAACAAAACAGACCAGAACAGACTCGTTAATACGAAAATTAAAACATTCCTTCAAAATTTGGTTGAAAACTCCAGGTCTTATTAAAACTACAAACAATTTCTTCTCTACAGACTTAACCTTCAAAAACAAAATATTGAAATGGTATCGGTGGTAGTAAAATAGCCGTTTCCCTACAAGGAAATATCGGCATTCATTTCCCGAAAAGGTTGAAATTTATAAAAACTTACTCTTCGGGAATATAGGGTTCTCGATTTCAGTAGTTGTTAGTGCTCTTTCCAATATTGATGGGGGATTCCATCGTAACATTTGAGAAATGTAAACATCTTGATTGTGTCAGTATTTTCATTGTGACTTCCATGTGACATACGGAAAAGAAATTACAAAATCTACAGAAGTTAGCGACGGAGAGTTAGAAGAAAGGACTAAGTATAAACTGCAAGAAGACAGAATGCATGGTCATCAGTAGGAGGAAGAGCCCGAAATGCGATTTGCAGGTCGGGAACACTAGAAACAAGCAGACGCAGAAGTTTAAATATCTGTGAAGTGTTTGACAGAGGACTGTAAGTGTGACACTGAGACCCGTAGGCGTATTGTGATGGCCAAGGGCACATTCCAAAATCTGGGTAGAGTATTGTGAGACAGGAGGATTTCTTTGTTAACAAAGAAAAGAATACAGAGCTGTTACGTGATATCTGTCCTTCTTTACGGCAGCGAATATTGGATGAGTTTCCCAAAGATGAAGAGACTCGAGGCGACAGAGATATGGTTCTACAGAAGGATGCTAATGATATCATGAACCGAGCGTGTGAGCAACGATGAGGTCTTAGAGAGGTTGCAAACAAGGAGAAAGCTTATACTTAATATCAGGAAGAGGCACCTGAAGTTTCTGGGAGACATATTGAGGAAGGAGGGCCTGGAGAATCTAATACTCAACGGTCGAATAGAGGGAAAAAGAGACAAGGGAAAGCAGAGCGTGACAAGCTGGCGAACTTGAGCAGGTGGATCACAGAACGTGGTCTGGTGGCGGAAGCGGAAGGAAGGAAGTTTTTGAGAGCTGCAAGGGATAGAAGGAGGTGGAGAGCTATGATTGCCTACGTCCTGAAAGGACATGGTACATAAAAAGAGAGACGCTGTTGATAGTCCTCAAGTGATGTGGTTTCTGTTATTTGGTACAGTTCTGTGTGATTCTGTAGTATTAGTCCACAATGTTCAAAGAAGTATGTTCTTCGCAAAGTCAACAAGCTTTACACGCCGAAAGCCATTTTAACCATCTTGAAGAATGGTGAAAGCCTGGTTAATATAATATTCATTAGAACTTTTCCTATGACGGAGCCAATTGACAAGATACCTCTGTATGTATTCACGACTACATTTTTATTTATACAGTGCGTTAGTGCGTGATAAACCTCACTGTTTTGGATGTCCTTCTGATTCCAGACTTCTTTCATGAGGCCGAGAAACTTAAACTCTTATCAGTCAGTTAATTGTCATGTGTGTTACATGCTTGGGGGTTCATGTCTCTTTCTATTCATGACGGACTAGATTTTAGACTCGAGGCGACAGAAAGATACTAAGGATATCATGAACCGAGCGTGTGAGCAACGATGAGGTCCTAGAGAGGATGCGAACAAGGAGGAAGCTTATACTTAACACCAGGAAGAGGCAGCTGAATTTTCTGGGACACATAATGAGGAAGGAGGGCCTGGAGAATTTGATACTCCCGGGTCGAACAGAGGAAAAAGAGACAAGGGAAAGCAGCGCGTGACGAACTGGCGAATTTGAGCAGGTGGATGACAGAACGTGGTCTGGGGAAGTAAGCAGAGGGAAGGAAGTCTTTGCAAAGGATAGAAGGAGGTGGAGAGCCATGATCGCCTACGTCCTGAAAGGACATGGCACATAAAAAGAAAAAGAAGGTTGCCATTTCTTTTCTGCGGTAGACTTGGATGGCAACCAAGTCCTGCTATTCAACACATGGCTGGGATGAGTAGAGATAGATTCATATATTTCGCAAAGCTATTTGCGCGTGATTGTAACGAACCCGATTGGAACTCGAAGTGTTAAAATTCGAAAATCATCTATGGAATATAGTGAGCAGTTGAAGACTGTGAAATCAGTTCTGTTTTCTGATAATGTGTGTTTTTTTCAGTTATTTTCGTGTATGTTTGTGTGTGAGTCTGAAATCGATCGATAGATCAATATCCAGAGAAGTATTTCGAAATGAAAGAAAATCACAGGCTCATCGATTAGTTGAGCTGGACATTATTTGAGGTTTAGCTGTTGGTTGGTTGACTTTGTTTAGAGGCATATCAACACCTCTACAAGTTATTTAATTCCGAAACCTAAATAATTCGAACACAATTTTATGGCTTCGAAAAAAAATATTTTGAACGCAACTGTATGCCTTCAACAGCTAAAATGTATTGCTGGTCATTTTGTTTTAAAAAAATAATGTTGGTTATTTCAATATAAATATATATTGTTAGTCCCTTTTTATATAAAAATGTGTCGCTGGTATTTCGCTAATCCAATGTGAGTGCAACTTTCGCTAATTCAATGCCAGTTCGAATTTCGGTGTCGCGTTTTCCATCCCATGTTGATTGATTTTGTTTCGCGGCATATCAATATCTATGGGTCATTTACTGCCGAAATCTAGATATTTTGAAGACAATTTTATGGCTTCAACTACAGTAAAATGCATTGTTGGTCATTTTTCTATAAAATGTATCGTTGGTAATTTTACTATACAATGGTTATTTTGCTTTAAAAACGTATTGTTGGGTATTTTACTATAAATATGTATTCTTGGTTCTTTTTTATATAAAAAAAATTATTGTTAGTATTTTTACTATAAAAAATTATTTTTATACTTTCATAGTGTTTTGTTTGGGCTTGACTATTTGCCCATAGCTGGGACCCCAACAGGTACTACCATCCCAGGACAGGGTGAGCCTGTGAACAACAGCAATTAAGAGATGGTTCGACGCTCCTAGAAACCTCCAATCTCCCGTTCAGAGGCCCTACTGCCGGATGTTATTTATCAGCATACCCAGGACTTTTAAATTTTAGTGGTTTTAATTTTATTACTAAAAGCCTTTGTTTCTTTTGATGACAACTATAGAGGTCAAGGTGTGAATCACAAATTGAAGATGCCGAAATCAAGCAAGTCCATACATTTAAATATCTGGGAAATATTTTATAGTGGACGGGAATGTGACACTGAAATCCGAAGGCGTTTTGGAGTAACGAAACTGCCTTTCAAAAGCTAAGCAAAGTATTAAGGAACAGGAAAAATCTTTAGAAACTGAAAAGTTATGTAATATAATTCCTCTTCTATTGACTCGTTATGTACGAGGTCTATCTGAGAATTTACGGGACTGGTGTCACAAACAATTTATTTTAATTCCATGCAACAAACAACATGGTTTCCCCTCAAAGTAATCACCTTCGAGTCTAATGTACCTTTCTATCCCTCTCTGCAAAACTTGTATGCACTGCTGGAAGAATTGTTCTTTGGATGCCCCTCAGCTACGTCATTACGGGCCTCTTGATGGCCTCTACGACTTCAAAACCGGTCCCCTTGATAATCCTCTTGAGCTTGGAGAAAAGAAAAAAGTCATACAGAGCAAAACCAGATAGATAGGGTGGTTGTTCCTTTGCGGCGATGTTCTTCTCTGCCAGGAACTACCAGATGCTCCGGTCGTTCTGAGCAGGTGCCTTGTGGTGAAGCAACCACAATTTTTCCTGCCACAACGCTCGTCTCTTCTCGCACAATGAGCGAAGCAAACGCCACAGGATCTCTTTGTAGACTTGCTGATTCAGCGTCTGGCACCGTGGCAAGAAGTCACTGTAGACGATACCACTAACATCGAAGAACGTGACCAGTCGCGTTAATTTTCAGACATACCTCGTAATATCATTCAGCTTTTATGTCATTGACTGCTGGGTAATCTATTCACAGATGAAGTGGGGATTTAAAGCAATAGAATAGGGTTTTACCGAAGCATGTTGAGAATACCATGGATTGAATATGTGAGTAACGAGGAAGTTTTAAAGAAAATGGTAAGAAAAAGGACGCTTGTATTTAAAATATCAGAGGGAGAGTGTTGAAATTTCTAGGAGTCGTAATGGGAAAAGAGGGCTTGGAGAATTTGACGCTGATAGGACATATGTAGAGAAATTTGATGCTGATAGGACATATGCAGCGGAAAGCAGAGAATAACATGCTTTTGTAAATGGATCACAGAACAGCGACTAGGAGTGATGGTGAAGACAGACCTTACTAACGGCAGCAAGTGATCGGAAGTGTTAAGAGCCATGATCGACCACGTTCCCAAGGAACACGATAGATAGAAGACTTTTTCCTCCACTACTTAAAAAGTGGGCCATAGAGAAAAGGCTACGGAGATATGACAATTGAATGGAAGTGAATTTCCAAGAGAGAGGTGAAACGGGAAATGCGAGGAACTTAATTTCAGAAATTCACAGAAAAAAAAATTATAGCTTAGTTTTGTCTGGCATAGAACCCAGAAAGCGGATTGCTCGAGATAAAAAGGCAAAGGTCAGATAGACTAATCCCCTAATTATTCTTTCTTTCATTGGCCCAAATTGACCTCAAGAAATAAATTGTATAGCGACAAAAAGAAGAACATTATGAAAAAAGAATCAAGGAAAAAGAGAGAAGAAATATAAAAAGTATAAGCTGAAGAAAAAGAGAAGAGAAAAAGAAAGAAAAGAGGGAGAGACAAACAGGGAGAGAGGGGGTGTTGAAAGTAAGGTTTGATTTATGGCTAACTTCGTTTAGAATCTGTCTATATTTCTGAGATGAGGTATTATGTACACTATTTACATTGTTCGGACTATCGTCCTCATATTTGTTGCCACATTTATCACAACGTTTCGGCCGTTGTACTCCCCGGCCTTCTTCAGGTGGTTGGAATGTCAAATAAATAAAGGGTTCAGTTCGACATTCCAACCACCTGAAGAAGGTCAGAGGATACAACGGCCGAAACGTTGTGATAAATATAGCAACAAAGATGAGGACGATAACCCGAACAATGTAAATTTTGTCCGTTTAGAATGTTTACAGTATTATTATTATTCTGTGGACCAGGATATAGGAATCATGACTCTCCACCACTATCCATTAACATCCCCCGTTTTGCCATCCATTCACATTATCTGTAGTTAACTAGCTACCTTCCTCTCTATCTCTTGCCAGCGAAATGCCTCGTGAGGATCAGATTTTCCAAGCCCTCTTTCCTCATTATGTGTCCATGGAATTTTATTTGTTTCTTTCTGATTCTGAGTATAATTGTTCATTTTGTTGCCATTTTCTTTAAGACTTCATTGTTGTTAATTCGCTTCGTTCATAGAATTCTCAATATCCTTCTGTAAAAAAACATATTTATATTGCTTCTAGTTTTCTTTTCATTGTTGATGAGATTGTCCAGCATTTACTGCCATAGAATAGGACTGATATCACATAGCAAGACGACACTCTTTTCTTTGTTTCTAGCGAAATCTTTCAGTTTCTTAAGCTTTGTTGTGCTTTTGGAAGGCATCTTTCGCTAATCTGATGTGCGTTCGGATTTCAATGACCCATTTTCCATCTCCTGTTAAAACATTTTGCAGAACATTTTGAGGTTTGGCATCTCAGGTCAAGATACTTCTGCTATTTCAAAGAGGAAAAGAATTCAGAAGGGAAAAGGAAAAATGTATATGCAAATTTAATAATTATAATGGGACAGAGGTAGTAATACATTCGTCTCGAGAGGAATTAAGAGAGAGAAGAGAAAAGGTAAGACAATGGTCGAAAGGCATCAGAGAATGAAAATCTTAGCTTGTACTATCTATCTATCTATCTATCTATCTATCTATGTACGTATCGAGATAGACAGATTAACATGGACAGTAAACTTAAATAGATTGATGGATAGATATGAAGAGACTGATATATATATATATATATATATATATATATATATATATATATATATATATATATATATATATATATATATATATATATATGGAGAGATAATTTAATATGAACAGTAAACTTGGATAGATAGGAAGAGAATGATACCTATCTATCGATAGATAGATAGGGAGAATAGAGAGTGAGAAAAACAGTGGGATATAATGGGAGAAAGTCGGTGTAAATTTTACCTTGTTACTACGCACGCGCGTGTGTGTGTGCGTGTGAGAGAGAGAGAATTAGAGAAAGAGAGAGAGAGAGAATAGAAAAACAAAAATCAATGTATATAAAACGGGAGAAAAGTACAAGTGTTTCTAAACATTAGTTCGTTACCAATATTTTAATATATATATATATATATATATATATATATATATATATATATATATATATATATATATGTATATGTATATAAATATATATATATATTTAAATATTAAGAATATATATTTATGTGCATATATATGGATGTAGTTAGAGAGAGAGAAACTGAGGGAAAGAATAAGAAAACTAAAAACATGAGAATAGAACGAGATAAACTTATATGAGGGCGGAATCATTTGCTCGTTACTGAGATAGATAGATAGATAGATAGATAGATAGATAGATAGATAAAAGGAATAAAAAATAGGGATACAACGGGATGAAATGTAAATGAAAGTGGGTCTTGCTATAGATAGATATATATACAGAGAGTGTGTTTGTAAGAAAGAAAGAATCAGAAAACGGGCATAGAACGAGAGGAAGGCAAAAAAGTTTAGAAACATTATCTTGTTACTCAGAGAAATAGAGAAAAACGAGAAAGAGGTGGGGAAGTAGAATGGGAATAAAACAATGGAGAAAGAATAGGAGAAAGCCAGACAGAGATTATAACTTGTTACAGAGGGAAAATGAAAGTGAGAAAAGAAAGAAAGATCGCATAAGATAAGGTGAATGAGATTGAAAGAGAGCACTTGCGCGTCAATCGACCGAAAGATCGGTTCCTTGCTGCTCAGTTTCAGGAGAAATGATTGTTCTTTATTGTTGAAGGCTGCCCGTCTCCCGCAGACTGGGAGGGTGAGAATTAGTTGTCTCGGGGCGAGCGACCGATTCGCTTCAATTCGATTAGCTTCGATTCAGTTCGGGTTCGGGTCGGGTCTTGAAGAGTCAACTCGGTACAGACTGGATGGATGGATTAATTTGTAAGTAGAGACAAGTAACGCGAAAGTGTGAAAACGAAAGAGAACGTCCTCTGCGGAGAGAGAATAAAATGAAGTAAAAATGAAGTAGAATAATGGAAAGAAATGGCGGCGAATTCGAAACTTGGAACAAAGGAAAACAAATTAAAAAAAGGAATACAAAAAAGAAAGAGGTCAAAGAGAAAGATGGAAAAAATGTGAGAACAGATAGAAAGAAAGAAAAGAGAGGAAAAAGCAACAGAATGATTAGAAAATTAAAGGAAAAAGATGTAAAGAACGGTACGTGGATAAAAATAAGAAGCAAAAGAAAAGGAAATGAAAAACGATGAAGAATAAAAATATATTTGAGGAATTAAAATAAAGGAATAGAAAATATAAGGAAGTAAGGAAAAATATAAGGAAGTAAGGAAAAATATAAGGAAGTAAGGAAAAATATAAGGAAGTAAGGAAAAATATAAGGAAGTAAGGAAAAATATAAGGAAGTAAGGAAAAATATAAGGAAGTAAGGAAAAATATAAGGAAAATATATAAAATGAAACCGAATGATGAGGACAAAGAATAAAGTTATAGAAGGAATAGGTAGAATGTAAGAATGAAAGAATAAAAGAGCAGAATGAAAATAGAAAATATAAATGAAAAAGAGGTGAGTGAATGAAGAAAAGAAAAGAAAACACGTGAGAATGAAATATAATGAAAGAATAAAATAAAATAATGAAAGAAATTCGGATTAAATGAAGACAATAAGATGATAAAATGGAAATATAATGGAAAAATGAAAATAGAATGAAAACGTAAGGAAGGTATATGATGAAGAAAAATAATATGAGAAAAGAACAATAAAATGAAAGAATAAAACAAATCAAAGTTGAAAAATAAAAATAGATGTAATAAAGAAAGAAAATAGTCAAATTTTATATATAAAGTACAGTGTATGTATGTGTGTTTTTGCGTGTGTCCAAGCAAACTCCTCCGCTCCCACTGGTCCGATTTCAATGGTTCATAGATCATTCAAAAGCCCTAGAAAAGTTAAGGCGCAGGGAACGATTTTCGTTGAGCTCAGATTCAGGGTTGCCAGATTATGCGAGGTTAAAAATATATATTAATATATTATACTAGCCCTTATCGTCGCTTTCATGGTTCAAGGAGAGTAACACTTATTTTCCTTTTGTATCCAAAATCGCAGTGCACGTTTTATTATAAACTAGCTTATAAGCCGCCCTATCGACTCTTGGTTTGGCCTTCACCACAACAGCTACGAAGGAGTAGATGCAATAGGCATCAATATACTACAGAAAAACTCAAAACTGATCACTGTATTTAAGTATTGAATTAATGTTTAAACTTACCTGTTAAAAGTTCAACGACAATTCTTCTGCTGCCAATTATTTTAAAGATGATTTGATGTATGTAGATCCTTATTTTCCGTACAAAAGAATGATTTTTATTTCATGGGTGACAGAACTGGGAAAAATTTATAAGATAAAATTAATATACTGTAAAGATGGGAGATAGAAATCAGAATTAGTTATACATTCAACATTTGAAGAGTTAGAGAAACATAATAGCTAATTAAGTAAAACCTATATCATGGAATCTATATGAACAAATGCGAAACTGGAGGGAAATTAACAAATTCTGGCGTTAAAAAGCCCCAACTCTATTTATAATAATTTATTCGCTAAAGGCACAATACCTGTATTATATATTATCTACTTCTAGGTGATATCACACTTCAGGTTTAACTAATTCTTATATTGATTTAAAAAAAAGTAGATTTCATTAATTAACTATCCTTCATTAGTGTCCTTTTATTTGAGGATTGTTTTGATTTTCATATCAAAAATAGTTTCTGTTTAGGAATATTGTCTTATATAGTGCAAAAATGTCTTTGAAATTTGCATTTTACTTGGCCGTCAACAAGTTGGCATCTATTTGAAAAAATTCCTTAACTATAAAAAGCCAATTTATGAAGGAAATGTTTATTTAAAATTGTTGTTTCAACGATTTCAAGTAGTGAATATTTTTTACTTTGCGAAGCGATAGCGAGCGGGAGAAGCCTGCTTGTAATAATATAAAATGAAAGAATAAAAATCGGAGGAGAAATGAAAAATATGACGAAGAAAAATAATATGAGAGAATAAAAATAGGGGAAGGAAATAGGATAAGCTGGAAGAATGAAAGAATAAGGCATTGAAGAATGAAAACAGAAAAATATAAGTAAATAAATGAAGAAAAGAAATCAGCATGAAAGAATGAAATATGATGAAAAAATAGAATTAAATAATAAAAGAAAATAGGATAAAATGAAGAAAATAAAATGCAACAATTAAATATGAAAGAATAAAAATATAAAGAAAGAAGGAAAACAGTAAAGAATGTATGGAAAATATGAAGTAAAAGAAATGAAACAGAGATGAAAAATAAAATGAATGTGATAAAGAAAGAAAACAGAACGAAAAATAGAATAAAAGGATAAAAATCGGTTAAAAATTATCAAAAAGTTGAATGAAGAGAAGAAATACAGAAGAATAAAAATAGAAGAGCAAATAGGATGAAAGAATAAAAAATTGTAGAATGAAGAACTGAAAAAAAAAACAGCGATGAGAATCGAAATAATATATGAACAAAGAAATAGAATGAAAGAATAAATAGAATGAAAGGATAGAAATAAAAAGAAAGTATAAAAAACATGGATGAAAAATGAAATACGTGATATTGAAGAAAATAGAATGAAAGAATAAATAGAATGAAAGGATAGAAATAAAAAGTAAGTATAAAAAACACAGATGGAAAATGAAATACGTGATAAAGAAAGAAAATAGAATGAAAGAATAAATAGAATGAAAGAAAATAGAATGAAAGAATAAATAGAATGAAAGGATAGAAATAAAAAGAAAGTATAAAAAACATGGACGAAAAATGAAATACGTGATAAATAAAGAAAATAGAATGAAAGAATAAAAACAGAACAAAAAAAATGAGAATTATAAAGAAAATAATTCAAATTTAAATAAAAAACGAGACGTTACCTATTAAAATATATCTCATCACTAAACCTGAATAAAGTTTGTGGATAGGTCCATCCATCCAAGCACTTTCAGCGTTGTCCCTAAATTAATTTTGTGGATTCTTTACATTAAGTGAGATCTGCAATATATACTATACATTTTCAATTTTAATATTTATGTTTGAAAAGCATGCTGGGTAGGGGTTTGTTTAATTCCTGGAAGTTATCCGAGTATTCTTAATATTAGTTTCGCATCACCAATAGCGGTAAATCGAAATGATAGAAACAAACCGTCACCGTCTGGAAATGTTGCGAACAATAAAGGGTTAATATGTCTACTTTAACTATGGAGTCACTGGAAGAGTCTTCTCAGTTATCAAGTCGTTCCCAAGCGGTAGGTCTCTGAAGGTGAGTATTTAATGGCCAGTCCTACGAGTTTCAGACGATCAACGTGGGAGTCCCCGAAAGTTCGCTTCTCGGCTCAACCTTTTTCCTCCTCTCCATAAATGATCTACCTACGAGTAGACTACGATCATTTGTGAATATCTGGTTGCTACCGCAAGACAAGCGATTTTTACTATTTAACCCAACGTTGTGGGAGTAGAGAAGAGGTGCATTCATATATTTCCCAAAGATATTTATGCAAAAATGAATGCAATGAACACGTAAAATGTGTGTGTGTGTGTGTGTGTGTGTGTGTGAGAGAGAGAGAGAGAGAGAGAGAGAGAGAGAGAGAGAGAGAGAATATGACTACTTTTTGTAAGCAAGGATGTCCTTGGCACATCTGGTAAATACTTGGCGAAGAATTTTAAAGAGAGAGAGAGAGAGAGAGAGAGAGTGAGAGAGAGAAAGAGAGAGAGAGGGTAGATCAGAATCTCTCATTATTGTTATGGTCCAGGTTAGGACCAAGGAAGAACACGAACACAAGAGTAGAAATAACGAAGATATATTACACGGAATAATGTTAGTATGACTGTCAGTCTGGTTTGGAGTGAACTACTATCGGCTCGATTCGATTCGTCTCTCTCTCTTGAGAGACGTAGTATACATAGTGTTAGGAAGAGTTCATTCTGTAGTTATAGGTAAGGACCCATAACACCCACCTCCTAATCTTTTACCTCGCAGGGGTCTTTAATTTTTTTCCTCTTCGGATTAATCATCAAAGGCTCTGTAAATTTTCTTTTTCTGCTTGATTTCAGCGGTTCTGAAATTTCTTGAGGCCTTTGCATATTGAATGTGTCAAATATTGTGTCCATTACTTCCTCCTCTTTTTGAGGTAGACCGTTAGAATCCTCTAACAGCCTCTTTCTGATCTGATTTAAGTGCCTTTTATGCGAGAACTTCGGACCCTGAATTATGTAAATCACGTTCCCGATTCGTTTCTCTATTGTACCTGGCTGCCAATAGGATGTGTTGTTTTTGAACATTTAAAAAAAAACTTTCTCCCCTGGGTTAAATTTGCTTTTTGGTACCAACGACGTTGGTGATTTCTTTGTCTGTTTAGGCAGTAATTTGTCGAATACCGATCTATTTTTTCGGGCAAACATTACTTCCGCCGGTGATAATGCCGATGGCGTAGTACTGTTCGGTGTAATTCTATACACTTGCAAGAATTGTTGTAAAGTCTTTTCTGTTGGTACGTCATAAGATTTCCTTAGTGCTCTTTTTAATGTATCTACAAACCTCTGCGCTTGCCCGTTTGATCTTGGGTGATATGGCGGGGATTTGATGTGTTTCACCTGAAAAGTTTCTTGAAAATCCGCAGATGTAAATTGTGTCCCATTATCGGTGACTAAACAATCAACCATTCCGAAACGAGCAAACAGCTCGTGAAGGCAATTTATTGTAGTCTCAGAAGTAGGTTTTCTACAACAAAATACTTCTGGGAATTTGCTGTAACTTTTTACTACAATCAAGTAGTAGAAACCCTCTAATGGACCTGCGAAATCTACGTGGATTCTCGACCACGGTCGATCTGTCTTAGGCCATGGCTTATGAGTGATTGGAGGTGCCTTGGCTGCTAAGGAACAGCCCTTGCATTTGTCCACCATATGTATAATATCTTGATCCATGTTTGGCCAGTACACGTAACTTCGCATTAAGGATTTCATCCTGTTCTTTCCTGGGTGACCCATGTGAAAATCCTTGAGGATTCGCCTTTGTAGCGTTTTCGGGGTTACTACTCTTTCATTATAGCAGAACATTATCACATAACGAAAAAATGTCTGATATATGCTTATCTTTTCCTACAATTTTTGTTTTCGTTTCCTTTATAAATTCGTCATTCACTGCTTCGTTTCTTATTTCCTGTAATGTGACGGGGATGTCTCGAATTGTACTACATAATGATGTTCTAATATCTTCCTCATATCGTAGAGCTGAATCATTACGGAATCATCTAATGGCTTCGTTTTCTTTGGTATTAGTCTCGAAAGACCATCTGCATGCCCGATTTTGTTTGATGGAAGATACTCCAATTTAAAGTTATAGTTTAATAAATTCGTCCCCCATCTTAACAATCTATTAGCAGTGTAGACAGGTAGACCTTTCTTTGATCCAAATATTGTCAATAACGGCTTGTGGTCAGTCTGTAAGATGAAAACCGTAAATATATCTGTGGAATCTCGTAACCGCAAAAATAATCCCCATCCCTTTTTTTCGATTTGCGAGTAATTTTGTTCGGCTGGTGTTAAGATTCTTGACGCATGCGCGATGGGTTTTAGTCTCCCATCCGGCATTTTATGAAGTATACATGCCCTAACACCATAGGCACTCGCGTCACTCGCGACTATTATTTCCAATTTTGGATCATAATGCGCTAAAAATAAGTCTGCTGTTAGAGTCTTAATGATTTTGTCGAAAGTTTTCTGACGTTCAAATGACGAAGAAGGAAGAAGAAACTTTTTCCTTCTTCAACAGTTCTTCTAGGGGTGCGCGTAATTTGTGTATGTTAGGAATAAATTCTTGATAATAATTTACTAAGCACAAGAAGCTTTGTAACTCGGCTAAACTTTTAGGAGCCGGCATTTTTTTTTCATTGCCTTGGCTCTTTCTGGGTCTGGTCTTCTTCCTTCTTCGTCAATAATATGGCCCAGATATTTTATCTCCTTCATAAAGAAGTCACATTTATTTTCCTTTACCTTAAAACCGTAATTGAACGTGTTCCCAGTGTTGTTCAATATTTTTGCTATTTATCAGGATGTCATCAAGGTATGCGATCGTGAAATCCAGTCCGCCTAGCATAGTGTCCATTATTTGCTGAAATATCGCCGGCGCGACCTTAATCGCGAATGGTAATCTCTGGAACTTATATAAACCTTTATGTCTGTTTATGCACAACAACCTCGAGCTTTCCTCATCTGCTGGTACTTGTAGGTATGCTTCGCTCAAGTCTATCTTTGAAAAATTTTTTTCCTCCGTTCAACTTTGTGAAAACTTCCTCTGGACTAGGGAGAGGATAGTGATAATCCTTAATCGCTGCATTCAATCCTGTCGAGAAATCAGCGCATACTCGTATCTCAACCGATTTCTTTTTCACGTAAACCGTAGGTGCCACCCATTGACTATATTCCACCTTTGTCAATATACAGGTTTTCACGAGTCTATCCAACTCTTCGTCTATTTTTTCTAATGATGCGAAAGGTACATTTCTTTTCTTCTTGAAAATGGGTTATACATTTTCTTTTAGTTCGATTTTGGCCGCCATTTTTTTACACCTCCCGAGGCTGGCTGAAATTACGCCGGGGAAACTCTTCTTTAATTTCTCCTTCAATTTCTCTGCCTCGGTCGATAACCTTTCAACTTTTTGGCAGAACGTATTTATCGGTAAATCCCAGAGGTCAAATTTCTACATCCAGTCAGTTCCAAATAAATTTTCCGTACTTTTTAGAACATACCTCTTTAATTTTTTGGTCATCCCGTTGAACGTCACATTTGTGATAATCTCCCCCTCAAATTTGATTTTTCTTCCTGTTACCGACCTGGCTTTTTATCTGTTCTCAACATGGTCGGTTTGTTTAAGTTCTTCCACGTCTGTAAGCTAATAATGCTTAAATCTGATCCGGAATCTAATTGTAATCTGATTTTTTTTGTTTAACATTTCTACTTGTACGTATTTTCGTATATTTATCCCGTCCTCTTGGTCAGTTCTAGTGACTCTTACTTGGCGTTTGTTTTCTTTCTTTGTTCTACAGTGCGAAGTTTTATGTCCCACTTTATTGCACAACGGACAAGTCTTATAACCGTATGGACAATCTTTGTACCTATGTAAAGTTCCACAGCTATAGCATTGACTGGGTAGTGGTTTCTTCTGAGGTTTCATTTGACTTTTTGTAGTAAAATAATTTGTTTGGTTTGTTTTTGAGGAGGGAGAAAAATGTGTTTGTCGTTGTACTTTTCGTATGTGAGCGACGCCAGACTCTTCGATATCTTTCGAGTCCTTTTTTACGCTGATACATCTCAGACAGTCCTCAGCCAATTTTCGTAGCGTCAATTCTGGTTCACTCTCAAGTTTTGTTAGAATTCTCCGTCGGATCTCCGCATCTTTAGTCGAAACCAGGCCTTGGACGAATATCAAACTTTTAAAATTGTCAGGGCTGAGTTCAGATAACTTAAAGTCATCGCAGTGTTTGTTTACTACGGAAGCGAATGTTATATATTCTTCGCCATCCTTTTTTGTTTAATTTAAACATTTCCACCTTTGTGGAATAGTGAAGTGTTCGGACTAAATAATTCCGCTAAAAGTTTCACGGCTTCCTTGAAAGTCAACTCATTCTTTTTCCTCGGTAGGATGCAATCTACGAATGTAGTGTATTCGCTTGACCCTAGTTTCCTCAGTTTCACGTTTGACCAATTCTCGCAATCTAACTCATATGAATCTTCATATCATCTGAAGAAAGCCGCGAAGGTTTTGTCTTCGTCCGGTGCATAAGTGAAGTCTTTGATAGAGCTCCATATAGCATTTTGCGAGAATGTCGCTTCATTTCCAAAATGTTGTCCTTTATTTGTTACTGCACGTTGTAGTAATTCTTGTAGTTCGAGTTGATTCTCTTCGTTTTTCTGCTGAATTTCCAATAGGTTTTCTTCGTTTTTCTGTTGAATTTCTAATTGTTTTTCTTCCAGCCTAGTCTGTCTTTCCTCATTTTTTGTTGCTGCTCAAATTGTATTTTCATTAGTTCCAATATGGTTGCCTTAAAGTCTTCCATATTTACACCGTAATTTTGTGTAACGATCTTTCCTTTTTTTCTTAGTGTAGACTTCAGGTCTATGTCGCCTGTTGTTCTGGAACCTTAGTACGAAAAAGATTTCCTGCGTAGAATTCGATTCTGTTCTGGCTGACAGGTAAAATTCGTGTCTTCGTTACCACTGTTAAGGTTGGTGTCCAAAAATTTTTTTTTATCTTCGCGTAGAACTTTTTTTTGTTTTTTTCTCAATACCTTTTAATTTTTTTTTAGAATCTCCGCGTAGAATTCGTTTCTTCAATATCCTCGTCACCAGTGTTATGTTCCAGGTTAGGACCAAGAAAGAACAACACGGACACAAGAGTAGAAATAACGAAGATATATTACACGGAATAATAATACAAGATGTGGAAGGTGTTAGTATGACTGTCAGTCTGCTTTGGAGTGAACTACTATCGGCTCGACTCAATTCGTC
The DNA here is from genome assembly GCA_964036315.1 of Acanthosepion esculentum. Lineage (NCBI taxonomy): Eukaryota > Metazoa > Mollusca > Cephalopoda > Sepiida > Sepiidae > Acanthosepion > Acanthosepion esculentum. The sequence goes on from OZ038476.1 coordinate 81,616,753, forward strand.
CCTTTCTCTTGAAAGGCGTAGTATACACAGTGTTAGGAAGAGTTCATTCTGTAGTTATAGTTAAGGACCCATAACAATTATAAAAACGGGACGCCTAAAAGGATATCACCGCATCCAAGACGAAGCGCCAGTTACAACATGAACAATATAAAGGGTACGATGGGTAAATTGTCATCTCAATTACGCAATAATGAAAATAACACTAACATCTCCTTTTAACAGATATATTTATCAAAATTACACAAAAAATGTTTTGAAATACTAAAGAGTAAATTTGTTCAAAATGCCATTGTCTTCAACCACGTCTTCCGGACGACTTCGGAATTTCCTGCAACTCTTCTGGACGGTCTCTTTGTTTAAATTGGGGAATACTGATATAATCTTTGCCTTCAGTTCATCTTGGGTGTTACAAAGAGTTTTGCTGGTCTCTCACTCAACTGCATCCCACATATAATAATCAAGGGGATGCGGTTTGGCCAAATGTAAAGGGTGATGTGCTCGCAGAAATGACTGTGTTTCTCCTGCTCGTGTGGCATGGTGAAGAGTACTCTTGCCAGACATAGGGTCTTCCAGAAGTCATCCTCTTGACCCAGGGAAGAACTACCTCATCATATTACTTGATCTAGGACTCAGTGTTTAGTTTGTGGGGTCAGATTACCCGTGTGTCATGTCCACAAATACAACACAGTTTTTATATATATAAATAATCTTTTCAGAAAAGGAAGAAGGCCAAGCTAAATATGAGTGACATTTTTACAGCTAGATACATGTATTTGCATATTATAATTCAATGTTCTTTGTTGTGGCCATGAAGAAACCAATAGTTCGATTGTTTGAAAGCGAGTCTGCAAACTTTCGAAGTGTTTTTGTTACAAGTGAGAAAATCATGTGATATGGTACGTCAATATGTCTGTGTGACTGCTGGCTGAGTGCGTGCGATAGCAGTAATGTTAAAACACATTGAACAAAGAGAGACAAGAAAAGACTTACTTTCGTTGTGGTGTTGTATGTAGAAAAATCATCACTACTAGCATACGCATTGTCATGGTAGTGTGTCTATGCTGTTGATGGAGGCATGATGTGTTTAGCTGACCCTCTTTCACCGACTGTCCTTCACTGACTGTTTCTTTGCAGATATGGTCGCTGACTGTTGTTGACGTGTCATTTTTATCGTTGTTAGACAGCCAGTGCTATCTGAGTTTTAGCGGGAATGCACGCAGTAAATCGGACACTGACCTATTACTGATTATTTGGAGTTTACGTGACTACAATCAGATTCCAGAAACCACTTATTTAATTTGGAGCCGTGTTTGTACAGATTTGGAAAAAATTGTTTCGTATGTATTGAATTTAGTAAGATTTAGGCGTCTCTTGTGCTTCACGTATTGGCAGTAAAATATATGAGTTTATATCGTATAAGTGAGAAGATAACGTCGTCAACACTCCAAACCCCTTCGTAATCACCATTAGACTCATCCAACTCTTTCCGAATCTTCTCCACTGTCATCAAATCGACATCCAAACACTCTGAAATGTTCGTATTGGTCCTTCTGGTGCGAATGCCAAGCAGTACAGCATGCTGTTTCCAAATTTCTGGCGGAGTGAGTTGTGTCATGGTGATCTTTTTCTCATACACAGCGTCTAACTGATCCTACTACACTGCACAGTCGACAAAATAAAAACAAAAAACGCGCATGCGCGAAATTAAAAATATAAAATGGCGACAATTTACCCATCGCAGCTTGTAAATGAGAACCATCCAAGCGCTGAGTTTGTTGTAGATTTTGTTTCTTCTCTTCGATGCTTACGAATACAATATATTCGTAACGCGATTGAGATTCATTGGTTATATTTCACAAGGAGTTCATCGACAGAAAGAGAATTTAGGAAAGAGAGGAAAGAAGAGGATTTAGCAAAGATGGGAAAATAGAAGAAAAATTCAAAAGACAAAAAAAAAAAAAAAAAGAGACAGTGAAAGAAAAATCAATAAAACAACTCAAAGTAAAACAAATTAAGAATGGGTTTATATGTCTGTGTCCAACTCAACAGAATCGTTGAATTTTATTCAGCCTAGTCGGGCACGTCATAAGACTATACTGGGATTGAAAGACGCTAATCTTGCATGGAATCGAAAATTACATGCCTGGCACGGATTTGGGCATTCAAAATCGGCTCTTATCGATTTGTACATACACTACAAATCAATTATAAAAAAATAATTAATATATAGCAATAATTTTTGTAAGATTGTTTAACTGATTTCCCAAGAGTTAAAGAACCCCATATCCCCAAGGAAATTCAGAATACGGAATTTTACATGAATATGGAAATGCATTGCTTAGAGCGGACGAATATTCGCTACGTTTGAGGCCATCTGACAGCGGTGCAGCCAGTCGGATAACTAAATACAAAATATTTATAAATATAAAATATTTATAAATATAAAATATTTATAAATATAAAATATTTATAAATATAAGCACAAATTATGTCGTCTGACCTTATCTGAACTCGACTAATATTTTATTTATATTTACTTTGTTTCAATGAATTCATACAATTAAAATATTAAAGGTGTAGTTTTATTTTAATATATCCATTCAAGACAAAGGCGATTATGGTCCTCCTTTACTTCTTTTTCGAATATAGAAAATTTAATTAAACAATAAGAACGGACATAATAACCGGTTACTCATTCTACTGTTCTCGTTTATGTATTACTTATCTTCTGCTTCTAAATTCGTATTGCAAACTAGTGTAGATGTTTTCCTTGTTTGTCTTTTTTCTTAATAGCAGATTACCACGTTTTCTTCGGAAAGATAAGAGAGTAGTTCCTCGTTGAATCCTCCCCGATATTTCATTTGGTGTTGTTCTTATAGAATGACTGCCACCCAAGATACAGAGCCCATTTTACCCTGCTATTTAAACTTTGGATGGGACAAAAGAAATCGATCATGCCTTTCCTAAGTGCATCACTGTGAAAATAAACTTGACAGACTAAGCTAGAATTTGAACTCGGATCGCTGCTTCCACTTTCTCATCGATAGCAGTTGCGCTAACCATAGTTAGACACTTTTGTTGGAACTGCTTAACAACCTTAATATATTTAGGAAAGATATTAGAATAATCAAGAATTTATACTGGCAGCAAACGTCCTACATACGGATAGGATATGAGTTCAGCAGATATACAAAAATGGAAATGGGTGTGAGACAATGATGTGTCTTCTTACCGGACTTATTCAACCTATACAGCGAGGGAATTCTGAGGGAAGTAGAAGTGCTACCAAGATTAATTATTGGCGGCCACAGTCTTAACAACTTTAAGTATGCAGATGACACAGTGTTGATGGCGGATACAAAAAGAAAGTTACAAAAACTCCTACAAAAGGTAGAGATGGAAAGCGAGAAGGAAGGATTAGACATCAACTGCAAGGTTGTTCGCAAATGAATGAGCCTAAAGTACGAACTGCAAATCGGAGGTACAAAAATCAAACAAGTGCGGAAATTTAAATATCTGGGAAATATTTTAACAGTGGACGGAAAGAGCGACACTGAAATTCGAAGGTGTATTGGGATAGGGAAAGAAGCCTTCCAAAAGCTAAGCAGAGTACTAAGAAATGGGAAAAAATCCGCTAGAAACAAGTAAAAGACTACTAAACTGCTATGTGATATTTGACCTCCTGTATGGCGGTGAGTGCTGCACGATCTCCTCAAAGATGAAGAGGAGACTTGAAGCAACAGAAATGTGGTTCTACAGAAGAATGCTGAGGATACCATGGACCCTACTTGTGAGTAAAGACGAAGTTTTGGAGAAAATGGAATAAAAAAAAAGGAAGCTAATACTTAACATCAAGAAATGTCAGTTGAGGTTTCTAAGGCATATAATGAGGAAAGAGGGTTTGGAAAATCTGATACTCACGGGACAGATAGAGTTCAAGAGGGACAGAGGAAAACAACATATAACATATTTAATGGGCTTGAGTAAATGGATGGTGGAGCAGGGTTTTGGAGAAATAACAGAAAGACAACGTTTATTAAGGGAGAGGAATGTGTGGAGAGCCATGATCGCCCACGTTCAGACCTTTACGTCTAAGACTCACCCTGCTAAAGTCGAATCACACAAATCCCTTCCGTATTCCAGTTGTAAGTAGGAATTTTCACTCAGCTTTTTTCCAAGAACTGCTACTTCGTAAAATAGACTCCTACGTGGATGCTTCCCTGAGTACTACAATCTTAGCCTCCGCAAATCTAGGACCAATCCTTATCTATTCTCTTTATCTGTATAATCTTCACTTTTTTCCTTTTCTCAAACCTCGTTCAGTGGCCTTCTACGTTGAGCGGTTCTTGAGCCTTGTATATGATGAGTATTAGTGTAAAATGTTTTTTTCTTTTTAGCAATTTTACTGCAGGATTATAAGCAGATATACATTTAGTAAAATGCCTTTATCATATAACGTACACCAACTACCCAAATATCTTTATTTTTATTATCACAACGTTTCGACAGTTTTAACCACCGGCCTATTTCAGTAAAAATTACGAATTGATCCTTGTATTTCATCTACGAGGGTAGATTGATCTCGTTCTGTTGGCCATGTCTAGGGATATCATTTTTTTTTTAGCGCTACTCTGTTTCTACTGAATCTTCTGCTGAAGCTTAGTAGGAAGAAAAGTGAAGCGGGGCTTATGTAAACAGGAAATCAGACCATTTGGATCAAAGCTCCAGTTCCACGGTCTATGAAACACGTTAGCACGGGGACATGTGGCCATATAAGAGAAGGAAAATTCGGACAGAAAACCGCCCCTGCTCAGATACAGAGGTTGGCCGTAGGGCCAGTCACTCCACCCCACTTGACAATTCGATTACAGAAACCTCAGCTAGAGACCTTATGTGGCAAGAGGCACCAACGAGCAAAAACATAACGAACCGTACTCCCTTGATCGTTACAACAAGTCTTCAGAAAGCTTCTAACTTTCTGCGATCGATATATTGTAATAAAGCGATCTTGTAAGAAATTAATGCCGTGTTAAAATAACTGGTTTATTCTTTTCAACGACAGTGTTGTGTTTTTATTTCCCCCATTGGTCGAAAAGTATTATTTATTTTTATCTATGCGGCTAGACGTCAAATTTGTTTGCCAACATCACTGTAATTACGGAGAAGCAAAAGACTACTTATTAAGTTATGTGGCCCTCTTTAAAGCATGGCAACGTTAATGCCCCCTTAGATAATCCGTCTCGAATATATTTAGCTTTCTAATATTCTCTTTGATATGTGTGATTCTTTGTTTTTCACGTACTGTATAAAGATGAAGATAGGAGCGTGCTTACAGAGGCCTGATTAATTCTGGAACCTTCATATTTGGGATCGAAACCGGGCGAAAAGTTTGCAAAAATAAATTTCATAACGGATAACATTAGCCGCAGAAGGTTGGCGCTACGCAGACTTTTGATAGGCAATAATCGTCTATCGTCCAATTCACAATCCTTCCCCCGTCTTTTCAACAGAAGTAGAAGTTTATCCCTTATTTCATGTTTAGGATCGGTTTTTCCGGTTCATTCCCCATAAATTTTCTCTAGTCCTGAGTATGACGATAAACAACATCCGGCAGCACGCCAGTGATCGGGAGATTGGAGGCTCTCTTAATTGTTGTTATTCCCAGGTCCACCCTGACCAGCGTGGTGGCTCTGGTTAGTGTCCCAGCTATGGGCAAATATTGAAACCCCAAATAAAAACAATACATATTTATAGTAAAATGAGCAACAATACATTTTATAGCAAAATGACTAGCAATACATTTTATAGTAAAAGGACCAATATTACAGTTTATTTGTAGTTGAAGGCATACAATTGCATTCAGAATATATTTAGCTGAAGCCATAAAATAGTATTCAAAATTTTTAGATTTCGGCATTGAATAACCCATTGAGGTCGATATGACGCTAAACAAAATCAACCAACCATCTATTTCATTAGAACTTTTTATTTCTGTAGAATTCATTTTATTTGCTTGCTGCCCTATATGATTAAATAAAATTTCTTCTATTAGTGCTACAAGTAGTTCTTTGATGGTAATAAGTTGTTTGTAACAAAGCGTGAAAACAATACAAGGTTTTCCGCTATGATAATATATTTTATAACTGACCCTTTACTCCGGTGCTGGCATTCCCTATTATAAATAAAGTAGCAGTTGTTTGATAAGTAATTAATTGTCTTTTCTTTATTGAATTTATAGGTGAATAAGGGGACCAAAATCTGACGGAAGTGCATCTTGTATGTTTAGTTAGATTGTCTTAGAAAGTAGTAGTTAGAGATAATATACGCAGAGCGGAGGATTTGGTTGGGGGGGGGCGAGGGATTTGGTTTGGGTGGGGGGCGAAGGAGTGTAGGCTGTTTGGAAGTGTCATGAATTGGGACATGAGTTAAATGTTTTTTTGAGGCGAATTAGGTCAATTGTGTGCTATGCGTGATACACGCGTAGACGATCATATATCTTTCGATACATGACTGACGAGGCAGGTTTTTTCCCGCAGTAGGTTGCCATTTGTTTCTGCGTTAGACCAGTTGCTATCCAAAGCTATAGAACCCGGTCTGTCCTGCTATTTACCCATAGCTGGGGGGAGAAGAAGAGGATTCATACTTGTCCCAAAGGTATTAGTACGTAAGTGACTATGCCGTTAATTCTCTCTCTCTCTCTCTCTCTCTCTCTCTCTCTCTCTCTATATATATATATATATATATATATATTATGTATAATCCGAGGAGCCACTAAAAGTGAATATCTAGTTAAAACTCCTAGTAGAGTGTTCAATGTATGAGTATATTAACAAATCATACAGATATATATATATATATATATATACACACACACACATATATATATATATATATATATATATATATATATATATATATATATATATATATATATATATAAACAAAACTGGCCATTTAGGTCAACACCGATACTTGAATGCAATGAAGATTGCATTGAAGATTGCGCTTAAGCATGAAACAGACTGTCACCACTAGGTGACAAAAATAATAAAAATCTTCTCATTTTCTTTCACTCCCAGTAAACACTTGCGTCTTAATAGCCTTATCTCCTTGTTTGGGGTTAAGAAGATTAAGAAAAAGGCAGTGTACAAGATATAGTTTAACGTTCTGCTTACGCTTGATCAGGGCGTTTGATTTTGCAACTGCCAATTAAATGCAATTAAATTTTTGTATGGGATAGTCAGGGAATGGTCGAATCTTTTATGTTCTTTGTCATTTTAGGATATTAGTTCTCCATAGTTTCCTCTTTCTTGCAACATACAACTCTTTACCATCTCTCTTTGTCTCCGCTTTGCCATCCATCGACAAAAATAGGTAATATACTCTCTACCTCTTGAATCATTAGCGATGACACTTCATCATATGCATCATGTGAGTGTGTCTCTGAATGTAGATGTGAAGCAATCGTGTTTTAACTCTTTTCCTAGTTGCGTCACAATACTTAAGGTCTTGTACCCAAACTAAGCTACTCTTAGTAAATGATGATATACAGAATTATTAGAGACCTTATAAAAGGGTGTTCCATTAACTTGAACCGATTTTAAATGTGTTTAAATTAAGTTTAAGTGTCTAATTATTTGTTCTTTTTTTTCCACATTTAACAACTTAATCTTCTGCAATTTCAACCATGGAAAGATTAACAATCAAACAACGTGTTAAAGTTATCGAAGCCTATTACGAAAATGGACGTTCACACAGAATTTGAATGAAATGTTCCCAGTCGCATCATCTCTCGAAATAGCGAAGCCAATTGGCCATCATGATCATGCGACTTGACGCCTTCAGATTCCTTCCTTTGGGGTCATCTCAAAAGTAAGGTCGATGCCAACAAGCCAACAACAATTCAACAGCTGAAGGATGAGATAATAAGGCATATTGGTGAAATCGAGGAGCAACTATGCAGGGACGTCATCAAAAATGTTGACGATCGAGTGGAAGTATGCCTCCGAAGCCTTGGCGGACATTTAAGTGATATTATTTTTCACACATAATTGCCATGACTTAAATAACATGATCCAATAGAGATATAAATATTTTTTCACCAATCACCCTGATTTATTTACTGCTGACTTTGATGTGTTTTAATGAAACACCATTTATAATATGCAATAAATAAACAAAATTATACTTGTACGAAATGTTTAACATGAAGAAGACAGACATATTGTTAAAGTATTGTTAAACATTTTTAATGACTTTCTTTACTTTTCCTTTACTTAAATCGCGCTCTTCACTAAGTTTTGCAAGGGTGACTTCAATCATTTTCACAATCGATAAATATAATAAATAGCCGAGAATAAGCAAGTGAAGCAGATGTGGGATACGACCATATGGTTGATAAGGGCTTGGAGAGCAATCGCCCTGATATCCCTCTTGTACATAAGAGCAGCCAGGAATGGATCCTGATAGATGTTACGGTATCTTATAATTCTAATCTGCGGAAACGTCTATCAGAACATCGGCAAAGCAGAGTAGGTGATAATACAGATGTACCAAGTCCTGGCAGGGCAAATCGGTGAAATATTCCAAGAAACAGCTCAAGTTGCCACTTTTGTGATTGGCATACTCGGGACTATTTTCAGGAATCGTTTTGCCCTGTAAGACGTTTTGGGGTTACTTGACATCACTGAGAGTGTGCAGGTGACAGTCATACTTAGAACAGCTCATGTGCTGAGGAAAAGGCAGTGTCTTAAATCTGCGTATCAAATAATAATAATAATAATAATAATAATAATAATAATAATAATAATAATAAACGTTGTAGGTTCTATCACCAAAATAAAATATTCCAAAAGAACCTTAAGAAATTTTATAGGGAAATTGATGATGCGTGCAAGCGTACGCATAATCCCAAAGCTGATGCTGATAGTTTGTATGTACCCAGATCCGAAGGAGGCAGAGGATTAGTTCAACTAGAACTGTCTAATAAAACTATAACAATTTGCCTTCAAGTACACCTGGAAGCTACAGAATATGGGATGATGATATGGGTCAAAGAACATGAAAGCAATAAGCAACTTTATTCAGTAATAAAGGAAGACTTAATTTGGAAATGGGGTTTCAAATGGGTGAATAATTACAAGTAAAGCACAATATGCCGATTGAAGCTACAAAATACTTAAGAAGGAAAACAAAAGCAAATGCAACCAACCAGATACAGTAGCGATGGCAAGATAAGCCTCTTCATGGTCAATACTCTGCCCATACGAAACAAGCTGATGTAGATAAACCTCGTACCCATCAGTGGCTACGTAATGCAGGGTTAAAAGCTAAAACCAAAGCTTTTATTCTTGCTGCACAGGACCAATGCTTGCTAATTAGAAATTATCAAGTACACATACTGAAAAATGCAGATTCTCTGATAAATATCCAGAAACAATTAACCATCTTGTATCAGGTTGCACGGTATTTGCATCCACTGAATATAAAACCAGCATGACAGTGAGTGCCAATTCTGCACTGGAATATCTGTAACTTCTACGAAAGGAAGCTGCAAGAAATAGGTATGAACACTACTGTTACGGAGATAAGACCTGTAAAAATTGTATGGGTCTTCGCAATACACACAAACAGAACAATTAAAGCTAATCGTTCAGACATCGTAACTTCTTATTGACATGGCAGAGTCCCTGCAGACTGCAATGTATCTTTGATGATCTTCAAAAAGCTATCAAAATACATGGACCTTGAAATTGAAATCTAAAAAATGTGGAAATGAGAAAGTCAACGATTTCAGTTGTAGTTGGAGCCCTCGAACTGATCGGAACAGATTTCAATTGACTCATTGAATGGATTCCTGGTAGTCTATGACTTAAAGAAATACAAAAAAATTGTTCTCAAAAGTACAGCCCACACCTTACGAAGGGCTTCATTTATGTAAAATATGTGATTTTTTAAAAATTTCTCAGTGGAAAATATCATGATGCCATTTCTGACCTTAGGTCTCTGGTCAGGACCCGGAAAGAAATGTGTACACACCAGAAATAATAATAATAATAATAATAATAATAATAATAATAATAATAATAATAATAAAATCTAATTACCCATACATAGTGATCAAAGACTACAAAAACAGAATGTGCTTCCTTATTGGCATGGCAGTTCCCACAGATTATAATATATATTTGAAAATCTTCAAAAATATCAAAATACAGTCATCTTGAAGTGGAAATCTCGAAAAATGTGACCCATAAGGACATCAATAATTCTAGTTGTAGTTGGAGACTTCGGATTGATTGGCACATGTTCCGATGGACTCATTAAAGGAATTTCTGATATCCCATGCCTTAAAATAAATTTTACTTACAAGTACAGTTCTCATATTACGAAGAGTTTTTATCTCTGTAAAATGTGCCGGATCTAATTTTTTTTCCTTCATCTTCTTACAAAAATGATCAGTGGTAAAAATCATGAAGCCATTTCTCACTTTAGGTCTCTGGTCGGGACTCGGAAGGAAATGTGTATACAGCAGAAATCAAAAGAAATAATAATAATAATAATAATAATAATAATAATAATAATAATAATAATAATAATATGGCAGAGCTCTCACAGAAAAGTATATCTGTAAAAGAATATAATAAAATAAGTAAATATAAATATTTTGATCCGACACATGAAAACTATTGTTATACATGTCAAAATTGAAACTATGAGTTCAGCCGAAAAAGTACAGAAAAGAATATTAAGGAAAGCTCGGGTAGATTCGATGTACGTAAATGTTCAGCATATGAAGAATTGAGAAAAAACTTCAGCTTAGCACAATTTCAAAGTTGAAATTTGTAAATAAAGGCAAAGTGCAGTTCGACTGATTTGACACTGTATTTAAATTAAATCCAGGCCTTCAGAGATAAAACCCATCATGCTGTATACTCGACTCATCCTCATTCCCTTTGTATTCCATCAATAAGGAGGAAGTTCCACTCAGGCAGCTTTTTCCCCAGAACTGTTACGTTGTCGAGCAGATAACTAAAAGGATCCTTAACCAATCACTACGATTTTAACCTCTCTATATCTAGAATTAATCACTATCTATCCTACATATCATAATAATATGCACCTCTCAATCTCTCCTTGTACCCTCTTATAACAACGTGATTTTGTAGGCCTCTACCTCGAGTGCGGCTTAGGCCTTGTATTATGCGAATAATAGTATAAATCAATGAGAAAAGAAATTGAAAAAAGATTAAGAGACTTTTGATGAGGACGATCTTATCTTAGCAGCTCGTCATCATACCTCGTCTTGCACTGAGAAAGTGAGCGATAGAGAGAGAGGGGAGGGGAGAGAGAGAGAGAGAATATGTCTACTTTTTGTGGTTTTCATCTTGTAAGCAAGGTTGTCCTTGGCACATCTGGTAAACACTTGGCGAAGAATTATAAAGTGTTCTCATCCCTGCAGGAAGGCGATGCGCTCAAAGTGTGAATTCCTGTTTCAGTCTTTCTTTTCCTTCTGTCTTCACACACACATACACACACACACATATACATATCGTGGAGTAAAAGTTGTATATAATGAGTAAGCTAGGGATAGCCCCACAGAGGTTGATCGATCAGTGATCAAATCGGCAATAATGAGTTTTGTTCCCAAGAGATTAGTCGGTTGCAAATCGTGTAAATGCTTTTCAAGTTGCCGCGTAACAAGCACCTATCCTTAAATATGGCATAATTGCAAAGCACCAGGGCCAACAGGACAGAAATAAAGACACGTACACATAAATGGTGATATATATATATATATATATATATATATATATATATATATATATATATATATATATATATATATATATATATATACAGGGTATACGCAAAAACTGACATCATTGTGTAGTCTAACCAATTCTCGCTCAAATGATCTCAAATTTTAGAAAAATCTGTAAAAACTAAGTTGACTCCACGGACATATCTCAATGAAAATTTCACAGGAACATGGATCCAGTGTGTCAGTATTATTGACAATGTATTGTTGAAATGGTCAAAATGTTCACATGACTTGAAACTTGTGATTTTCTTTTCTATTTGGTTTTATGGATACATGTAGCGATCAACTCACTTTCAGCAGGTTAGGGTTATTTAAGTGTTTTAATATAATAAGCTTCTCCAACAAACACAAGTTACATCTCTCTCCCTTTCCATAGTATGGTTTAGCGTTCACGATTATCTCCCAACTAATGGATATGTTCTCATAGTTGTTTTTTAATCGTCAAACATACCTTGAGAGTGTTGTGCAGTTTTGTATTTAATATTCTTCAGTGTCAGTTTGTGATGATAAAAACGCAATTTCCAGCCGTTCTCGGTAGGTCAAAAATAATATTTAACATCATCGTCTGAATTGATCCTAACTCTGTATATTATGCCTACAGCCATGAACTGTGCATTAAATGGGTAGGTTACGTTTTTAAGGCAGTTGCATTGACTTTTAGTAGTAGTATTATTTAGTATTTTGTTTGTATGCTTGCTTAATATATTATAGTTATGTTGCGATATATAATTATCGATGTATTTTGTACTTCTATAGCTTACCGTAATATTATTTTTGTTGAAAATCTTTTTTGGTGTTGGAGAATGATCAAAGTGTTTGTGAATTAAATTTAGGAAAATTCTACCTACATTTGTTTGAACGTTACTATTGTAAGGTGGGTTGAACCTATGATGTTACATTTGCGTTGTTTTAGATTACTTTTATCTTTGTTTTTTTTTTGCTTTTTTACATACTCTAATCTCACTTTATAGTTGCTGTATTCTAACGCTTTAGTATATCTTGTTTTATTATCGTCAAGTATTTCTTTGTTAATGGAGTTGGTCAATAACCTAAATTGTATTGATTTATGTAAATTGTCAAGGATCCTTTTATGGTGGTCGGATTTTCTGTCGACATACCTGTGGTTGTATGAATCCTTAGTGTATCGTTTATACAGATCCTTATTCAGGTCAAATGTAAGGCCTAGGAAATTAATCACTTTAGCGTTAGTATTGGCGGTAGTGTTTAGTTTATGGTCCTTAAAGAATTTACTTAGGTTCTTTCACATCCGGTCCGCTTTTCTTGGTCTCACTTTACGAAGAAGTTGTTTCTGCATATACCACTATTATTTTTTTTATGTCAGAGACTAATCAGAGTCTCCATAGTAATAGTATTCCTACAAGTTCGCATGATTCCGCAGAATCATGTGTTCCCATAGATACGCAAAAGTGTGGGTTAATTCTTTCTCTTAGTCCATAGACTTCCATCATGGTATAGAATCGGTTTCTGTGCCTGTCATATTATATTTACTTCCTGGTCAGAAATATGGCAGTAGTTCTTTGCTAAATTAATAGCGGCCATCAGTAGATCTTCCGTGATGAATGGGTAGAAGTCACAGATATCAAACTGCAAAAATGTGCATTCCTCTTCCTTTTGTATTTTACTGAACTATTCGATAGCTTCGGCTGTATTTCGCCACTGGTTGATAGCTAAAGCCTTTTTACTATACTTACACGCTCTTTCTATTGCTAATAAAACCGATGTTATTTTTGGATGGAATGAGCAGTTGGTATAGGGGGTTATTTAGGAAATTCTCCTTGTGGTCTTTAATCGTGACGAATGCCTGTTGTTTGTGTAGTTTTGGTATTCTATCGTCTATTTTCAGCTCAGTCGCTATTACTTTGGCATCACGGGTGATAGTTTTTTTTCCCCAGTTGTCATCCGCTTTTTTATAAAATTCATTGACTTCTGCATTGATTGCTTTGTGGTATAATTCTGCGTCGATATAATAGTGGTTACCAGTCTTATCCGATTTGATAATTATCTTATCAAATTTCCTGATTTTATCAATGTCTATTTGCAATTTATGTTGTAAGTCTTTGGTGTGGTTATTAAATTTAATATTATTTATCACTGAGAATAACTCTTTTTCGAATTCCAATAGTAATTTGTCGCTTGGTGGTGGTTTTTGTTACTTGAAACAATAAGTTCATTTTTCATAGTCAGGTAAGCTTCCTTGTATCGGTTTAGAGAGGAACAGCTTCCATCTCATCTTGTTTAACAGGGTCAGTTTTAATTGTCTATTACCGGAGACCATGATGCTTTTAGTAGTATAGTCCAGGTTAATTATTTCCATGTTCCAGTGACGATTAGGGTATCAGGTATAAATTTTAAAATCCACTGGTAATAGTGCTCAACTAGAAAGGAGCTAAATGTAGATAAAAAAATACGTATACGCACATATACTTCCACTTACATATATGTTTGTTTATCAGGTGTTATAAAAATAATGTTCAATGTTATATAACAGAACTATTAAGTATATATTAATGAATATACATAATATCCTACGTCGATAGCATGACTTGGAGTTTCATGCAAACGTGCGATATTCACACACACACACACACGCACGCGCACACACACACACACACACACACACACACACACACACATATATATATATATATATATATATATATATATATATATATATATATATATATATATCGACATTGAGTATTAGTTTAATGCAAAATGATAAGAACACCATTTTCGTGACAAAATATGGATTTCTAAATTCTTAACCCTGAGAGAGACCAATGAATTTTTAATCTTAAGGTGTCTGAGTGCTTCGTCGGAATCTTCATATACTTCCGCAATTTCCAGACTCTTACAATGGTCGTCAGTCTTTTTTTCGTTCTATGTAAATTCAGACGCGACTATTTTCTTTTTGTTCATCGAAATTAGCTAAGAGCACAGTCAAGTCGCACTAAAAGAATTATCGCAAGTTTGTGAGTGTGCAAGAGATTTTCACATAAATCAAAACAAAAGAAGAAAACAAAGATAAAACGTTTCTATCTATCTATTTATCTATCTATTTATCTATCTATCTATCTATAAATATGTATATATATATGTATAAATATAAATATAAATATAAATATATATATATTCAAGTGACATGCCTTCGACTTTGTGGAATACTTAATATATATATATATTTAAAAGATCACCTATTCTTATGGCATTTGACAGAAGGGATGTTTGAAACAGTTTCGTTAAAAACTCCCAACGCCTGTTCCTCCAACAAGATATCTTCTCCCTTCTATTTTCGTTTTTACCCGTTCCTGACATTTATTGCCTCCCGCTACCACAAAATTTTCTTTTCTTTCCTGCTTCTCTGACTTTCGTTTCTTAAATCAATTTAATTCCCGTGTTTGCTGCATTTAAACCAGTCTGAAGATGCAGTGTAAACCAACAGCGAAATAAATTTAAGTTTATAACTGGAAAATTCAAATGTAAGGTTTTCCTTTGAAATTTTTCTTAATTATATTTCTCTGTATGATTTGTTATTATTCTCATACATTGAACACTCTACTAGGAGTTTTAACTAGATATTCACTTTTTAGTGGCTCCTCGGGCTTATCCACATAAACAAAGGATTATACATATATATATATATATATATATATATATATATATATATATATATATATATATATCCCTCTCTTCCTCTGTCTGTATATATATATATATATATATATATATATATATAGAAATATAGTCTTAAAGTGTGCTATATTTATGGGGTAAAGTGCTCAATATCAGAGATAGAGCGTGTGTAAATATAAAAGTGGACATGGAAGTCAGCACTTAGAGCCTCTAAGTGCTGACTTCCATATCCACTTTTATATTTATATATATATATATATATATATATATATATATGAAGGAATATAGTCTTAAAGTGTGCTATATTTATGGGATAAAGTGCTCAATATCAGAGATAGAGCGTGTGTAAATATAAAAGTGAACATAGAAGTCAACACTTAGAGGCGACAGTCTGTTTCATGCTAGATGCAATCGTCTGGCAATTGTTATGAGTTGGCTTACGATTGCATCTAGCATGAAACAGACTGTCGCCTCTAAGTGTCGACTTCTATGTTCACTTATATATATATATATATATATATATATGAATAAAGACTAAAGGAAAACTTATCTTAGCCCTCGCGTTTCATCCTCTGAGGGAGTTTCCCAAGGCAAATCCAGGGGTTTTTTTGTAACAAGTATTTATATACAAGAACAAAATGCTATTCGTTTTCGAAAATTTGTAAGTTTAGGAACTCTCATAAATACTTATCAGGTTAGCTGAAAAGTCAGGCAAGCTATGGTGGAGACGGCGTGATACTATTCAGTGTCTAATAAACGAAAGTGAGTGTTGTAACCTAGAAAAGGTTACTGAATGAGGAATAACCAAAACGGAGGTTGAAAATGTAATGGTAATCTTTATAACATCAACAAAATACCATACGTGAAGTAGGTAAACAACTGGTAGTGGAAGACTACTGAGATAGCATATTACCTCCACCTACAATAGTGTCCAACGTATTTATGAGGATTGGGACGACATACCTATTAGAGTTCATAGATGCGGTATATAACAGTGAGTAAGTGATGTTTTTGAATTTTTTTAATGCAAATTAGTATTTAAATTTTATTTTGGGATTAATTTATGCGCTATACTAAAATAATTTATAGATTTTATATTTTGTTTCTCGAAGTTCTGTTTAGTGTTTATTTTTTTTATTTGTTTTTAGTCTTTGGTTTTCCAGAAGATGTAATATCTTTGTTTTTCTAATTCTAATTCTTTTTCGAATGATCCTTATACTTTGTTTTTTGAGGGGTTTTCACTCACACATTTCAAAGTTGTGTTCAGTCTTTATTTTTCCAGGGGTTCATATTCCTTGTTTCACTAGTAGCCTTTATTTGAATATCGACCAACTAATGTTTGAGTGAACAATTTTAAGTAACTGAATCCTTCTTTATTCAATTCTCTCTTACTCTATCTATTTAACGTCGGATTAAATATTAACTTCACAAACAATGGACAGCAAACTGTTAAATATTTTTACTTTTGCAAAGCTAGGTGCAAAAATGACTGGATGCTAGCAACTTTTGTTCACTCATAATAATTCTTGGGGAGATGTCATTTAGCTATCTTAGAACTCTCTCTCTCTCTCTCTGTAAAGAGAAGACCGCTAAATTTACAATAAAATGAGCGTTCTTTATCTATGAAGGGATTAGCAATATTCCTGGTTCAAATTAGAAGGGATTAAAATGATAATCAGACTTTATTTCTCCCCCCAAAATAGAAAAGAAAACAATTAAAAAATATTTTTATTTTGCAGGATTTTAGTTTCATGGTTTAAAACATTAGGACGGGTTGCAATGCTTGGCAGACAAACTCGATAGTGGATCGAATTCAATCCGTGCTGGTTATTAGTGGAACCTTGTGTCAGACTAAATTGAATTTACGTAATAAGTATTTATGTATTGCCTTTGGTACAGGAGATCGAAGCTTGGGGTAGGTTATTGAATGGTAGGTGTTGTTATGTTGATTTTGAAGAAGGATATATATATATATATATATATATATATATATATATATATTTAGTTTACGAAAAACTAGGTAATCCGTATGGGTAGACTCAAGGAGGATAAAATTCAGAGAGCTCAATGTAAATCAGAGCTAATAATTTAAATAAAAATAAAAACAAACCACTTTAAGGTTTCATGTAATAAATTATTTCACCACAGCCCTTTTAGAGGACTGCGGATCATCAGACTTTACTTCCAAAAGGTTGAAACGAAAAATGAAAATAAATTTACACATTTTTGACGGGCAGTACTAAGCATATGTAAATTAACGAAGTGAGGAAGTGAGGGGAGAGAGAGACATGATTGAGTTAGATGTAAAATGTCTATTCTCTCAAATTTAAATTGTTTGAGGAAATCCAGACATTGACACATTAAAACGGTTAACTTAACGGAAGTTATATATTGATATGGAAGGCGGAGAGGAGAAAAAAGACATAAAAAGAAAAAGAGAGAAAGAAGTCATGAGAGAAAGTGTCATTAACTTTCATGTATGTATATGAAAAATTCTTAGAGTTAACATGTAGAAAAAGACAATATATATAAAGATAAAAGACAATAGGAAAACTGTATTATTAGCCAACGCGTTTTGTTTAATGTGGATTTTTTCAAGGCTAAAACGAACATTAAGAATCTGCAGCCCCCAAAATTTACCTAAAGAAGAAACATACACAGAAAACACATTCAAAAACCTACAATACTGATATCATTTCATCCACAACGCAAGAAGAAAGGCATAGAAAATATACAACCGAAATAAAAATAATAACATAATCCGTAATAATAAATTACATGAAAACAGATGCATAATACTACCGACCTTTAGCATCCCGATACCACTTTCTTATCAATGTTGAATTTTGTACAAATATGTGCAAAAAGTGGATCAAAGAGCTTACCCAGCTTCATACATATTTTTAGGAAATATCAACTTCTAATTGGTCAATAAACGCACAAGTGGGAGTTGCAATCCACTCACGTACAAGTCTTTTTTTCAGCGCGTGACCAAGTCAGGTTTTCCCGCTCTTTTTCCAGGAGCCTGTCACGTGGTTACATTAATTATAAATACCAGACACGAGTTCGTTCTCTCTCTCTTGATTTCATTCGCCTACGAAAATGTAACCTTAAAGGAAACTGCGTTGCGACGCATTGCGGTCGAATACTGAAAACATATTCACACATGGACGTACGTACGAATTTTCCCAAACTACATTACAAACATACGAAACTTTTCCAAACCAGCAACAAGAACTTTTCTCTTTAAAATTACTCTGATCACGCTTTCGCACACATGTTTACAAAAGAAAATTGTAAAATTCTGCATATGAAAAATATATTTGTTCTTCCAAACATATCCTTTTTTGTCGTAATTGAATATCGTTATCATTTTATTTTTTACTTAAATTTATGTTTGTGGATATTGCATGTTTCATTTATAGTGAAACATTTAAAATATTCACGTAGTCATTTTAGATCCACTGCAGACCAACTCTGTCATGTTCACTATCCAGAACAACCTATCCCATCTAAATAATCTTAAAATAATCACAAACACTTTCAAAACGATTATGGGTATAATCAGATTCTTAAACACTAATAGCGTTAATATTTCTGAAGCATGCATTTATAAAATAAATTCCCGAAACTGTTCCTCTCAATATATTTGAGAAATAAGCAGAAATTAAAAAAAAAACGCATCTATGAGCACAAAAGAGACCTGACAAAAAACAACTTAACTAATGCATTAGTCATACAAAAAGAAATAAATTCAATTTATGTTCCGCTAAACAAAATCAACCAACGACAAGAGATGGAAAATACAACACCGAAATCCGAATTAGCAGAACTTGAATTTCAAAAGTTAAACAAAATACTGAGAATAATAAAAAAAAAGTTGTTAGAAACAAAGAATACTGGATTGCTATGTGATATCCATCTTCTATGGCAGTGAACGCTTGACAGTCGCTCACGAATGAAGAGGAAACCGGATGCAACATAAATGTGATTCTACTGAAGGATACTGAGAATTGAATGGACAGATCGAGTAATCAACGAGGAAGACTTAAAGGACACATGCTCAAAATCAGAAAGAGACAGCTGAAAATTCTTGGACACATAATGAAGGATGGCTTGTAAACTAAAACAAAACAAGGCCATATCAAGAGACAAGAGGGTTCGCCGAAATCAGCGAGCGACCATCATGACAAGCTTATGTGAATAATTGGCGGAGGAGTTGACAAACGTTTCTAATGATCACAAAGGATAAGAAATTGTGGAAAGCCATGATGTCACACGTCCTGAATGGCACGTACAAGATGAACATATTTTAATGGTTCGGATCTGAAGCCAGATAACCAAACTAGTAATTTATGTTGGATATAACTTGAGAATTTGAAAGAGACTGTTCTTCAATTTGAGAATTTTATCTTTCTTACAATCCAAGAAGTGAGTAATTCGTCTTGAATTCCTCTCAGTAGGAATGGATTTTTATCTGGCTACTTCAAGTATGTGACTTAGAGAATACAACGTTTCGAAATGTGCAATATTTTTGCGAAGAACATTTGAAGTCTCGGGATTTTGTTTTGTCTTCAATACCTTGTCTTTTTATTTTTTTATTTATTAAAACTTTGATATTATTTTTTTTGTCCTTCTCTCAGCATATATATATATATATATATATATATATATATATATATATATATATATATATATATATATATATATATGTGTGTGTGTGTGTGTGTCTGTGTGTGTGAATTTACACTGTTTATATATATATATATATATATATATATGGTATTTTAGGGTGACCCGACATCAAATGGTCGTGATCAAAAAGTTTCGGCGTTTTATCAAAGAAATCGGTTTCCAAAGATCGATGCCGGGGAAGGCAACAAGGATAAAAGGGAATGACCACACAGAACTAAAGGAAAATGGCACATATATATAACACATACATGAAAGAATACAGGTTCATACACATATAACTGCTCATGTACACACACGTATTATCCCATATACACACACACACACATGTATATATATATATATATGGCTGTATATATATGTATATGGCTATATATATATATATATATATATATATATATATATATGGCTGTATGAATGTATGTATATATAAAATATGCTGACGCACATACAGCAGCTAAATTAAATACTGTATGTGTATATCCGAAATAAATCCATTTTATCAATGCCACGCTGCACATGCATACACCTGTACACATATACATTAAGTTACGTATATATATCCGATTATGGAATGCTGACATACTACTGTATATATGAATAGTGACATATATTTGTAAATTCAGAAGCATGAAGTTATATGTATATCTCAAGAGTGTGCTGAAAAGTCCTCGGCTTGACTAAGAAATCCTTCAATAAATAATAAATGTATGAAAATATAACAGAATCTGTGGATGTGTATGTCGTAAAATGGAAATCGGAGAGCAGAGTTCGAATTTTACTCCAATTTGGTTTACATTCACAAGTGCACCTAAATCTTTGCGTAGTGTATGACTCCATCTCTTTTCTCCCCAGCTATCGGTTAGCTAGTGGGATATGCTGGGTTCTATAGCCTTGGTTGGCAGCCATTCTAGAGATTTTAAAAATTTGATAAAAATCACTCATCTCCCAGTAAGCCTTGGTGACTCGTGGGGAGGCAAGGGACCATGAAAACGCACTTTGACTGATATCCTCCAGTTGGATGAGTTACGCCTTTTGCCATAGGCGGAGAAAGAATTTACTTTTCTTTTTTTAAATATTGGGTCATTTTGTTTTAGATTCTGGAAAGTAGGTCGTACCGAAACCTTTCTAGAAAGCTCTCGTATATCAATGACTATTTTCATATCTATGGGATACACAGCTACGCATACACACACGCAAATACACTCGAACACGTACCTACATGCCATATTAAAAACTCCACATACGTCAATCAATATAGACGCAAGAGGGGTACTGATTGCGAGTGAATATAAGAAAAGAAAACTATTAATTGGAGAGAATAATAAAAGAAGAAAACAAGAAGTCGGAAGAGAGTTCCACAAGCAAGAAGTCCGACAGAAGAAACTGTTAGCATAGAACTTACGATTACATCTAGCAAGTTCAAATAAAAAGAAATGATGAGACCTTGCCTCCAATCTAGCACTAAGCTTAAATTCATATAATCTAGGTATCTGTTGTGGCCTTGTTAGGGCTAGAAATAGAGACACAAGAGAGGAATTGAATTAAACAAATATATTAACAGAAACAGTAATACAAACATATACAAACGAGAGTGTTACAGCAAGAATGTTCGGTCCAACTGTCAGAGCTGACTGCTGGAAATCTCCCTTTTCAAAAGGCAGTACTTGCTCTTATATATAGGTTTGATAGTCCATGCGCGCGTGGGTAAATTACTGAAACACACCCCTCCTAAGTATTAACTCCGCAGGAGTCTCAATATCTTTCTTTTTTCTTTGTGTTAACGACGATTAAGTTAGTCATTTTCCTTTTCCTCTTTAAACGGCATTGCTCCGGGGCCTCCTGAGGTATTGGCATGTCAAAAGTATCGTAAATGACATCCATGACTTCTTTTTCTTCAACTGCTGTGTGAGTGCTGGAAAGTTCCCTTTCAAGAACATATAGAAAGATTGATGCCTTCACTTTCTGACCTGCTCCTATTTATAGCTGGGAGAGTCCATGCGTGCGTGGGTAAATTACCATAACAGTATCATAGAGGAAAGTTTATCAAAACAATTATAATGAAACTATTTATAGAAAAGGCATAGGGATGATACATTACGGCTGTGGGAAAGTGGATGAAGCTGAAACTGGGATGCCAGGTCAGGAAGTATAACATTGTAGATTCTTCTTTGGATTTTAACAAGAATATCTAAATTCATAGCAGGAGCACCAGACCAGATGTGGCAGCAATATTCAAAGCAAGGACGAATGGTAGACGTATAAACATGTAAGATAGATTCTAGCAAGAAAAATTCTCCAGCAAGACACAGGGAATTAAGTTTCCTCGGAGCAGAACCAGCAATTGATTCAATTTAATCGTTCCGCTTCATGTTAGAGGAAAAGTTTAGTCCGAGAGGGTGCAACAAGTAACTCTTCTGTAGGTTAGCATCAGTAACGCTGATGAAAGGTAAAAATTTTTCTCGTATAGGATTTAAAGAGAGCGGTTTCTTTATGGAAGGTTTAAAGTTAATAAGTAATTCCCTAGTGTAGAATAGCAACAGAATATAGTTTTTTAGATCACTTTTCGAGTTTACCTTACACAGTACATATATATATATATATATATATATATATATATATATATATATATATATATATATATATATATATGTATATGTATATGTATATGTATATATATATATATATATATATATATATATATATATATATATATATACAGTTTATACGTTATTTTTGTAGATACAATGTATTTAGGTAAAGGATCTGTTTTTAATTAAACACAATTAATTACATTGTATCTATAAAAATGTATAAATAGAAAATATATTAAATAATTATCGGATTTAATCCAATTTTATTATATGTTGTCATTGTTTGCGTTAAGATACGTTTAGTGAGCAGGAATGATCGATTGAGAAAAATCGTCGAAGATTGTGTTTATTTAACAGTAATTAAGACTTTGCTAACCAGATGCTTCTCTGTAGTTGAATGGTACAGCACGTCAGGTCAAATGGTGGTTTATGTACAGAGATGTGGGCGATGAATTATGCCTAAACTTATAATCCTTTTCCCAGAGACGAAACATCCCGTGCCTATCGGTGCTCTATCGTTATATCTGTGGCATGTGTTCTGACGTGTTCCATCCATTAGTCTCACCACTCCTGACCGAATTAGTACCCTCCATGCCACTTCCACAAGTGCGAATCATCCCCGTTCTCTTCGCATTCAATAGTAAGAACTAAGTTCCACTCGGACAGCTTCTTCCCAAGGACTGAAGAAATCAATATTATTTTGACCTCCTCAAGTCTAAGGTTAACAGTTATCTGTCCTGCGTAATCTGCGAACTTCACTTTCTGCCTTTTCGTATACTCATACAACACCACATAGTAACGCTCTACATTGAGCTGCTCCTGGGCATTATATTGTGGGGACATTAGTATAAACAGATTAAAATGATTGAATACAACATCTTGCGAGATTATTACATATTCACGATACATCCGGAAAGTAAGGCCTCTCACCGGGAGATTGAGGGGTTTTGGAACCACCTCTTAACTGCTGTCGTTCCCAGGTTCACTCTAACCTGGGCCCCAGATAGTGAACCTCTAAATAAAAATCAACAATACGTTTTTCTAATAAAATGACCAACAATAAAATTTTTATAGTAAAATGACAATCAATATAACACTAAAAAATGTTAAAAAAAATACAATTTTATAGTTAAATTAGCAGCAATACATTTTTATAAAAATTAACCAACAATACATTTTTGTAGTGAAATTACCATCAATACATTTAAAATAAATTACCAACAATGCATTTTATCATTCACAAACTATATATCTAAAAAAAAAACAGGTTTGCCCTGAAAGTATAAAATTTTGTACAAAATATATATAGTTGAAGTCTAAAGTTTCGTAAAAAATATTTAGAGGTTGATATGCCGCTAAACAAAATTAACAAAATTAACCAACCAACAATGTTACACATTTCTCTTTCGTTGCTAGCATATTCATATACTGGTACAAAAGCCAGGTTCTGGAAAATCTGGAATGTACACGTGATGACTGGGAACAGCTTTAAATGTCCGTTGGAAACAAAATATGCCCGATGAAGATCTATATGGGAACGTAGCAAAGATTCTGGACAAAATATGAGACAGACGAGCGCGTTTTAGTGGCTATTACTGGAGAAGTAAACAAGAAGTTGAGCATCAGACTATACCGTTGGATCCAAGTTATGGGAAAAGATCAAGAGGTAGACCAGTAAAAGGTTTCATCGATCAACTCGTAGAATCATCACTGGAATCATAAAGGAAGAATTGGGTAGAACTGTGGATGACAGAAATGGTTGTAAGTGGTAAAAATATTCGTTTGAGGATGATCAGATAGATAGATAGATAGATAGATAGGAACATGGAATGAAATCAAAACGGTAGAGAAGAAGAAAAAATATGCAAAACGAGTCATATATGGAAAAAGGTTTGAAGAAGTTGCTCAGGGGGAAAAGTTAAAAACATGTAAAAAGTAGTTTAAGCGGACGATGAATATTATAATGATGATGATGATGATGATGTAGAAGAAGAAGAAGAAGAAGAAGAAGAAGAAGAAGAAGAAGAAGAAGAAGAAGAAGAAGAAGAAGAAGAGGAGGTTAGCAAAAGCAACAATCAAGTGAAAAAAGTGGTTTAAGTGGATGATGTTGATGATGATGATGAAGCAGGAGTGAAAGCAGAAAAAGAGGATAGCAACAACGACTTAGAGGCGGAAGACGTAAATGAAGCCAAATGGAATAACGTGGGGGCTAAAAGGATGGTGATTATGATGATGTTGATGTTGATGAAAAGGGACAGTACCAAAACTGACAGAAGAAGAAGAAGAAGAAGAAGAGAAGAAGAAGAAGAGGAAGAAGAAGTTGATGCCGCCGCTGCTGTTGCTTCTTCTGTTGCTGCTGCTGCTGACGATGAATGAGAAGAAGAAGGCACAAGAGTAGAAGGAGGATGATAACAACAACATGATTCCAGTGTAAGAAGAGTATTAGTAGATGATGATATCAATGAAGAAGAAGAAGAAGAAGAAGAAGAAGAAAGAAAGAAAGAAAGAAAGAAAGAAAGAAAGAAAGAAAGAAAGTTGGAGGCGGAAAAAAGGACAGCAACAACAATAATATTCTGCTTAGAAAAGGAAGACGTCAATGAAACCAAATAGGAAAATCTGGTGTAGTTAAGAGGATGAAGAACAAACATCAGCAGTAGCAGAAGATAAAGAAAGAAAACACAATAAGACTATGCGGAGGAGAAAAAAGATATTAACAAAAAAAAAAGAAAAGAAAGAACAAATCTATTTTGGCTGTAAATGGAAGACCTAAAAGAATCCAAAGGGAAGAAGAAGAAGAGGAGAAGAAGAAGAAGTAGTAGTAGAAGAAGAAGCAAGAAAAAGAAGAAGCAAAAAAAAAGAAAGAAGAGAAGGAAGCTTTCGATTACATTGTACTGACACACCTTCCAGCTTATTTTTGAGTAAAAATTCAACTCATGCCTCAGAGCTGAGAGTCAAGGATGAAAACTAAAAATGGTTAGAAGATTTTCAAGTGCTTTGAATTGGCACTGACTTTACCAGTGTGCTGTTGTCAATGGAACCATAACTTCTCTATGACTTGCCCAGGTTAGAAATAAAATATCATCTTTTTCGCTCTAACTCTGTTCTTCGTTTCTATCTCTTTTTTTGACTGGCTAATATTTTATTTCAATTGTTTGAATTCACTATTCCCATACGAGTTTCACCATTTTATTTATATTTATTGTTTTCGATTCTTTCTCCTTGCAAAAAGAGGAAAAACAAGAGAAAAGAGAAGGATCTGGGAAAGTAGATAGAAAGAGAAGAATAAAGAGCTGATGAAAAAGGTTGAAGAATTAGCGGCGGCAAAAATGAAATAGGAAGAAGACGAGAAGCAGTTGAACTAGAAGAAGGAAAAAGGTAAAGAAGAAGTAGAATCAGCAACAGAAAAAGAGCAACAACAAGAAGGAAGAGGAGGAGGAGGATTCAAAGAAGAAGGAAAACTGGATGATGAGGAGGAGAACAAGATTTCGAGAAGGAGTCAGAGAAAAGAAATAAGGCGCAGAGAAGGAGGAGGATGAGGGTGAGGAGGAAGAAAAAGAAAAAAAGGGTCGAATGTGGAAAAGAAGAATAGCAAAAATAACAAGCAACAAATCGATAAAAAAACTTTAAAAGATGGTGATGAGGATGAAGTAGAAAAAGCTGGATAACGAGAAAAAAAACAACAACTAATATAATTACAAGTGGGAAGACAAAAAAAGAAAGTAAACGGAAAAGGAGCTTGAAGAAGAAGAAGAAGAAGAAGGAGGTAAAGAAGAAGGAGAAGGAAGAGAAGGGAAAAGAAAATTAGTAAGAAATAGGAAGACGAGGAAGATAAGAACGAGGAGAAAAGGATGAGAAGGGGGAGGAGCAGGAGAAGAACAAGAGGTTGAGAAGGAGGAAGAGAAGGTAAAGAAGACATGGAGTAGGAAGAAGAAGAGATGCAGAGATGGAAAACGAAGATAGAAGAAGAAGAAGAAGAAGAAGAAGAAGAAGAAGAAGAAGAAGAAGAAGAAGAAGAAGAAGAAGAAGAAGAAGAAGAAGAAGATGTATAGGAGGTAAAGCAGGATAACAAGAAAAAGAACAACGAAATTATATTTTGGTTCGAGACGGAAGATGTAAAAGTAACCAAACTGAAAAAAAGCACTCGAAGAAGAAGAAAAGGAAAAACAGAAACAGCAAAAACACCTGCATCTTGTTAAGATGAATTTCTAATGTTGTGACGATTTTATTCCAGAGCTTTACGGGAATTTCTTCTTCCCTGACACCACACAGGGAGCTAATTTTTGCTCAGATGCTGCCAGCAAGAGCAAGAATCTTCAAAAGATACGCAAGTGTGAAGCAAAAAGGCAAATAGAAAAAAAGAAATTAACACAAGATACACACACGTGTTTTTAGTCGCCCAGAAGAAGACGCAGTTTATTGACGCTTTAATAAATTAATCTTGTAAGTAATTATATATATATATATATATATATATATATATATATATATATATATATATATATATATATATATATATATATATATATATATATATATATATATATATGTGTGTGTATGTATATATGAGTGAATATATGAACGTACATATGTGTTCCAAGTTGAAGGCCATAGCATGGAGGTACACCTTTTCAAGGCGAAGGTCATTGGAAAATTTTTTTTTTGCTGTGTAATTTGGATGAGTCAAAGGCATTTTTTTCAAAATTTTAATCAATTTTTGTATACTTAAAAAAAAAACAATTTATTAATAAAATTTTAAAAGGATTTATTTTGCAAGTTAATTTAATTATAACCTTTTTTCAGGAAATAATCAATATTAAGAGGCTAGTTTTCGAAGTGTTGGTTTACTCTGGTACAAGCATGAGCCACCTTTACTAAGCAGAAGAAACTCAAATAGGCTTCATAAATTCGAGGACTAATACTAATAAAAAATTAAAGGTAATTTTTTGGACTATTGTCCTCATCTTTGTCGCCATGTTTATCATAACGTTTCGGCCGTTGTACGCCCCGGCCTTCTTCAGGTAGTTGGAATGTCGAACTGAACCCTTTATTTTGCTCATTTGGGTAGACTGTTCTAGTTCCATGTATGTCAGTTATCAGTTATCTCCCTTTGAAAGTTCTCCACTGCCTTAACCGGGTATTGAACTCACACTCTTTGGGTCTTGTCACTGGATCTAACCAACGCCTTTATCCACTGTGGACATCTATGTATGAATTTCTGGGTATTATAAATCTAACGTCTTCAGCAACCATTTTTACCAGTGCTCATATTGCAATTTTTGCTGTTATCAAATATATTTTTACCAGAGCTCATATTGCAATTTTGTTGTTATTATCGCTTTTCTCTGGTACTCCTTATTACTGGTTCCCATATTGTATTAATTTCTATGCTTGGTCTGCTTAATTTTTTTGTTATACTTATGTAATTTTACTTAGGTACTTTTTGTTATACTTTCACTAAAGAGAAAGTATTAAGCGGATGATGATGATGATGATGATGATAAAGAAGAAGAAGAAGGAGGAGGAGGAGGAGAAGAAAAAGAAGAAGGAGGAGGACAAGGAGGAGGAGAAGAAGAAGAAGGATGAGAAGGAGAAAAGCAAGAAGGAGGAGGAGGAAGAGGAGGAGAATAATAAGAGGGAGGATGATGAAAAGAAGAAGAAGAAGAAGGACGAGGACAAGGAGAAGAAGAAGAAGAGTAGAAAAGGAAGAATAAGGACAAGGAGGAGGAGAAGAAGAAGAATAAGAAGGAGAAAAGCCAGAAGGAGGAGGAGGAAGAGGAGGATAAGAAGAAGAGGGAGGAGGATGAGAAGAAGAAGAAGAAGAAGAAGAAGAAGAAGAAGAAGAAGAAATGTAGGAGAGAAAGTAGGATAAGAAGAAAAGGTTATGTAGAGTATGTCGAAAATTTCACTTCAAATACGGACCTAAATTCAAAATTCAAAATAAGTTCTCATGCAATTCAAAGAAGTTAATATATAGTATAACATGCAAACGTTGCTATGAACACTACATCAGTAAAACTCGCTGAATACTCCGACATTTCTATCTTATAAACTAAAACTGGTGAATCGTCAATATTAATCGTCTTATATTAGATTGTCACACATGAAATGACGCATTTTTTGGTTGGTTGTTGATTCGGTCGTCTAACAAAGTAACCTCTTTATTTATAGAAATAGGGAAAAATTGATTTTTACTCTTTGGAGAAAAATATTTTCTATAATTAATATATAGAAGTCTTAGTATAATTTTCTCACTGGTGACAGTATTATTAACGCGCTCAGTTCCGTCTAATACAATTACTGCAGATAATGTTATTACCAGACACTGTTGCTTGTAATATTATCATTGCTGGCAATGTTATTAACACTGTTACTTATAATATTATTACTGCTGACAGTGTTATTAACACACACTTATGTGTCTAATATTATCATTGCTGACAGTGTTATTAACCCACATTATTGAGTGTAATATTATCACTACTGACAGTCTTATTAACGTATACAGGACAAACCAAATGGAAAACCTCTTACAAAAATACCCAATTATAATTGGGTATTTTTGTAAGAGGTTTTCCAGTAAACGACGACAAAAGCAACTAAAAAAATTCACCGCAATTCAAGAACCTCACTCACAACCGACCCCACTGCGGAGTATGCAGCTACATGTTAGAAGGCCACGAATTTCACTTCAAAGACGGGCCCAAATTCAAAATTCGAAATAACTTTTCATGCAAGTCAAAGAACTTAATATATAATATAAAACCTGTCCACAAACACTACATTAGTCAAACTGGCCGGATACTCCGACATAGGATGACAGTTTATCGTCAACAAATTAGGCATTCGCACGATAGAAAAATCCCTCGTAGCCAAAATATAGAGGAATGCAGAGGACAAAATTTGCCAAACTTCAATATCTATCTATTCTACCAATTTTAACTAAAACGTGACTTTATCACTTTGTTTCGAGTGAAATAACTAAAAGAAAGTTTTTATTAAAGAGTATATATCTTCCGGTAGAAATCAAACTTGGATTTCCTTTACCTGGGGAGAACAGTATAGTTTGGCGCGTCATTATCTTTTCGGGCCCGTACCCCAGTGTAAAACGTTAAACAACACGCCTAGCTAAGGTGATTTGTCAGATATTTCCAAAAAGCTGACCTAATACCAAAGAATCCATTCTGGCCAACAATTTTCAACATTGTTTCGTTTATACAAATAGAGGCAATCTTTGAAGAGAACCTGTTACAGTCTCTACAAGACTTAAGATTGGTTTAGAGATTCCCCTCCCAGAATGACAACAACCCTAAGCACAAAGGCAGAGCTACAATGCAATACTTCTGGTGAAAGCATATTAATGTATTAGAATGGCACAGTCAAAGCCCAAATCTAAGTAATTGAGAATCTGTGGCAAGACTTGAAAGTCGGTGTTCACAGATCATCTCCATCTCACCTAACTGAGCGCGATGTGTTTTGTGAAGAAAGGGGGAAAATTTTCAGTTTCTAGATGTACAATGCTGGTAAAGACATATCCCAGACTTGGAACTATATGTGCTGGTTCTACAAAGTACTGAGTCTTGCGTGGGATGGGGTGGATACTTATGCATTCAAGAAATGACATCTTTGTTGTCTTAATTATTGTTTGTGTTAGAATAAAATTCGTTTAAATTCGTTAAAATTCTCCTCCTTCTTATTCTCCTCCTCTTCCTCCTCCTCCTTCTTGCTTTTGCTCACTGTGCATTTTGTGTTTCAAAGCACTGTGCATTTTGCGTTGATTAAATGACACACACACAGACACAGATATATATATATATATATGAGAATGAACGTTAATGTATATTTCGGCAGCAACCTTTCTTTTAAACCTATTTCGTTAGATATACTGGAGAATGAAAATTTTATTAATTTATTATTTAGTTTTCCCAGCGTTCTTAAATTTTTCGTATGGCTAAGGAAGTGGACGAAAGCGCTTTGGACAATGCACAGTATGGACATTTTTTTTACTCCCTCACTGCCACCAAGTGGAAAAATGTATGACCGATGCAATTTAATGAAATATGTTTCAAAGAGAATAAACGTGTAAACATTATAAAAATAAATAATGTAGACACGAACGTCGAAATCAGTGGGAGTGAGACTTAACACTTCGAGGAAGTTTGCAAAACCTAAATATGTTTAATGGTAAACAGATATATAAAATCTGAGTTAAGATATACGATATAAAAGTTCGCTTATTCACTACTGCTGTTACATCAATCTGGTTCATTAGGTAGTAAGCATTTGGAAACACTTCTATCTTATAAACTAAAACTAGTGAATAGTGAATCTGCGATCGTGAGTCAGCGATATTTTATATCTTATATTATGTTGTCACACATGAAAACACGCATTTTATGGTTGGTTGTTGATCTGGTCGTCTAACGAAATAACCTCCTTAGTATATAAAATATCTTCACTTAATCCTGACTCTTTTTCTTTCCAGATAATTTTTCTTTCAATATATTGTTACTCATAAACCCAATGAAAATGATTTCATTGAAACAATGTCGAGTAATCTTACTGTATGAGTATAAACTGGAAAAAATAACTATTTTTGCATAAAAAAATTACATACGATGAGAAATGGATACTCTTTGACAACATTCAGAGCATAGGCCAGTGGTGAGATGCAAGGGTATCACCAAAACAATACCCAAACCTCCACTGCGAACTAAATAATTAATGGTTACTGTATGGTGGTCTTTGAAAGTGGTTATTCACAGTTCATTTTTGCCTCAAGGGAAAACAATAACAGCAACCACATATTGTAGAGAAATTGAGTGCATGCACGAAAAATTGAAAAAGAAACATCCTAGATTTGTGAATAGGGATGGCCCAATTTTGATGCACGACAACGTACAGCCTCACATTTCTTAATCAACTGTCCAAAAGCTGCACAACGTGAGTAATGAAATTTTGCCTCATCTTCCGTATTCACCTGTTATTTCTCCTATTGATTATCACTTATTTAATTATTTTGAACTTTTCATAGGCAATAAAACATTCCGCAATAAGGAAGAAGTAATCGAAGCATTTGAACTGTAAGAATGAGAATCTTTTAAAAGATTGGATCAAGAATTTAGAGTTACATTGGAGAACATCCATTTATCAACATGGCGCCTATTTCAGTTAAATAAATTAGTTATTTAACATTTCAGAAGCGTTTTATTCATTTCCTATAAAATGCGTCATTTCATGCGTGACAACCTAATATATATATATATATATATATATATATATATATATATATATATATATATATATATATATATATCGATATAAAACTGCATAGATTCAGTAGGTTAGATTAAAAAATAACTCTACGCCTCAAGAAACATTATTTCCGTATAGGCATATTTATTTGGTTTTCTTTGGCGGTAATAATTTGTAAAAAAAAAATAAAGATCTGGAATTTCTTTTCTGCTTGCTTTTTACGAGTTCATTTATTTTTATTTAATTTTCTCTTTTTAAAATCTATTTGCTTTGTCCTCTCTTAAAAATCACCAGTTAAAAATCTTCAGTTTACTGAGCGTAATAGACTAGTTAACTGCGTCTTTGCTGGAAATTCGCTTGGTTCTTCTTTTATGTTCCGTGTCCCTTCAGGACGTAGGTGATCATGTCTCTCCACATCTTCCTGTCCCTTGTAGCTTTTAATAACTTTTGCCTTTTTTTATTTCTCCCAAACCCTGATCTGCCATTCATTTGCTCAACCTCATCATGTATATTCCGCGCTGTTTTCCTCTGTCCTTCTTTCCTTCTATCCCTCCTGTGAGTATCAGATTTTCCAAGCGATCCTTCCTCATTACGTGCCTGAGAAATGACAACTGTCTTTTCCTGATGCTAAGTATAAGTTTTTTGTTTCAATTCTCTCCAAAATCTTGTATTTGCTCACATGTTTGGTCCATGGTATCCTCAGTATTTTTCTGTAGAACCACATTTATGTTGCTTCAAGTCTCTTCCTCATCTTTGAGGACATTGTCCAATAAACGCTGCCACGCAGGAAAACAGAGATCACGTAAGAGTTCAGTACCTTTTTCTTTGTTTCCAACGAAATTTTTCTGTCTCTTAATGCTCTGCTTAGTTTTTGGAATGCATTTTTGGCCATCCCAATACGTCTTCGATCTAATATTTTAACTCGGATTTTCTGTGTATGTATATAGGTCAGTGGTAGTTGTCCTACTTGTACTGTTGACATCTCCCAGTTGCGTCTCTGTGTTCGGGCAGGGCGTAGCTGAAAACATATTGGGAGAGGTCCGGGGAACAGCTCCCCGCGGCAATACACCTTCATTGCGTTAAATAGGAGGTCGGTAGTTATACCGAAGCCAGGGCTGAAGAGGCTGGCAAATTTTGCTTGGGTAACCCACATTAAACCGACTTACATTAAACCGACCGAAGTCATCACAACAACGATTAAAGACGATTAAATACCATGTAGGTCAGGTTAGGCTTAGGCATGCTACTGGTAACATGTAATCCAGTACAACCTGTCACGTGAATGGATGGTGGGCGTATAAACCGATTCCAGCATCGTCTTTTCTGCTGGTGACGAGAGTAGCATATCTCCTCGTAGGACCAAAAACAAGACCTGTCAAATAAGCTTCTTATGGAAGCTAACAGCCAACATGTATTTATATTGCACAGAGACGTAGAAATACCTGCGTTGTGGGGAACAACTCCCATCATATATGTTTTCATGTATGTACGTATGTAGGTATGTATGTATGTGTGCGCGCCTGACTGAAGGAGTTTGAATCACACCATGGTCGATTTGTCAGGGAGGTGGCTTCTACAAGTTATTGATCTCAGCGTACGGCACCGTTGAGAAGTGTGCCCGAAAATCACAGCAAGGGTTCACACAAGCACTTTGAATGAAATTGGGTAGACTAGAGGGCACGAAACAGAGGGTTTGAGCCATAAGATGCGCACGTTGGCAGAACTGTAAAAAAGGTCCGCACGACATATTTGCAGTATAAACCACAGCTAGGGTCTGTGGCTTTTGAACAAATATATGCCTGTGCAGGTAACTGCAGCAGGATTTACTAGCCAACATAGCAGACAGGTGTGTTCGAAAACGAGTAGCCGGCCATTATATATATATATATATATATATATATATATATATATATATATATATTCTCGGACATTCAGGCCGGTAAATGTTATTTAATATATATATATATATATATATATATATATATATATATATATATATATATATATATTGTGTATTTAAGCAGCAATGCTTCATTTATACATGTTTCATTAAAAACGACAGACAAGATTCTATGGTTCAGCTTTTTATTTAATTTTTTTTAATTAAATAAAATCTTAAGGACACATGGCACAGTGGATAACGACGTTGGTTAGATCCAGTGACAGGACCCAAAGAGTTGTGATTTCAATACCTGGTTAAGGCAGTGAAGAACTTGGAGAGGTGAATTAACTGACATCCATTAAACCTGGCCCGTGGAACTAGAACAGTCTACCCCAGCGAGCGAAATAAAGGGTTCAGTTCAACATTCAAACCAACTGAAGAAGGCCGGAGCGTACAACGGCTAAAACGTTCTGATAAATATGGCAACAAAGATGAGGACAATAGTCCGAAAAATGTAAATAGTGTACATAATACCTCATCTCAGAAATATAGACAGATACTAAATAAAAGCTTAACCGTAGTACCTTGTCTGATGTTTTTAATGAAACATGCATATATATATATATATATATATATATATATATATATATATATATATATATATATATATATATATGTGTGTGTGTGTGTGTGTGTGTGTGTCGAGCGAGTTGCCTGGATAGAACTAAGGATATTTGTGCCAGAGTTGTATCTGAAATCAGTCGTATTGGTTGGCTAAGAGACGAAGAACTACAGCGAAAAGCGTCAGTAAATATTCCCGTTGCTATGTCCAGAGATGTTCGCTTTTGCACAATATGTGTTGTATGTAGGACACTAGCGGGACTAAAGTGTCACATACGACACAAATAAAAAAAAATAATGAGATTTTCGAATTCTCATACGTCGAAATCGACGGGAGAGTCCATTATATATATATATATATATATATATATATATATATATATATATATATATATATATATATATATATATATATATATATATAACGGACTATATAAGGGAAATATCATTAAAGACAACAGGCGTTTTGTCCCTCACACACACACACACACACACACACACACACACACATATATATTCGTGTATATACGCATGTATATATTTGTGTGTAAACATTAGATATGATCGTATGTAATAAATGTATCTATTTATATATGAACTTATATATAAACATATATAATGCCCTATGTCTCCTTTTTTGTCTGTTTGTCTGTCTATCTCTCTCTCTCTCTCTCTCTCTCTCTATATATATATATATATATATATACGTATGTATATACATACACACAAACCTATAGAATACATTATATATATATATATATATATATATATGTGTGTGTGTGTGTGTGTCTATAGTCTATTCACTTTTAAAGAGTTGATCTGATAATAGCATGGTGAGTTAACAGGGCCAAATACTTTGGTTGCCATATAATTCGATTCAAGTGTTACTAATTCAAAAGAATTCTTCGGACGATGAAATTCGATTTTCGAAGTAGAGGTTTGATCGCCGAAGGCTTTTGCTTCCAGATTCCTACTTGGGGCATCTGTTTAAGGAAATCATTTTTCCATCTGGGCTACAATAACGAACAAATTAGGTTTTTGTTATAAAACGTGCTGAACAGTTCTTGGCCCAACGAAGAACGCTTGGACATTTGTTTAGAATTCGAGACGCACGCCGAGCTGAGGATATTTCAGCACATACTTGAGGTACAGATGATGTTAAGTTACATGCCAATGTTTATCCTATCAAGGACTTTATGTCGCTGGGATGTAGAATTAGCTGGATTCCTCACCTTCTAGAGTGGTAAGAGCCCCCAAGAGGCCACTTAACATAGAAATGTTAAGACACAAATACAGGGTGACCATAAAATCTAGACACATAATAAATCTCATTAACTATATTTTTTTACCTCCACAGATTAAACATGGATTTGTCAAAAGAAGAAAGAATTGTGTATATTTCTGAGATGAGGTAATTACACTTTTTACATTGTTCGGACTGTTGTCGTCATCTTTGTTGCCATATTCACGACATTTCGGCCGTTGTACGCTTCGGCTTTCTTCAGGTGATTGGAATTTCGGAGTCCCCAAAATTCATACACTGATATCCTCAAGGACACATAGCCCTGTTGATAAAAGCGTTGCTTGAATCCAGTGACTTGAACCAAAGTATTTAGAGTTCAATACCTGGCTACAGCTGAGGTGAACAAAAAAACATGGAGTTAAAGGGAGATAACTGATACTGAGACATCCGAAAGAGGTATGGCACGTGGAACTAGAACAATCTACCCGGTGGCCGAAATAAGGGGTTCAGTTCGAAATTCCCATCATCCGAAGAAAGCCGGAGTGTACAACGGCTGAAACGTCGTGAGTGTGGCAAATAAAATAGTGTAAAGAAAGAATTGACTTCTTTTTCTAAGGTATGCCAAAGGATGGTGATGATGATATTCCGGATAGAGAATCGAAACTGCCATCTGTTGAACATTTCCGGACCACAGGTTCAGCGCTTAAGAGGGAAACACTTGGAAGACTTCGAAGCGCTCGAACTTTTGGGTGATGGAAACTTTAGAAATCGTCTACAACAGTGTATGGTAAATAGGGGTCACCATTTGGTGGATGTCATTTTTAACATCAAATGAATAGAAACTATAGCCCTTTTTTAAACAACCGTGAAATAAATTTCTTAATAGTTGTTGCCTTGGTCTTTTTGTCAACCTTTAAAATATCGGAGGTATTTCTGCCGCACACTGTACAAACGAACAATATGTACCCATACACAAGTAAATAGTTCAGTCAGTTTTGTGCCATGCGTGATACACACTTAGGGGATCATATAACTTTCGATACATGACTGGCGAGGCAGATTTTTTCCCGCAGTAGGTTGCCATTTTTTTCTGCGGTAGACCAGTTTCCATCCAAGGCTATAGGACCTGGTCTGTCCTGCTATTTACCCATAGCTGGTGGGAGAAGAAGAGGATTCATACCTTTTTCAAGAGTATTAGCAGGTAAGTGAATGTAATGGATTTGACTGGAATTCGAACTCGGCCCTCTGATTTTTCAATCCGATCCGCTATACATTATTCCACCGTGAATAGTTACAAACTCAAAAAGAACTAAAAAAGAAATGGCCAATATTTATCTAACAACAAATGTAAATGCTAACTTTATTCTTCTACGATGTGCCATGTTCCTTCATGGTGATTGCTCTCCACAATTTCCTGTCTTTCGTATCTCATAGTAAAATTTTGTCTATTTGCTATCTCCCCTAAACGTTGCGTCAGTGGGAAAGGGTTTTAGAGTGGAACATGATTCATCGCCTACAATGCCGCGTAGACGCATCTGGACCCTGCCGAGTCTGGAATAGAAGGATTTGGCAGCTACAGCGGAGATATGGCTATTGTAACGATAAAGGATGGCAGGAGGAGTCAGGTATTTTCAGGAGCGGTGGAATGAGCCAAATATTTATCCAGCATCTGGATCGTATATTCGAGTTCCACTTGAGACTTGGGGGAACTTGAATCCCAATCGACCAGAGTATCTCAACTGGTGTGCCCGGGCGCACCAATGCGCTCTGAATGGTGCCGAGGTGCGCCCCAACTTAACAGAGAAGTAATTTATTAATTATTTTTATAGTGAAAAAAAATCTTTATTTTTAAAAAGGTTAGAGACAACAAACACATGGCTTCCATGTCTAAGTCAACTGGCGTTTCAAATGATCATGTTGGCTTATCGTTAACAGAAGATGAACTGTTCACTATATCAGCTGATCGTGGCTTACATATCAAGTAGAAAGAGGTATCCATTGATTAATTTGGGATTTCCATTGAATAAGAATATTCTTCAATTAGTAGCAAAGCATTGAGTATTGTATTGCAATTTTCTATATCATACCTCTGTGAATTACGATTTTCTGCACTTACCAACATTACATGCAAAAACAGATCAAATATTAAATGCATTGATGAGGAAATGAGAATATGTTTGTTACATACAGGAGCACGGTGGAATCAGAGAGTCGAATTCCAGTCGAAACCATTACATTCACTTACGTGCTAATAACATTGGAAAAGGTATGAAGCCTCTGCCTCTCCCGCCAGCTATGGTTAAATAGCAGGACGGGTTCTCTAGCCTTGGATGGAAACTGGTCTACCACAGAAAGAAATGGCAACCCACTGCCTCGTTAGTCATGTATCGAAAGATATATATATATATATATATATATTCGTTCGGGTTGGTTTATTAAGTAGATTTTCTACATAATAACCGGACGAACGTTTTGGTCAATCATCATTCATATATACATATATTGTTATCTACAGACAGACTGTTTCTCTGTATCACAGCTCATCAATGTGGCGAGACGTCCGGTTGCCTCTAGCTAGGATCGAAACCCAGCTGAATTGGCGTCGGTCGGAGATTCTTCCCCTAAGTCGTTGGCGCAAGGCAGGGATGAAGTTGGATTTAAGCGTATTTATTTTTATTCTGTATATTTGGGAAGGATTTATTCTTTTAAACATGTATTTTATAAGGTAAACGACATTTTTCGTCCTCTGTGCAATTCACTTATTAAAAACTAAGTAAAAAATTATCTGTCCTTTCGCCATAACATATCTTTAAGTTTGTCACATTGGCTTTTATTCATGCGTCCTTACAATTGGTATTATTGTGGTCACGTAATCGATATTTTTTTTATTTTGATCGAACGAGTTTTCTTACTGCTGTTGTAAAGATGGCCATTCTGCTAGCAGTATGCACCAAGAGGAACAAAGAGAAGTGATCCAAATGATGATAACTCGCTCGTTCACCATTACCATCTCTCGAACTTGCTGAATCTTCTAGTCAGTGGTGGAGGTTGACGGGCGTCCTACTCCTTCGTGCGTCACGCTTGTCCGGCAATATTTAAACTTCTCATGCACATTTCTACGCGGCAGTGCACTCTCGCAGTATTGTGTTAAAACGTTCCGATGAATTTCTGATCCTGACACGCCTTCCAACCAGAAAAATCTTATCTCTGCTCTTTGTAGGAAAAACCTCAAGGAATCTAAATAATAGATTATATAAACAAAAAAAAAGAGATATTTTACAAAAATATAAAAATGCTATGGTTGTCCGCTGTAACAAGAATGACCAAAATTTTAACATAAAAAAATCTACTGTGATCAAAGGGGGAAACAATTCACTACGACGAAAATGTCTAGAGAGTGACTTGATCGCAAGATCATCTACAGTAAATTTGCTCCTTGGCTCCTACAACGTTTCAGCATTCCTGGCAGAACTTCTATTATCATAGTGTGGGATAACTAATAATAAAAGTGATGGAAACAAAAAGACAAAGAAAAAAATCTAAATGAAATCGGCTAGATACAAAAAATTAAATTAAAATTAAAAAAAATTAAAATTTCCAGCATCCCTCGTTCGTACACATGTATAGTCGTACCAACATAACAAATTTAGCCCGATGAAGTCCTAAAGGACGAAACGCGTCACAAGAAAACTTTTTCCCTATTGTCATAACTCCCCCCCCCCACATATATATATGTATATATATATATGTGTGTGTGTGTGTGTGTGTATGTGTGTGTGTGTGTGCGCGCGTTTATCTAAGCACTTTATATAGATGTTTCTTCTTCTTCTTCTTCTTCTTCTTCTTCTTCTTCTTCTTCTTCTTCTTCTTCTTCTTCTTCTTCTTCTTCTTCTTCTTCTTCTATGTGCCGTGTCCCTTCAGGACGTCGATAATCATGTCTATCCCCAACTTCCTGTCCTTTATGGTTCTTAGTATATTTTGTCTTTTTGCTATCTCTTCCAATTCCTTGTTCTACCAACCATTTTACACAATCTCCTTAGGTAGGTTATTCGCTGCTTTTCCCTCCAGTATGTGTCTCTCTCTCTATATATATATACCGGCTGTAATCGCAAAATTGTTCAATTGTCCGATTAAGCTTTGAACTGATTAGAAATGATTAAAGATATCCTACTTGATTTTCCGAGGTTTTTATAACACTATTGGACTCTATTTTGAAACAATAAGAATGTATTTAGCTCTAAGTTGAAATGATAATCCCTCTTGCTTTTGTGACCTCCGGATCCAATTTTCCTAGCTACTCCTCCATCTTTTAAAAACTTATTTACCGTTCTCTTGATGGTTCTTGAATGAAATTTGAATATGGAAGCCAGAATATGAATGTTGGCACCATTACTGAAAGCTTGAATGATCTTTTTCCTCAATCATTGATCAGCTGGGAAGATATAGTGGGACTGACATAACGCAATTTTAAACTGTTCCCTTTCTCGCTGTATAACTCAAAAGGATTTTCAGTTATTGTTACGCAAAATAGTAATAAGATGACAAAACGTCGTATCTGAAAACATGGAAAAAGAAACTCAATTAGTTTTTGTTTTTTTAAAGATATTAAACATTTTCTGGGATGGACACGATTTGGACAATTTTGGTCACCCCGTATATGCATTAAATCTATTGTATATATATATATATATATATATATATATATATATATATATATATATATATATATATATATATATATATATATATATAAAGGTAAATATATATAAAGAGTAAAATTCCTAGATATAACATTAGACTTAATGAAAAATATATACCAACCTTATAAAAAAATTCATACCTATCCTTTATATATCCATCCAAAGTCAAATCCTTTCCCATGTATAATAAAGCACGTACGTTGATCTATAGAAAAATGAATAAGTATTAATTTTACTAATGAAAGAATATTCTATGAACACAGTATTTTTTATAATAAAGCCTTAAAGAATAGTGACTATAAATGCCCTGATATTAAATATAAAAATAATAATAAAAATAATAGAAGAAACAGAAATAGAAAAATAATTTGGTACACACCCCCATTCAACCAAATGGTTTATAGTAAGTTAGGAAATAAATTTCTTGCTTTAATTGAAAAACATTTGCTAAATTTTTTAATAATAATACCCTTAAATTAGGTTATAGTTGTACTGATAATTTAGAAAAAATTATAAAAAAAAGCACAA
Source organism: Acanthosepion esculentum (assembly GCA_964036315.1). Classification (NCBI taxonomy): domain Eukaryota; kingdom Metazoa; phylum Mollusca; class Cephalopoda; order Sepiida; family Sepiidae; genus Acanthosepion; species Acanthosepion esculentum. Next base: position 81,657,743 of record OZ038476.1, read on the forward strand.
TAATAAAATTTTATATAAATACTTAAAAAAAGAACTTGCAGGTCTTTAAATGTCCCATGTCCTTTGTGTCTACATTAAGAGTTACATATTATTAAATTTCTAAAAAATGAAGATTTATTCAATCAAAGAAAAGAAATAACTGTTTTTGTAGACACTGCATTATGTTTAAAAAAATTCATAATTATATATCTATTATTTGATCAAAAATGAAAAAAAGGAAAAAATGCATAATTAAATTCCTAAATTTTAAATCTTAATCTTAACAATACCGTATATAGTATACTAATAAATACTCGGGCGAGGAGACACATTTGTTGTGTTGAAACATGATTATAATCGCGTAGAGATTTTTAGCATGTTTTTTGTTTTAATATCCTAAAATAAATAATATTTAGCTCTACTCTGTATTGAGTTTTCTTTTAAATTATATGTTACATGGAATGGAATTATTCTCCATTTGTTCTCATTTTACCAGTATATATATATATATATATATATATATATATATATATATATATATATATATATATATATATATATATATATATATATATATATATATTATTCTAAACGTTATTTTAGTGGATACCCGTTTTTGAGTTGACGCTCAGCTTTTTTCATTTAAACAATGTTAATTATGTCTACCGGCCTGCGAATTCGAGAGACTTTAGAAAAAAAATAATCTTCTCGCTCATAGAAAGCGTCACAGCTCATCAAGGTTCAATTATCTTTTTAATTATCCTCTGTGGAAGATCAGGAGGACACGGTTTCAAACCCTACGGAAGAGCACATTTCTCTTTTTTGAGTCTCTCGAAAGCCCCGGTCGGTAGACGTAATTCACTCTGTTTGAAAATTACACTGAAATAACGTTTAGAGTAATAAAAAATAACATCTGATTAAAAATAAAATCCATGACTCCCTCAGAAATAAATAAATGTATATATATATATATATATATATATATATATATATATATGTGTGTGTGTGTTTGTTTGTGTGTGTGTGTTTGTGTGAGTGTGTGTGTGTCTGTGTGTGTGTGTGTGTTGTGCGTGTGTCCACGCTAATAGTTGATTCAAGTTCAATTGTTCAGCGCAACTTCGCACAACTTAAGGTGGAATTAGGGAAGGAAGATTCTGTTGCGCCAATATTCAACGAATCCCCTCACCTGACTTTTTTGTTAGTCGAATTCAAATTACAATTATTCCTTACTTAAAGAGCAAACCTTTTAACAACCCCAGACTTACGACCTAAACAAAAATTAAACAAAAATCGAAAATGTCGGTATAGTACGTTGTGTTAATCCTTTGATAATGATTATTTTCTCTTTCTTCACATTGAATCGATTTTATATAAAAATGTAAACAGTAAAACATAAAGAAAAGCCGTATTTGATTATTACATTCACTGTTCAGTAGTTTACTGTACTCTATAAACGCTTAGAAATAAATTAGAAATACTATCTATAGCGCAAATATAACATTAAAGCTTATCTCAAGCTGGTTGACACAAAACCATTACACAGGTAGTATGACTGAAATAGCGAATAGGTAAGACTTGTCTCTTAGCGACCAGCTCGTTTAACGACCCGGTCGATGACACTGTTTGGTTCTTTTTGTTTAGCGTCACATTAACCTGTATGGCTTATTTAATGCCGAAGCCTAAACATTTTGTACAGATTTGTTTTTGTTTTGAGATAATAATGGTCTTAGTTATACAAGTCTCACTAACTAACCCATAGATAGGGGAGAAGAGGTGGATTCATACCTTTCCAAAGGGTCTTAGCACGTAAGTGAACACAACGCACCAAACGGTAATCTGAACTCGGCTCTCTGATTAACAATTACTAGTGATTATCTATAACACCAGTCGCATATCCAAATTTACAGCACCTGGTATTCCCAAGCGGTCACGGTATTGACCAGGCTCATTGCTTAGCTTCCGTGATCAGACATGAAGCGATGTTTCAACGTGATGTAGCCGTAAGCCTCGTTAGAGCGGAGCCTAGTCGTTGTAAGGAGTGGTTGCAATATATTTCTAATTGATTTCGAAGACCAGTTGCTGTCACCAGTAGGAAATGCGCAACAGCCTCATCCAGTAAGCAAGTAAGTATATATATATATATATATATATATATATATATATATATGTGTGTGTGTGTGTGTGTGTGTGTATTATATATATATATATATATATATATATATATATATATATATATATATATATATATGTCTGTGTGCGTGTGGAAGAATTTTTATACACACTTGAGTGATTAGAGCTTATTCTTGCGTCTTACGTGTGAAAGAATTCCCACACTGAATAGCTATTTCATACCAACTGACGCCTTCCTCCAGTCTACTTACCCAGTTCGTCGCTTCGGCAGATGTCGTCAAAGACGGTGTTGGTATTTTTACCTTCTTTTGAAGCGGTATCTTCTAATCAGGTGAGAGAAAGACTTAAAGAAATTAAATCTTTGCCGCTCGCCCGCGACACCAACCTTTCTTCGGAAAAGAACAATGTAAAGAAGAGGGAAGTTCGCACGCAAAGAGTGTCAAGTTGACGACTGCTACTTGACTTAGTCTTTAAGCCACAAGTACACAGAATTCAACGAGAAAGAATTATTTCATATTTATCATAATACGTATGGACACACTCCCAGAATTGGTGTCTGATTGAGTATAAAAAAATTACGAAGAACACATTCATACAAAAATATATTACATTTTTCCAGTGTATTATAATCTTAAGCATACGTTGAAATGTAATATATCCCATAATTTCGTATTTCCAAAATAAGTAATAATAATAATAATAATAATAATAATAATAATAATGATAATAATAGTAATATATATATATATATATATATATATATATATATATATATATATATATATATTTCGAATTCACTTACTTGAATTACATTCACTTACGTGCTAATACCCTTGGGAAAGGTATGAACACTCTTCTCCCTCCAGCTATGGGTATATAGGCGGATAGGCCGAGTTCTATAGCCTTGGATGTCAACTGGTCTAGGTGAAGGACAACTCTGAATTCAAAAACTGCGGAGTGTCGTTCGGGGAGCTTGTGGCACGTAGTGCACCAGGTGTCTGTATTCGGCCGTTCAAAAAGGGTGGTTGGTCCTACACAAAGCCTTCATCATATAATCAAATCGTACATGGTGGTGTCTGGACTGTCGCTTCCTAGGAACTGAGCTGCTTGACCCTCATGCGTCGAATACGACGGGAGAGTTCACCATCTATATTAAACTAAGTATAATTATCCTCATGTCTTTTTATTCATTTTGTCACTTTTGAAGATATACTTAATCGGAGAGTATTTACACACACACACGCACACACACACGTGCGTGCGCGTGCACACACATACACACACACACACACACACACACACACACACACACACACACACATATATATATATATATATATAAATAGAAAACATTTATAAATCATTATCCTGTCATTTGTAGGATTGCCATATTTTTGCGTTTGGTCGGGGTAAGGGAGTGCAAAAATTCTTCGTTTTGTCTATTGTCCCATGCACTTTTGGCCACTTCTTCAGCCATTTTCAAGAGGTGTGAGACTATTCCCTGACTCCGACGAAACGGAAAAATTAAAAGAATTCTAGAAAAACACAATAAAAAATCATTAAATTTTCCTTGTCTGTTGAAACATGTATGAATGAAAGGTTGCTACCTAAATATACATTATATATATATATATATATATTGCTATCCACAGACAGACTGTTTCGCTGTATCACAGCTCATCAGAGTGGCTAGACATCCAAGTGATTCAAGCCGGGATCGAAACCCGACTGATATCTTACCCCTAGGCCATCGTCGCACGGCGCAAAGGAAGGGAATTATAACATTTTTTTCTATATGAAATACGACAGCGGCTCGGAGAACTCAATTCATACTTGAATATATATATATATATATATATATATATATATATATATATATATATATATATATATATACAATCTTGCTTCCAGTTAGCAGATATTGTTATTAAGTAAAAACTATATTTGCTTATTATCAAAAACTGAAAAGCTTAATACTAATCACTTTGTGCCAAGATTTTAAAAATATTTTTGTGTGTATAAAATATTATGTAACGTACCTATTTTTGAAAGTATGGTCGACCATACACGACATTTTCAGAAAATAAGAGCTTTCACTATAGTAAATTTAAAGTCAACAATCCTAAAATTAGATTACGGAGAATATTTTCCAGCATTTTTAAGATTACTGAATATTTAAAAATTTTATAAAAATGGGGCTCACACGTCATTTTCTTAAATTATATTTTAACAGATAAAGTCTCCGTAGAATAACAATAAACATTTCAACACCTTATCAGAATTTGTCATTGCTTGTTAATTTCCTGATGAATGGCTGCTATCGCTTAAAAATCACCGCTTCTGTTTGTTTAAAAATCCATTTCTTTGTTATTTTAAACTTAAATATTTTTTTTCAAATTAGATTAATTATACTTTAAATCAACTAATATTCATCAAATAATTTTCAGAAAAATTATATTTTATTTTTGGAAGATTTTTCAATACAGAGAATTGCATTGTGATGAAAGACGACTAAAAATGCCACTGATCAAGGATTTATGTTTGAAATACAAGAAAGTATTTTGCTTACTATAAATAGTAAATTTGATACTTTAGCTTTTAATTAAAGCTAAAATGAAAGCTTCAAGAAATCCTTTTCATTTAAAAAAAAATCTCATTTTAAACCTAGGGTATCGAAAATTAGCGGCGATACCTATTAAAATGGATAAATATCGTCAATTTCTGACATTTCAAATAATAACATTACTCGAAGAAATATGTTCAGAGCGGGAGATCTTCAGTACCAACCTGGTGATGCTGAAGTCTTAATACGAGAGAAAACTGGGTGTTCCAGAAAAACAATCCCAGGAGAAAATTCATGTAAAATAATTCCGAGCTGCTCTTCTTTTCAGAGGTACAGATGTAGGATTGTTTCTCGTATATTTTAACTAAAATTCAGTAAACCTGATCGAAAAGGAACATTAATTGTAGAAATGAAAAAGAAGCGCCTGAAATTTACCAAAAATTATGAATATTAGACAAAAGAAGAATCTGGGAACGTTATATCTTTTGATGAATCCACACTGCAATTCATTGAAGTTGATCGAGAACGATATTATATAGGAATAAAGTGCCGATACTTGAGTTTGAACAGAGATCGTCAGTCAACAAACACAAGCGATCCCATTATTGAATTAAGTAGATCACGTGACTATAAAGGAAAAGCATATATGGAAGGTAGCGTGATGTCTTATTGATCTGCATTTCTAGTCTATCCTCTATTACTATTCGGATCGCTATTTCTATTCTATCCTCTATACTATACGAATCGCTTTTCTACTGTATTCACTATAATATTTCTCCATACTATTTCCTTATTCGGATCACTATACGGATTACTATTCGAGTGAGTATTATCGAACAAGTAAGAGTGATATTCGAAGGCGTCTGGCACCAGTATTATTTAACGGTGTTACCGTAGTTGTATCTGCGATTAAAAAGTCTCTATGAGCATAACGAAAGTGACAACGAGTATTTGTTGGCATCACAAAAGTGGCAACGAGTATTCGTTGACATTACAAAAAACCGACTAGATGAAGATCTAGTAGGATTTTAGCATCCAAATAGATCGCGACCCTGGGGCCACCAATCTAGACATTACCAACTTTGAAAAGGAAAAGAAAATGCTTTGACAGGGCTTGTCCAATATCAAAATGAATGAAATTGACAATCTAAAGAAATACAGTGATATCTGGATTGATGTTGTCAGAATGTGGTACGTCCAGACCCCATAAGACGCAAGTTCATTTTATATCTTGTTAATTACGACAGATTTTCTTACTCCGTCTTGTGTATTCTTCAAGTCTCTTGATTGCGGATTTGTCGTAATATTCGATCTTGGTTCACTTCCTTCCTCCTTTTATTTTTACATGGATCCTATCCACATTGTCTCTTGGGTATAAAGCCTTACGCATTGTCATCATTTGTTTTGCTTTTTGGTTTAATTTTCTAAGTTCTCTTGTCAAGTTTTAAAATTGTTCCGCGCAAAGTATTTGAACTTCTTATCTTTTTAATTAATTTTCTACTGAGAAATGTCTCAAATATTATTCTTGTTCGTCTGAACTACTATGTCCTTAATTATAGCAATAAATATTCATTAGATTAATTGACAAACATTTACCCAAATCAAGCAAACTGCACAAAATATTCAACAGAAATACACTGCAAATTAGCTATAGTTGCACCAAACTCCTGACATAAATAATAAAACAATACAACAATCACTTACAATACCCACTTGTAACTAAAGAACAACGTATGGATGCTTACTAAATGATACAAACTTATGTAATATACCAAGCTAGTGTAAGATTCAAATGAACCCCAGGGGAGTATAGAGAAATAACAGGAGAGTTCTGGAAATTAAATCTACTCACACAAAATATTTAATAACAAAGATATGTTTTTACCCCAACTCGTTTAAATTATTTCCTTTATCCCCACCACGAGACATAGTTTTTTGGCACGGGGTGATTATTATTTTTCAAATAATTTTCTCCTCGGTATGGATATTTTGTTCCTAGAATAAAAAAAATTCCACGTTTATTTTATAAGTTGAAAAATTCCTACGAGACGGCACTTGTATTTGCTAGATAGGTGTCTTTTCTTTATGTGTAGTGTCCTTTCAGGACGTAGGCGATCATGGCTCTCCATGATTTCTTGTCCTTCGTAGCTCTTAATAATTTTTTTATCTTTTTGTTATTTCTCCTAAACATTGTTCTGTCATCTATTTACTCAAGCTCACTAAGTAGGTTATGTGTTGTTTTCCTTTGTCTCTCTTGCCTTCAGTCTGTCCTTTTGAGTATCAGATTTTCCAAACGTTCTTTCCTCATTATGCGTCCTAGAAATTTCAACTCTCTACCTGGTGCTAAGTATAAGTTTCCTTTTTGTCTCCATTTTCTCTAAAATTTCGTCGTTTCGAACAGGCTCCTTACATATGCATGCCCAGCATCCTTCTGTAGAACCACATTTCTGTTGCTTCTCTTCATTTTTGAGGAGATTGTCCGGCGTTCACTGTCATATAGGTTGACTAATATCATGTAACAGTTCAGTACTTTTTTCTTTGTTTTAACGGCATTTTCTGTTTCCTTATACTCTGCTTAGCTTTTGGAAGGAATCTTTCGTTATCCCAATGAAGTATACGTGTGCATATAAAACATACTTTCTTCTGGTTTAATAATTCACGAGAGAAATGGAAATTGTGTAGGTACGTTTTATTGTTGGCAAATTTATAATAGACGCGCATTTTAAAAAAAAACATAATATCGTTAAAGAAGCAAAACAAAAAACGATACTTAAAGAAGTAAAAAAAAAAAAAAACGATATATATGCCTACTTCTGGGAATTTTCAGTCATGGTTTGTTTCTCTCCTTTCTGGCCACACATCAAATCTCGTCTTGTTTCCTTGACCTCGGAATTTTCTGTTTGCCGGAAAATATCTCGATGTGAAGCGACTTTAGCTTACAACCATTTCTTTTGTTCTCGCTGCCTCATCTGTTTACAATACGCCATTTTCGATTCTTATTTCATTTAATGTACGTGTGTCTACATCTAGACATACAGATACATTGATATGCATTAAGCTTTGCTTCTAATATATCCCCTTTTAATTGATATTTCCACTAGTCTATGCTAAATATTCGTAAAGTACGCGTCCCATTTTAGACATTTTTGAAAAAAAAATACGTATTCGGCTCTTGAAGCTTTTGAAAATTAAGAAACATAGAAGTTAATAAGATAGTCTTTAGTTTTGAAACTGGGATTGTAAATTTATTTTACAACTGAGAGATTTATCCAGTGGATAATTTCGCTTTAATGTCGATTCATTGGATGTGTAGTCCTGGGTATGACAATAGACTACATTAAGCAGTAAGGTCTCTGATCAAGAGATTAGGGCTGTTGAGGGACGTGGAACCACCTCTTAATTTGCTGTTGTTTCCAGGTCCATCCTGACCCGGGGTGGTAGAGTCTGTTAGGTTCCTAGCTATGAGGAAATAGTTAAGCCCCAAACAAAATCAAAACACTATGAGATTATAAAAAATCACATTTTTAGAGTAAAACTGCCGGCAATATATTTTTGCATAGAAAAATAACCAACGATACATATTTGTAGTGAAATTAACCACAATATATATTTATAGTGAAATTAACAACAATACCGATTTATAGTAAAACGCTTTATTTAGGAAAAACATTAAATAACCCAAGGGGTTGATATGCTATGAAACAAACAAACAAACAAATCGTTGGATGTGTAGTTAGTGTAACGGGCATAATCGCGACATCTCTTATAATAATGGACCAGTCCAGACCTTCAGATCTAATACCCGCCATCCCACTTAGACTGAGTCGACTCGTCCTCATTCTTTGTTGCTTACTTTCAAACAAAAGCTCTTGGGGAAGACACGAACTAACCACATTTCCCCCAACTGGAGTAAATGGTAGAATCTAGTCTGGGGCAGCAACCAAGCTAAGAGAAGTATCACGATGGTAACGGGAAAATTGCCTTTTTGAAGAAGATATTGAATTTGGCAGATAATAAATAAAAGGAATCTGCGGAGAGCCATGATGGCCTACGTTCTAAAGAAGCATGATATAAAATATCTATCTATCTATCTATCTATCTATCTATCTATGGGAGTCTGTACGTGATTGCTAGATTTTTTAGGATTTATCAATCATTTGTAGATCATATAAAGCTGAAATATATTTTATTTGAAAGCCAAATCCAATACAGCAGAACACAGTAAGTCATGTCAGCAACGGGCAATGGCTTTATGTATCTGTACAGTAGATATACAACGTGCTTCAAGTATTTGAGAACACGTTTTATTTGAAGGCAATCATATTATTCAACAGAGAAAACAATATATTTCCCAGAATTTAGTACACGTTTTACATAGACGTAAAAAATAAGTATATTCAATATAACTGCCATGAGTTACCATCAGAAGTTTTTTTTATTAATGTTGGCCACGACGACCCCGATAGAAAGCTTCAGGATTATAAGAAGTGGTTTAATAAGCGAACCTTAGATATGGCACACGGCCGGAAGTATAGCATGCCCAGTGAGGATCAAAATCACTACTCAACTATTGGGTAAGCGAGGAGCAACTGAAGAGAAAACGGTAGGCGATAGGAAATTTTGGAGATGCGATATAGCATTTTGAGTATTAAAATGGTATTTTAACATATTCAAAGGAGACATGCAAAGAAACTCTAAAACAAACAGGTAGCTAAATGGAAATAACTAGGTCGTATTCCTCGATGTCATAAATAATCCACTAAACAAATAATATTTTGGTACTTTGGTTTTGAGAAGGGTCTTTAATGTTCAAATATTTCCTCAGATTAAGGGTCAAATATTTCTTCAGACGAAATAACATTTTGTCGGTTATAAACAAGATAAGGTGAAACGAAGAACAACTTTGCGAGTAAAATTAAGAGGTGACTTTAAGATAATTTTATTTAATATAAAATTGTTTTCGCCTTTTTTATCATATTGGCCATCTCAAAATTATCAAGGGAGGAAAAGTGCTTGTCGAAACATAACTTACCCAATACTGTATGCTTATGTATACTTTATTGGTGGGCGGTGGAAATTTTTTTCAATGTAATGTTGGGCAATGTTGCAAAAAAAGTTTAGGAAATCCTGATCTTGCGGGACGAGCCTGCTAACTATTACACCACATCGAAGTACACTAACTGATTTATTAAGCGTAGCTTAGAAGTAACACAAGGCTGAAAGTATGGAGCACTCTGTGAGCATTGAAGTCCCTACTCAGACTTAATTGATCCAGCGAAACAAGATTGCTAACACGATGTCGATGTGTACATCAGGATTGTAAAAATACTATTGTTTTACTAGCTTGAGAATAGTTGTATTAACAATCTTTTGGGGAGAAAAACTGATTTCTTTTCTAGATACAAGTTCGACTATTCAACCAATAGCTGGGAAGAGGAGCTGGATTTGTACTTTTTTCAACGGTATTTGTTCATAAGGGAATTTAACAAACCCGACTGGAATTCGAACTCTGCTCTGTGATTTCTCATTCAGAGCCACTATCCAATAAAAAAGCGCAGATCCGTTTGTACGTGAAGAGAGAAATTATACGATCGTACATCATCCTCGTGTACGTTTCAATCATCTATATACGTCCATTATTGTTTCATTACTAAGCATAAATAGTACTACTAATGATGCCCATGTATGTATGTGTGTATTTATGTATAAATCTTTTCAAATGCTCACTGTCTGGAAGTCTCAGTGGGATGTCTCAGCACGGAACTGACAGCCAATGCCACAAACCCAAACGACACTTTAGCCCCAGGCTGACCCTTTTGTTGTGCTGATCACTTAGGAGCCGACATTACTCAGACTGCCTCTGATCCTATTTGAAAGACACGAACTGTAAGAGGAGGTGGTGGTTGTAAGAGAAAATTCTGAAGGAAGAGAGAGAAAGAGAGAATGATATATATATATATATATATAAAAAGAGAGAATGATATATATATATATATATATAAAGAGAGAATGATATATATATATAAAAAGAGAGAATGATATATATATATATATATAAAGATATATATATATATATATAAAGAGAGAATGATATATATATATATAAAGATATATATATATATATAAAGATATATATATATATAAAGAGAGAATGATATATATATATATAAAGATATATATATATATAAAGAGAGAATGATATATATATATATATATATAAAGAGAGAATGATATATATATATATATATATATATAAAGAGAGAATGATATATATATATATATATATATATAAAGAGAGAATGATATATATATATATATAAAGAGAGAATGATATATATATATAAAGAGAGAATGATATATATATATATATATACAGAGAGAGAGAGAGAGAGAGAAGTAAGAGATTGATCGAGATGTGCATATAAGTAAATAATATATTTACCAGCAATTGTTCTTGTAAACATGTCCTATTGAAAATAGACATTTTTTTGTCTATTAAATTTATTGATCATTTTTTCTAATATGCGAATAACTGTCCGCAAATGTGTCTGTTGTAAATGTAAGAAATAGATAAAATTTGTATTGTGTGCATGCTTTTAACTCGCATGAGTCAACGTCAGAGGCGTAAGTAAATAAAACAAAGAAAGTAAATATGTTTTACGCAGTTGATTGTTTTAAAAGTGTCGTTGCTTTTTGTTTGAAAACTTAATCCAATACAGCAAAAGACAGTAATATCATGTCAGCAACGTGTAACAGCAACGTGTGCTAGCAATATAGCGTCAGTTATTTGAGAACACATTTTATTTTGAGGTAATCATGTGCGTCAGTTATTCGAGAACATTTTATTTTGAGGTAATCATATTATTTAACAAAGAAAACCATATATTTTAGTATGCCTTACATAGCGTATATGCTCAAGTGTTCTACTGGTTAGAACGTTCGCGTTCTAACCATAAGACCCAGGTTCGAGTCTCATCATGGTCGATTTGTCAGGAAGAATACTTCCTGGTGTTATCAGGCTGGAGGAGTGGATCCCAGCGTGTGGCACTTCATTCACAAGAATTCAGCGTAGCACAATATATGGTCGGCTTACACTCAGTATTTACGGTACAAACACAAAGCGTAAGTCTGTTCAGAATAAACGCCATCAGCTTCGATCTGATCTTTTTTTTTTTCATGTTAGCCTTGACATACTCGAGAGCAGCCTTCAGTGAACCCTTGGTATTTTGGGGCATGATTGTTCGTTTCCCTCTCAACGACGCTCCAGATGTAATTGTCCACAGAGTTTTAAAAAGGGGAGCTAGGAGTACAAATGCTACAGGTAACAGGATCCGGAACGTACTTGACATTTTTGCGAGCGCTTTTTTGCGAGCGCTTTTTTGCGAGCGCTCTCCCGGGTACTAGTTGTCATGAACTGCCTCCTCATAACATTTAGCTGTTGACTCACTGATTCTCATCGATGACACACCAGATTTGCTGGATAAACCCAATGTTCCTGATATTGCCAGACCATCGAGAATGGTTTGTTTCTTTTGGCCAATGAAGACACGTTCTTGACAGAGGTTTTGAGATATTTTCTTATTTTAAACATGAAAGACCTCGCGACATTTAAGAAGGCTCAAATCTCAGGATATGCGTGATTGGCTTTTAAAGCAACGAGAACGCTTTTTTATCGCCTGCATTAGAACCGAAGATTTCATGGCGGGATTTTGATCACTTACAGGTTTTCTAAATACATGTTCGCGAATATATTGACGAATCCTGTAAGTAGAAAGATAGATATAAATAGACTTAGTCATATGTAGTTACATTTTGTTAATCTTTTTACTCAAGCAAAGCAACACAGTCTCTACAACGCAGGGATATATGAGAAAACATTATTAAGGAACGGAGACAATGAAAGAACCGAAGTTAAGAAGACAGAAGATAACGATTGACATTTAAACTTTTGAAGATTTACTTAATCTGCCACAAAGTGAGGACCGAACTCACTACAATATTAATTTGGTAAATGCTTGTGTACCAAAACTCCATCGTGCGGGAATTGGCTATTTACTAATCTCGCCTAAACTTGGTATCAAAAGATAAAATCATGATACCCGACATTAGCGGACATATTAAAGCTTGTAGTGCAAGGAATGAAAGTGCGACATTGAAATCCGAAGATGCATTGTTATGGCCAAAGATGTCTTCCAAAAACTAAGCAGGGTACCAAAAAAAACCCCCAAAACAGAAAAACGTTACAAATAACGAGAAGAGTACTGAACTGTTACGTAATAGAAGTCTACCTATATGGCACTGAATGCTGGACAATCTCTTCACAAATGAAGAAGTGACTTGAAGTAACAGAAACGTGGTTCTACAGAAAATTACTGAGGATGTCATGAACCGAACGTGTAAGCAACGACGAAGCTTTAGAGAAAATGGAAACAAAAAGGAAACATATGTAATCGTACAACACCCTCTCCGGTCATCTAAGACTTCCAACACAGCAGCTGATCGATGCTGATTGCTTCCATCTCAGGCCTACCTTATCCCATGTTGTGACTTACTTTGATCATAAGAAGGCCAAGATCGAATCGTTGCAGGTATCTTCGTGTTGGGCTGGTCCAACCAGGACGAAGACGTTCAGGAAAACGAGTAACCCTCGAATAAACTGAACGAAGTAAATACTGTTTTTATATCATTCCTTCGTACAATAATTGGTTTATATCAATGTTGGCATACAATTAATTATCAGCTCATCCTTCGTCTAAATTGGAAGTGATATTGTTGAGTTGGTAGAATTTGGTTTGCTGTTGAAGGTAAAGTTTGGCACAAGGCTGAAGTCAGATCGGCAGATAATCACGTGGGCCTCTGTCCTGTCTCTGGTCTCGTCTCCGTCTCTTCTGTCTCTCTTCTACTTACTTCTCTTCGCGCATTCGTATTTATGGACATTCGCCCAAACTGGCATGGGGGTATGACGAGGAAGGAGCATTACGGTGAATCCCCTACCGTCTTACGTTATAACTTTGGGGAATTCCCTCTCTCCATCCTCCCTTTTATTATCTTCTCTCTCCGACCTCTTCAGTGAGTTTGGGTGCTTCCTCCATCCCCCTTGACGTCTTATCTGCACCTGTTACCTCGACCATTTTCCGTCCAGGAAAACTCAGTTGTTTACAAAATATACTTTTTCGTTTTCCAGCACGCATTTGCAGCTGTATGTCAATCAACATTGTCCCCTAAGTGTGGGTCACTTTTTCATTTTTCCAACTGCTCGACATAAAATTCAAGTCGTTTATGTGGGAATTAAATCCTCAATTCTTCCAAAGGGTTTACGGTGTTAACCCTTCTCGTTTCAATGTCTCTTAGTACCTAACACTTTCTTATGTTTTAACAACACTTTCTTCCGTTTTACAGCGGCAAAACTTATACTTAATATCAGGAATAGACTGTTGAAATTTCTATCGCGAATAATGAGGAAAGAGGGCTCAGAAAATTTGATACTCACAGGACAGATTGAAGGCAAGAGCAGCAGAGGAAAACCACACGTAAGCTACTTAGTGAGCTTCAGTAAATTAATGGTGGAACCAGGTTTAAGAGAAATAACAAAAATACAAAATTTATTAAGAGCTACGAAGGACGGGAAATTGTGGAGAGCCACGATCACTTACATTCTAAAGTGACACGGTAGATAGAAGAAAACGAAGCACAAGGCCATAACTGTACTGCAAACTGTGAGGCTCTAACTACCAATATTAACAAATAGGTTTATAAGACGACCTTGTTAAACATCATGCTATAGTTCTTTTCTGTAAAGTGCAACAGATATATAAAAAATGAGAGATTTCATTGGTTCCAAACGACAACGTTACCAGATATCCAGAAGCCGTGTAAAACCAAATTCATTAAAAATGATTTGTGAAAGGGGCAAATAAGAATCTCATTTCATCAATTATTCAACAGATGGAAATATCTGAATATTATTATATCATTGCTCAAAATGCAATAATGAAAATTCATACAGCTCTTTGCTTGTATTAATAATGATATTTTAGCAATATGGTGCTACAAGTCAGGGACGATGTTGCTGTTGATTACAACTTTGCAGCGCTAGGATTTTCTCATTAGGATGAAACCTTTCAAAGTAAAATGAATTGTACATTCTTAAAAAAAGAATTCTACACGTTGTGGGATTTTTGTACATATTTTTATAAAGCATAACATAGCAAACAAAAGAAAAGAAGGAGACAATTATATTTACGTTCGTATACGTAGCTGACAAAGGAAGAAAACGTTATAGGCATTCCTGTGTTAAAATGTATGTGTAATACGTCACGTGGCTGGCTAAAATTAGGCGGACGACTTGCCGGGGAAAATCTCCTAGCTTAAAAATCCGCACAGATAAATCTAGTAATAAATAAAATAATAAAAAGAAAATTATATATATGTCGTACTAATGAGGCGCACATGTTTTGATAATTTGATTTGGTAAGCAACGTCTTTTACTTTTCGACATCTTCCCACAAGGCCTAAAAGTTTTATACCCAGACAAATACTGATTTAAAAAAAGTTCTCTCTTGAAGCAGAGCACAGGTCGATGAGATGACATTCTCAAACCTTTCTTTTCTCAGATTTTCATTGGAGTTGTCTAAGATCTTTAAAGCAATTCTTTAGTGTTGGCTGTTACTCGTCGACTTTTTTTTCAGTTTCAAACGTTTTCTTTTTACGTTTGGCTCGCTTTTAATTTCTTAAAAATTCTCTCTATTCATCAAATCATCTTTGTTTCCCATTTCGAAGCTTCAAACTCGCAATGCAGCTTTGAATTTGAAACTTCAAAACTCAGACAATTTCATAAAAATTGACTACTGTGTGCTTAAATCTGTACAGAGCAGACCGGCTTTCATCCAATAATTTTAAGATTATTAATAAGTATTTTTATATATCGATAAAATCCTATATAGTAATAATAACAGACGGAGTGTAAAGCAGGGCACATTTGTTTTTTTAGTAAATAAAGCATAAATATTTAAAGTTATATATTTACAAAATTGGCATGAATCTTTATAGTTTTGGTTAATGCAAACAAAATCAACGTAAAATATAATATATAATACGCGAGTGTGCGTAAATCATGTTATACTCAGTTTCAAAGCAAAGTGTGGCATAAGGGCAGAGTAAAAGAGCAACCAGCGAAAACCAGAACACGATCAAAGTAATAGAGCCAGATAAAATGACAAGTTAGTATAGAAAGAACTAGACGTGAGAAGTGATCAAAAGGAAAGATAACAAAAAGTTCCGTTACAGTCAGTATCCAATGAATGAATTCATAAGTACATCGATAATTATTTGTATTGCGATACACTTTCACATATACGTATCGGTCCAAGTGTAATTTCTGTTCTTTATAGCAGATTTAATAGCAAAAGCATACAAAGCAAAACAAAATGAGCACAAAAGTCTTAGGATTCCAAATATAGTTCTCAACGTAATCTACGTCCGTCTCAATTGTGCTAGAAGGGTAGATAAGAAAAGTAGTACCCGTTCTTCTTTGAGTACTGGAGATTTAATTATAGAAGCACATAGAGCATAAAAAATGAACACAAAAGGTTTAGGGTTACGACAATTCGAAAGTACACGAATGTGACAAAAAATATAAATTTCAAACAGTATATTAAGAATTTTAATCCCGACAATAAATTTCAAGACAACATATGACATATTTTTTCGGAATTATTAAATAAAACTTGTTTATATATATATATATATATATATATATAGATAGATAGAAAGATATATATATATATATATATATATATATATATATATATATATATATATATATATATATATATATATATATATATATATATATATATTTGTATTTAGGTTTGGCAGCAATTTTTCTTTCATGCACATTTCATTGAATACGGCAGACAAGGTGCTTTGATTTAGTATATTATACAATTTCTCATGTGATCTAATATATTTTTTTTCTTTTCAGATGATAAATTATGTAAAAACTGTCAGAATGTTCCTTTTATCCGAGCGCTTTCGGCTACACATTCAGCCATTTACCAGGTTGAAATATTTTAACTGTTAAATAAGAAATATTTGTTGCATGTATGTATTTATATAATGTTTTCATTTTCAAAACATGGTAAAGATATTGTGTCTATGTTCTTAGTCGATATTATTGTGTGTTGTCTTTTTTGTTTTTATTAATAAGTCTTCCATTATTTTTTAGCCATTTTTACATGTAGACAATTACTAATTTAAGTACTGAAAAGAAAAACTTATGAGATCACATGAAAAATTGTATAAAAAACTTAATCAACGCACCTTCTCTGACATATTCAATGAAACTTGCATGAAAGAAGGATTGCTGCCTAAATACTCTCTCTCTCTCTCTCTCTCTATATATATATATATATATATATGTATATAAATATAAAAGTGAACATAGAAGTCAACACTTAGAGGCGACAGTCTGTTTCATGCTAGATGCAATCGTCAGGCCACGCATCTGATATTGAGCACTTTATCCCATAAGTATAGCACATCTTAAGACTATATTTCTTTATATATATATATATATATATATATATATATATATATATATATATATATATATATATATAGTACTTCCTCAAAGGATCCTAAATATATCAACTTCTTATATTGTAACCAGATGGATGCTAATTACAAACAGGATGAGAAAATCATTATTATTCGCAATAACACCTCCCCACCAATTGATGTATTACGCCCAACCAACATTATATATCAATTCAAATGTCCCTTGGGAGAATGTAACTTCGACAGAAAAAAAGACAACAAATATATATGTTGGATATATAGCAACTGCATTAACAAGACATCTTACACTGCACATGTCTCACCATTCGTCCATTGCGAGGCATCTACACCAACATTCACAGTACAAAAAATATTGATAGATATCACAAATATCCTACACCAAGAAAATAAAAAATTCAAACTACAGATCCTCGAAGCAATTTACATTAAAAATTTAAATCTGACACTGGATAGAATCAGCAACGAATACTTTAATAATGTTCTGAAATGCCTATAAAAGGAACAATTTTTCACGCTTTAATGCGCGCATGACCATGACATTACATGTAAGAAAATATTCTATAGTTGATAATTGTTTTCACGTTTTAATGAACGCTAAGCATGACTGTCAACCGTTGCATTTAAAAGCAAAAAGCAAAATACAGTAATGGATAGCAACATACAGTTTTGTATTATGACTTGTACCTCTGAAGATGATCTCGGAAGAAGACGGAAAGTACTTGGGAAATAAAAGCGATGTTCACTGTTATAGCTCATTTCTCACATAATTTAATTGCAGGTTATTCGTGAGTATGAACGGATTATGTTAAAAACAAGCAGGAATAATGTCTGTAATTTTTTTTAATCAGACTTCGGAATCTCCTTCATTTCTTCTGGGCGGTCTCCTAGTTAAATTGGTGAATGCTGCCATAATACTTGCCTTCAGCTAACCTTTGTTGTTACAAGGAGTTTTGTTGGTCTCTCGCTCAACTGCACCCCACACATAATAATCAAGGGGGTGCAGCTTGGGGAGTTAGATGAGCAGCTCTAAGGGGTGATGTAGCCGCATAAATTGTCTGACAACCCTGACTGGGTTCTCCTGATTGTGTGACATGGTGCTGAGTCCTGTTGCCAGATATAGGGTCTTCCAGCAGCTACCCTCTTGACCCAGGGCAGCACTACGCCGTCAAGGTACTTGTTGTAGGCATCCGTGTTGAGTCTGAGCCTCTCACCAATATATATAGGAGTTCATTTCTTATTAGAACGATCACAGTTAGTTTTCGGAGATGCCGTACCATTTTAATCACCATTAGACTCATCCAACCCTTTACAAATTCTCTGCTCTGTCCTCAGATTGACATCCAAACACTGTGAAAGGTTCGTGTTAGAGCTTCCGACTCGAATGCCAAGCTATATAGCATGTCGTTTCCAAATTTCTGGCAGAGTGAATTGCGTCATGGTGATCTTTTTTCTTACAGACGGTGCCCAACTAACTCTACTATGCTGCGTAGACGACAAAATAAAAAGAAACAACTCACAATTAAAAATATAAAATGGCGGAAATTTACCTATCGAGCCCTATATATATATATATATATATATATATATATATATATATATATATATATGTATATAAAGACATTTATAATATGTTTAACGTTCTTTTTATAGATACAAGTATTTAAGCAAATGCTCTGTTTTATAATAAACAGTATTAAATAACATTTACCGGCCTGAATGTCATTTGCTTAAATACTTGTATCTATAAAAAGAACGTTAAACATATTATAAATGACTTTAAATAAATTGTCGGACTATGTCCAATTCAAATATATATATATATATATATATATATATATATATATATATATATATATATATATATATATATATATATATATTTATTTATTTATTTAAAGACATTTATAATATGTTTAACGTTCTTTTCATTATAAAACAGAGCATTTGCTTAAATACTTGTATCTATAAAAAGAACGTTAAACATATTAAAAATGTCTTTAAATAAATTGTCGTACTATGTCCAATTCAAATATATATATATATATATATATATATATATATATATATATACGCACACAGCCAGACAGATAGAACGGCTTTCGAGATATTTTTTTTAATGTCAAAGGCTGTTTTTCAGTTTTGTCTGTTCCTACTCTCCTAGAAGGATGGTGATTGGTACTGCTATCTATCTATCTATCTATCTATCTATCTATGTTAGACACGATTGAATAATAAGTATCATTATTTTATTTTTTGCTGCATTCAGTAACTTCAATCTTCTTCTCTTTCTTCTTTTTTATTTACTTTTCATTCTTTCATTCTTTTTTTAAAAACATTTTTTGTACTTCATTTATTCGTTCATTCATCGCCGACTTCTTCCTGTGACAGTTTCCTTACCGCAAGCGATTCCACGACAGGAACAGTGAAGGCACGGCTTAAATGATAAACGAGCTGGGACCATTTGGCTCCAATGCATTGCCACGTAACCAAACGGACCCTCGTCTATAGGCAGCTATCACTCCCGTCTCCAATGCTGCTACCTTCTCTCCACATATCTTCATTTTTTTTCTTCCTTTTCTCTCTCTTCACGACTCCCTATGATTTCGTTAATGGATGAGTTATTGAGAGAGAGAGAGAGAGAGAGAGAGAGAGAGAGAGAGAGAGAGAGAGAGAGAGAGAGAGAGAGGGAGACAGACAGGTAATAATGAAGAAAAAGAAAAGAAACCAGAAAAAAGTCGCAACAAAAAATAAATCTGTATATTACTAAGTATATTTCAACGTAATACCCCTGTCACGTTCTATTTTTTTGTGAAAAAATTGAAATAGAAACTTTTCATTGCGTATTTACAACGGTTTTATTTCCATACAAATCAATATTCATGCTAGGTGATAAATGTAATATATACACAGATTTCTTAAAATATGATATTTTACTGACTTAAACGACAATGAAATATCTAAAACGAAGTAACTATACACAAAGTTACGCAAGCATTCACTAGTTTTCCTATCGCCATATGTAAATTTTCTTTGTTTGCGCAAAGATGCTGCCGTATAGTGAACGGAGAAAAACATTAGATTAAAAGGAAAAATAAAAATACCGAGAAAAAAAAGAAGAGAAAATCGAAAAGAAAAATCGAAATAGAAAAGAAAGAAAATAAATGGTCATGGGAGAAAATTAAATAAAAAATAAATGAGAAAATAAGAATAATGAAAAAACACGGTCGAAAATCAAAGAAATTAGAAAAGGTAAAACATTTTGAAGTACAAAGAGAAAGAAAGAAAGATAGAAATAAAGAAAGAAAGAAAAGGAAAAGTAAATATTAATGAACACTGGATAAAAATTAATTGGAATTCAAAGAAAAAAAGAAAAGAAAAATGAAATAGAAAAAAAAGAAAGAAAGAAAGAAATAATGAAAGAAAAAGAAAAAAGGAAAAAATAAATAATTATGAACGCTGGAAAAATAAATAGTAATTCAAAGAAAAATTAAATAGAAAAGAAAAATAAAATAGAAAAGAAAGAAAGAAAGAAAGAAAGAAAGAAAATGACAAAGCAAAAGTAAATAATAATGAAGACTGGAGAAAAAATAAATAGGAATTAAAAGAAAAAAGAAAGAATAAAGAAAAATAAAATAGAAAAGAAGGAAAGAAAGAAAGAAAGGAAAAAAGAAAAATAACAGAAGAAAAGAAAAAAGAATATGAATGATTATTGCAGAAAAAATTATAATGTAAAAATAAGAGTAATGAAATAAAATAGAAAGAAAGAAAGAAAGATCCAGGGTGAAAAATAACAGGTAAAGAATAATAAAGTAGAGAAGAAAGAAAGAAAGAAAGAAAGAAAGAAAGAAAGACCACTATAGCAAAAATAAACAATAATGAAGGAAAAAAGGACATGGGAGGAAAAAGAATAATGAAGTAGAAAAAAGAAAGTAAGAAAGGGTTAAAAGAAAAAAAAGAAAGATAAATAATAATGAACACTGGAGAAAAATAATAGGGATTCAAAGAAAAAACATAGAAGAAAGACAAAAGAAATAGAAAAGAAAAAAGAAAGAAAGAACGAAGGAAAGAAAGAAAAAGAAAAAAAGAAAATACGAAAGATCATTGGAGAATAAAAAGAAAAAGGAAAGATAAAGAGTAATATAGTAAAAGAAAAGAATGGAACCGAGATCCCGGGTGAAAAATAAAGAATAATAAAAGAGAAAAGGCAGGAAGGAAGGAAAAAAGAAAGAAAGAAAGATAGAAGGAAAGAAAGATAGAACGAACGAAGGAACGAACGAAAGGTCACGAAGGAAAAAATAAAAAAAAATAAAAGATAACGAAGTAGAAAAAAAAAAGACAAAAAATAATGAATGAATGAAAGAAAGATCACAGTAGAAAAAATAATGAAGTAAAAAAGAAAGAAAGGAAGACAGAAAGAACACAAGAGAAAAAGGATAAAGAAGTAGAAAGAAAAAAAGAAAAAAGAAAGAAAGAAGAAAGAAAGAAAGGTAGAATAAAAGAAAGGAAAGAAGAAAGAAAAATAAAGATCACGGGAGAAATTTCAAAGAAAAAAGATAAAGAATAGCGAAACAGAAAAGAATGAAAGAAGATCAAAGAAGGATATTAAAAGACAAACAAGAACAGAGAATCTTAAGTAAAAAAAGAAGGACAAGGCCTGAAAGTAAAGAGAGTAAAAGAACTCAAGGGAAAGAAGAAAAAAAGATAAAGAATCATGAAATAAAAAAGTGAATAACATGGAGAATGAAAAGAAGTGGAGCAAAATGAGAAAGCAAACATCAACAGGAAAAAAATAAAAATAAAATTAATCTTCGTCATGAGAGTCTGACTGTCATCGATTTGAAAACCGGGCGGCAGCTGCCTGCAATGTTGACATCAGTTTATTTCTATCTTGATGTAAGAATGTTTTTATTTTATATTCTTTTCTTTTCTGGACGAAGCAAAATTAAAAAGATCAAATATTTGAAGCAAGTATAAAAAAAATTGCCCTTCAACCTACTGATGCAAAACTATATCACAATGATTCAACCATTGCAATATTTTTTCTAGCTTTACCGTAATCTTTCAAGAAAAGTGTGCATTCTATAATAAAAGTACTATTCCAGTAGTGATTCCATATCTCTCTATGTCCTTTAGAAAAAAGTCCCACAAGTATATCAGAAGCACGCTAATTTCAAAAGAGGTATTCAAAAGAAAGTATTTTTTTTATTTCATTTAGGTAGGTACAGCACACATTTTCTAAAAACAGAGCATGCCATGGTGACAAAAGGCTCCAGATTTGATAAAAATAAAGTTTTATCGTAAAACAATTTGTTGTTATTAAGAGGAAAGACCAAAGCATTTCTGATTATTTTATTAACTTTTAAAATCCTTTCTAGCACCTTCGAAAGTTTGGTTAAAAATCTTGTTTTTCTTGCGTCAGCAGATGGGCCAAAAACTAGTATAGAGATTTTTTTCCTTGGTGTTAAAAGCATTGTTTTAGAAGTTCCTGCAAAAATCAAATAATTATCGAATTTTGATGAAACTTTCAGGGCTTATAAATGAATGAAATTATTAAAAAATTTCTTTTTTTTAGAAAATCTCGGTAAAAATATTTTTGTTTTTAC
The DNA here is from genome assembly GCA_964036315.1 of Acanthosepion esculentum. Taxonomy (NCBI): domain Eukaryota; kingdom Metazoa; phylum Mollusca; class Cephalopoda; order Sepiida; family Sepiidae; genus Acanthosepion; species Acanthosepion esculentum. The sequence goes on from OZ038476.1 coordinate 81,680,597, forward strand.
ATCCGCTACTCCCACTTATTGAATTTTATAAAATTTCCATAAATTCAAATGTCAGCATTTTCATATTTATATTAGTTAAAAGCAGGACTTCTTGGAGAATTTAAATCATCAAGTTATTTCGTCAAACAGAAATACCATTTACAGAAAATCTGCACTGAATCGTAAAATAAAAAAAAATGCAACAAAACTATGACATTATTTAATTTGAAAACGTTCAATTGCTTTTATAAAGAAGATATATTAAGGACAATATTGTCTTAAGAAAAAAATTCCATAAATACTGAACTTTTCAGGAATTGCTTTTATTTTTTTAAATTTTAATTATAAAAAATTATTAAATTTCAAATCTTTTAAAATCCTTTATTCATTTCAGCCTTTTATGAGATTATTATATTAAAAATATATTTACTAATCATAAATGAAATAATACAAATCATCAAACGAATTTTGAATTTTTTGTATGTGCATAAACGTGACCATTTTTGTAAGTACGGACGTCCATACACGACATCATCAGAAAATAAGAGCGATTACTATAATAAATTTAAATCAAACATTTCTAAAATTCAATAAAACAGATTACGGAGAAGATTTTTCTAATTTTTTCAAGTTTACTGAGTACTTAAAACTTATATATTCTCTATGATTCTAAGTATAAGTATCCTTTTTATTTTCATTTTTCTCAAACTTTCCTCGTTGTTTACACGTTCCGTCCATGTTATGCTGAGCATCCTTCTATCTTGGGAATCTTTATTTCTGTTGCTTCAACCCTTCTAATGTCTGTGCAGAAATTATCCAACATTAGCTGTCATAAGAAGATTGACATTACATAGCAGTTCAGCACTATTTTCTTTCTTTCAAACAGATTCTTCACGTTTCTTAGTTTTTTGCTTATTTTCTGGAAGGCTACTTTTACTATTCCAATGCATTTTCGGTATGATATTTTCGTTTCCTCTGTTAAAACTCTTCCCAGCTATTTAAACTTCGTACATATTTTATTTTAAAATCTCTAAATCAGAATTCGCATCGTGGGCTTTTTTACCGTTAAGGTCCCAGCTATGGGCAAATAGTGCCCCCCCCAAAAAAACCATGAAAGTATAAAAATACCAACAATACCTTTTATAGCAAAATGATCAACAATACATTTTATCTGTAGTTGAAGGCATACAATTGTCTTCAAAATATATTTGACTGAAGCCATAAAATTATTCAAAATATTTAGATTTCGGCATTAAACAGCCCATAGACGTTGATATACTGCGAATCGCAATTGAACAACCAACATGAATTAACATTCATGACATTAATCCATATAATATCCTACAATTTCTTAAATCAATCTGTATTCCAGAATATAACTTCTACACAACTACAATATAAAAGGCACATATCATAGCGTCTAATAATTGTGTCCACACAAACATGTATATGCACAAAAACTGAGTATCATCTATCATGTATTCGATTGTGAAAACAGAATAACATATATCATATTTTTATTACTTCAAATCTCTCAAGAAAATTAAATTTCGGCTTTAAATGACTCATAAGGTGTTGATTTGCCGTTAAACAAACAAATCAATCAATCTTGGCCCTTTTCCCTTGCTGGCAACCATGCATTCTGCATTCTTACATTTCATGGTCAGTTATTTTTTCTCGCTTTCCTTAATACCTTGCCTAGGAGGAGATCACGTAATTGTCAGTCTTTGCCTGCCATTGAGACAGTGTCATCTGTGTACGCCATATTTAAAAAATTGTTCCTTGTTCTTAATACTATTATTTTAGATTGCGGAAGGTACAAGGCAATGGCACGAATTTTTACTTCTGTGGTACAGAGGGGAAATTAAATCGTGCTATAGGAAAATTAGACCCCAAACCTAAAAACTATTAAGAAACCGGAAAATTTTGTTAGAAATAAAAAAAATGTATCGATCTTCTATGTAATGTACATCTTACTTGAGCACGTGGACGAGTGGTTAGAACGTTCGCATTCTGACATTTCACCATGTCAGGAAGGAGACTTCCTGATGTTATCGGACCGGAGGGGTCGATTCCAGCGTTCGGCATCTTTGGAAAGTGCCTGAAAACGGGTTGACCCAAGCCTTGTGAGTGAAATTGGGTAGACGGAACCCTTGGGTGCCGTCGGTAGCTGTGCTAGCACGAAGTCACAAGTCATCTTGCCCGAGGGCTTGAGCGTGCTGGCCTTGTTCAAATTGTTGATCACGCTAGATAACATGCTCTTTCCCAGAAACTGTAACTAAGGTCTGCTCAGCATAGTTGCAGTATAAAACACAGGTGGGCTCTGTGGGTGTTGAATAAACACAAAATGCACCTGAACAAGCGTCTGCAATAGTAGACAGGTATCGTCGAATACGAGTGACCAGCTATACATACACATACATACATCTTACATGGGGAAAGGGATCTTGGAGAATTTGACACTCACATGGCATTGAAGTCATATTGAGCAGAAGAAAATATCGAGATAAACAAGCTTATATAAATGGAAAGCAGAAAAGAGACGAGGAGGTATAGTTAGAAGTTGAACATTACTTAAAGCTACGAAGCAGAGGAAGTTGTGGAGAAGTAGAATATGTTGAGCAATATTAATTGCTTGTTGTTATGGATGAAGGTCCCAGGTCTTGATATTGGAGCAATGAGGCCAAGAGTGGAGTACTGTTGCTTTTCACTTTCCAGTTACGATAGAGACGAAAAGCGTCTCCGCGTCCTTTTTGGGGACGAATTATTTTTCACCCTGCAATCCCTCTCTTAACATCGAATGTCTCTCGCTGTTTCCATGGAAAGTGTCTAGACCAAGTGCATTCCGATGCATAAATCCATCTCCTGTCTCGGCTCTGGGTTAAGGAGTTTGTCTTATTTGGAAAAAATCGGTTATTAGAAAAAAAAGAATTGTTACTGCAATATTCACTCGTAAAAAAAAAAAGAAGTATTTCCAGAATCCAAAGTATGTTTCGGCTTTAAATAAGCCACAAAGGTTGATATATCGTAAAAAACACAAATCAATTACTCATAGTTAAAAGCACAGGGTATTTTATCAGATACACAAAATAACGTTATTTCTCGTTTAAATAAGGAAAATATTAGATTGAAAACTGAAGGAATTATGACGTAATCATCGAAAGAAAAAAATAGATTTACGCGCATGCGGAGGAATTGCACTGAGTTCATCGGAGAAGCTAAGTTCATGTGAATAAAGTTCACTGAGGTGTTGATTGCTCGTTGTTTTGTGAAGAAAATGACCAATAAATTCTGGGGAAGAAAATGTCCAATATTTTGTCTCTTTGTTTTTTGCAAACAAAAGCATTTGACGAAAATAAATAAAGAATGAATATTATGAAAATAATAAAGAAGGAACACGCGGAATAATCTGACACTCACAGGACACATAGAAGGCAAGAAGTACAATTGAACTTCTACGCTATCCTGTAATCCCTTCCGTCTTTGTGGCATTACTGCCTTTTCAATTTTTCTAGTTGAATTGTTCACCTATATTGCATGTGATCCATTCTTGTACATAATTAGGTTACAATAAAATTTGTATTTTATATGAATACTACATTATGACAATTGATATGTAGTAGAGTGTGTGGTCCTGTATCATGTATTCGGGTGTGTATAATAGATTTTGGAGGGCACGAGACCCTTGCACCGGCCCTGTAAATAATAATAATAATAATAATAATAATAATAATAATAATAATAATAATAATGGCCAATACTCTGCCCGTACCAAACAAGCTGACGTAGACAAAACCGCACCCATCAGTGGCTACGGAGTGCAGGGTTGAAAGGCGAAACTGAAGGTTTTATCATTGCTGTACAAGACCAATGCTTGTTAACTAGGAATTATCAAGCACATATACTAAAATACTGTGTTAGCCCAAGATGCAGATTCTGTGACAAATATCCAGAAACCATTGATCATCTTGTATCAGGTTGCACGATATTGGCACCCACTGAATATAAAACCCGGCATGACAGAGTGGGCCAATATCTGCACTGGAAAATTTGCAACTCCTATGGGAAGGAAACTGGAAGAAATTGGTACGAACACCACCCTGACCCGGTTACGGAGATAGGGCCTGTTACAATTCTATGGGACTACACAATACACACTGACAGAACAATCAAAGCCAACCGCCCAGACATTGTTATTAAAGACCACAAACAAAATAAGTGCCTCCTTATTGCTATGGCAGTCCCTGCAGACTGCAATATATCTTTGAAGATATTCGAAAAACTATCAAAATACAAGGACCTTGAAATAGAAATCTCAAAAATGTGGCACATGGGAACATCAACAATTCCTGTTGTAGTTGGAGCCCTTGGACTGGTTGGAAAAGATTCCAGTAGGCTGATTGAAGGGATCCCTGGAAGTCCATGCCTCAAAGAGATACAAAAAATTGTTCTGACAAGTACAGCCCACACTTTACGAAGGGCTTTATCTATGTAATTATTTTTTTTATTTTATTTTATTTTTTTTGCAGTGGAAAGTGTCATGATGCCATTCCTAACCTTAGGTCCCTGGGCGGGACCCGGACAGAAATGTGTAAACGCCAGATATCAAAGGAAATAATAATAATAATAATAATAATAATAATAATAATAATAATAATAATAATGATAATAAACGAAATAGAAAGCGAACGAAATAGTATCATGAAGAGTATAAACAATTCATGGCATCTTTTTTACTGTACCCGAAAATCCACAAAAGAACATCACCGGTCAGGTACACCAAAGATGGAGAGATATTGTAGGAACTAAAATAAGACGCTATCTCGACCCAAATATGCTTGCCATTGTCCGCAGGGACATCATGTGAAATAAAAGGCTTTCAAATGCAAAATGGATAAAATAAAACTAAATATAAGACTATGCACAATCAGACATAATCCAAAGAAAAATAGGCAAGAGTGAAAATAGATAATAAGACAGAAGATGAGATACAAACTAAAATAATTCAGATACGAAATAATGATCTCTCTGGAAATAAAACGGAAAAATCTAGTTGCGACGTAAACAATTGGACTCATTCAGATTCCGTCACTGAATCAAACATTAGAGCAAAATTGAAATCACTGAAGTGAAAAACCACATGATTCAAATAATCAGCAAAGTAACACGCACACAATTGCCAGAGAGAAACCGACGACCAAAATTACATATGACAAAGTCCAATAAACATATCGTGCAAACATATAACATTGTACTGCAAACATTGTTAACGCACAGACTACAGGAACATACCACAGAAGTAAATAATGTAATGCATGCAACAGCTTTGGCTGTTACTGAAAAAACTTTATATCAAGATAAATAAAAGATTAAACAGCAGACAAAAAGAACCTACTTGGAATTCAAAATTAAAGAGAGAAATTGTGGAGATCAGATGTGAGTTATCGATACTAAATTTCAAGATGTTCAAATGTTTCAATAGGGAAAAGCAAGATCAAGCAAAAATATAAAATTAGAGCAGTAAATGAAATTCCACCAATCAAGGAAATACTTAAACATAAACTGTAATTAAAGGCACAGAGAACAAGTCGTCATGAAACGGGTTGATGCTCCTACCGACAAAATAAGGTATGCCAAACTGAACTTGAGAAGTTTTACAGGTAAATTGGAAAACCAGTTATAGAAGTCGATAAGCTACCATCTATTGAAGAAGTGCAAAGATTTTAGAAGATTTGAAACAACCCCAAAGAATATAATTCCAATACAGAGTGGATCAAACGAGAACAAGAAAGAATGATGGATAAACCTGTACAATAAGGGAAAAATCTAACCAAGAATAATGTTAGGCAAACTCTAACAAAATCTCAAAAATGGAAATCCTCAGGAAATGACAGGGTATCCAACTTTCGGGTCCATCATCTGTCATCAATTACTAAAACACTTGCACAAACTTTATTAACCCCAATGAGATTCCAGAATGTATCATTGAACGTATTACATGTCTCCTAACAAAAACGAGTGAAACAGATGATTCAAACAATTATAAGTTAATATCGTGTTTGCTCACCATATAAAAATTGATCACGTCTGTCCTGACAAACTGTACTTACTCTCTTCTCGATGAAACCAACATTCTTCTTCTGGAATAAAAGAGATATCAAAGAGGTTCATATAGTTGCAAAGATGAACTACTAATAAATAAAATGATCCTGGAAAATTGCAGCAAAATGTTAGAAATTTCAGCACAACAGGATTGATTGCCGTAAAGCCATTGATAGTGTGTCACACGGTTGGACCCTTAAGTCTCGTGACTCCTTCTGTTCTCTCTGTCCTTAATCTTCCTTTCGCATGAACTATGGATACAAAGTAAAAAAGAAAGAGTTTAACCACCTAGACTACATGGATGATACCAAACTCTTTGCCAAAGAGGACAATGAATTATTGGGTATCCTCAATATTGTAAAATGTTTCATTGATGGTATCGGTACGGACTTCGGATTAGATAAATGTGCAAAAGTAACATCCGAGAAAGGCAGAGATACAGAAACACAATCAATAGATCTAGATTTTGTCACAAAGATGATGGAACTGGAATAAGAAGCTTATAAATACTTGGGAGTCGACGAAAAGATGGAATACAGCATACCCAAATGAAGGAGAAAGTAAGAAAAGAATGCTCCAGGCGTGTGCGTCTGGTGTTAAACACAGAGTTGAATTCACAAAACAGAATATCAACCATAAAAATTTGGGCTGTCACTGTGACGCAATACAGTTTCAACATCCTTAATTGTACAATATCTGGCATTAACTTGCCACCGCATGTATCATCGTAAGGCTGATGTAGATTGTGTGCATGATCCAAAGAAGGCAGAGGATTAGTTCAACTAGAACTGTCTTCCAAATCACAGCAATCGGTTTTGAAAGATACCTGGAAACTACAAACGATTGTATAATGATCTGTGTCAAAGAACATGAAAAAAAAAAGAAACTTTATTCAATAATAAAAGAAGCCAACAAATTCAAATGGGAATTTCAAATCGGTGAAAAAATAAAATATTTTGAATATTATTATTATTATTATTAATAATAATAATAATTTTATGGGACATTACAATACATATAGACAGAACTATCAAAGCTAATCGCCCAGACATCATGATCAATGACCACAAGAACAGAATGTGCTTTCTTGCTGACTTGGCAGTTCCTGTAGATTGCAATGTATTTATGAAGATTTTCAAAAAACTATCAAAATACAAGGATCTTGAAGTGGAAATCTCAAAAATGTGGCACATGAGGACATTGATATTTCCAGTTGTCGTTGGAGCCCTTGGATTGATTGGAAAAGGTTCCGATAGACTCACTGAAGGGATTCCTTGTAGTTCATGCCTTAAAGAAATACATAAAATTGACTCACACGAACAGGTCACATATTACGAAGAGCTTTAACTACGTAAAATGTGTGTGATCTTAGTTTTTTGTCTTTGTTTTTTACAAAAAATGATCAGTGGAAAATGTTATGTCATGAAGCCATTCCTGACCTTAGGTTTCTGGCTGGGACCCGGAAGGGAATGTGTATACACTAGAAATTCAAGGAAATAATAATAATAATAATAATAATAATAATAATAATAATAATAATAATGATGATGATAATAATAATAATAGTAATAATAATAATAATTGCAGCAAGTAGGTTAGTAACCTAGTCTGGTTCCATCTTTTTGCGGCGTCCAATACTTTTATTCTTGTGCGAAACTAAGCTATGTTTTGTAAATAACAACAACAGTTTAATATTCTTAACAAAGAAAACAGACCTGTGGCAATGCAAGTATAAAAACTCTATCTTATTTAGCCATTATTCGTGTGTGTGTGCGTGTTTTTTTTTTGTGGGGAGATATTCTCTTTCGCTTACTTGTAATTTGTAAGAGTGTGTCAGAAAAGTAATGCGAATTAGTGAGGCAAATCTCCTCCTAATAAGATAAATGCTACGCGAGAAGCACACCAATCTCTAAGTCGACAGCGAATGATACAGCGACTTGTTTTACGCTGACAAAGCATTTCTACTTTGCTTGTTTGTTTCCATCGAATTACAGATAAAACGTCTTCAACGTATTCATCAGCGGGCGCTTTTTTGATTTCTTGTCTAATTTTCAATGCATAATCCGCTACATAAAGATAGAAGCTTCGAGTTTTGTAATAACATATTACACACACACACACACACACACACACACACACACACACACACACACACACACACACACACACACACATATACATATATATATTCAATGGTAGTAGCTATTTACCGCTAGGGTCATATAAGTGATATCTTCAGCATATCACTTATACTGATATACAATATTGCCATATATTTGTCACCGAGGATTTGAACAAAACTGAAGATATTTAATAAGCTTACCTTAATCTAACAGGTGTTAGAGCGTATTTATTTTGTGCGGTCATTCTTCCATTTTGATAGGGCCTTCCTGGTGCCTTGAAAATCAGGTGTCGAGATCTTGACATGTGTTCAAGCTTAATCACCGAACGCAGACTCCAGTGTAAAATGTACAGCTATCTCAACGACCAGTGCAGATGTTACTTTGTAATTATTAATAATAATAATACTAATAACCTATATATATATAAAGTTATAGTCTCTGTCTGTCTGTCTGTCTGTTATAAAACTTCTAGGGTTTTGGAGATAGACTCATATAATCATATATTCGGAAATTACATTACCTAGGTTACTTGGATAAGTATATTTCATTTTGATCAAAGAGGGTCCTCGCGCCCCCATCCCGCTGAGATTGTTTCCTCTTTGATATAAATTAAATTTAAATTTGAACTAGGGAATAACTACTAGGGTACTTGGATAGGGATATTGAATTTTGCTCAAAATCCTCACTGAAAATTTTTCCCTTTGATTTAAATTAAATTTAAATTTGAACAAAGGAATGACTCCTATCTAAAATATAGAAGGAGAAAGCCAGAAGATGGAAGTCACATCGGCAAGACCATTTTGATCAAAGGGGGACTCCAGGAGCACAACCTTCCCACTGAATTTTTTTCTCTTTAATTTAAATTAAATTGAAATGTGAACAAAGGAATGACTCCTATTCAAAATACAGAAGGAGAAAGCCAGAAGATGGAGGCCTCATAGGCAAGATCAAAATGGGATAATATGGACGTCAAGTTGAGCAAGAAATCACCAATCGATGGGTTGTGTCTTACAATAAATATTTGCTGTCATATTAATGTTGAAATCTGGTCATCAATTCAGTCAATCAAATATATATGAAAGGGATCAGATCAAGCTGTTTTTGTACAAACCTCCCATTGAAAATTTTCCCTTTGATTTCAATTAATTTAAATTAGTAGAAAAGAATGACTCCTATCCAAGATATAGGAGAAAGCCAGAAGATGGGGATCACATCGGCAAGATCATTGAGTAATATTGAAATGCATTATTTAGCCGGTTATTAAGGTTTCAAGGCCAGTCTATTGTTGGTTCGAGATTACGTTCGTTCATGGCGATCCTTTACAAGCAAAAACGCCTGAAAAAATATACGCAAACACTTGCATGAGAACCATCGTTGACCCATACTTCATCTTTTTTTTTTTTAGACTGGAATCACTTTTGGAATCTGTCAGAAAAGTTTCACGATGATCAAAAAAAGATGTTCCTCGCTGGGACCTGCGTTCGCAGCCATTTTTAACACTTGATCTTAGAAAGTGGTTGTATTCAGCCGACAGTTTAGATATTTCTGGACGAGTTTGGTGTCAGACATATCTGACAAGATTATTCAGGAACATTAGGAGCAATCATCACTACGGGTAGTTTCTACACTCTTTTCTCCTTCTTCTATTTGCCGTATCCCTGTGTGCTTTGTAGCCCTTTGTAAATGTCTTCTTGCTATGTCTCCTAATCCCTGTTCTGCTAAACATGTACACAGGGTAGTTAGGTATCTTACGCGCTGCTTTCCGTTGTCCTTCCAATATATCCTATGAGTGTCAGCTACACTCACTTAGACTCCATAAAAGAGATCATCCGACAGCAAGTCCTCTGATCGGGAGATTGTCGGTTTGGAGGAACGTAAAACCACATCTTAATAGTTGTCGGTCTCATGTCCACCCTAACGCGGAGTGGTAGAACCTGTTAGGGTCCCAGTTATGGGAAAATAGTGAACCCACAGGCAAAAACAAAACACCATGAAAGTAGAAAAATACATTTTTATAGTAAAAATACTAGATATATATTTTTGTATAAAAAATACCAACAATATATTTATAGTGAAATCACCTCGAAAACCTTTTTATATTAAAATTATTAGCAATACATGTTGAGAGTAAATAGTTTTATTTAGGAAACAACATTAAATTTTTGTCCTTAATGATATCTTTCTTTTCTGGAGACTAAGTGAGTGTAGTTGACACTCACAGGATATATTTGAGGGACAGTATATATATATATATATATATATATATATATATATATATATATATATATATATATATATATATATATATATATATAAATAAACATAAAAATGTTTTAAAATAATTGTAGCACCTTGTCCATGGCATAATGTGTGACGTCATTTGTTTACATTTGGATACGCATCGAGCAGATCTGAATGTACTAACCGAAACGCTCCTCTGTGGCGAAATCGATAAAAGCACGTCAGGCTATATGACGGTTCTTTCTATGATCATTTTTCGGATATTCAGGTCGGTAAATGTTGTTAATAATGTTTATTATAAACAGAACATTACTTAAATATTTGTATCTATAAAAAAGAATGTATAAACATAAAAATGTCTTAATATATATATATATATATATATATATATATATATATATATATATATATATATATATATATATGATAAAAATATAGTTGTAAGGTATACTACATTTATAGTTAAAAATGCTAAACTTACGGGGTATGACATATATAAATAGAATTAATCCTATCATTTTTGCTAAATCGTGTAATGAAGATCATGTTGAACGCCCACGCTTCTAGATCATTTCACATTAACACGAGGGTTCATTTGGGCTCTATCCTAGGACCTACGTCGTTTCTTATCTTCATCAACGACCTTCCCGGTGTCATCATTTACTTACTAGATGATTATTCTGACGACACAAATATTTACTCCTTTCTTAATAGTTCCAAAGAAGTAAAACTGGTAGGTGCTCTCGAAAATGACCCCCACCCAAAAGGATTTGTAAGTATTTATACTTCCAAAACGACACTGTTATATTTTAATTACCATAGATAACCATTTTTGCCTTCCATTAGTATGGCTGAGGCTGACCTCCAGAAGAGTGACTCAATGTTTCTTCTTCGTTTCACGTTTTCTCTTGACATGAACTGGAGTGATTATATTTAATCAATTGTTAGGTCTATTGCTAAGAAAGTTCACTTCGTCGTGCCAGATAATTATTCTCTTCAGAACCCATCTTGCACATGTATAAATCTACCATTCGTCTGTTCATTGAATATTGCTGCCATAACTTGTTTGGTGCTCTTGCTACATATCTAAAGATTCTGTCTTTTATATGAATTATTTTCATGGCAGTTATACTAATAAGCTCTCATCCTTGGTAGCTCGATTGCATGAATTTAAATGTGCTATTAGATTAGCAACTAGACCTCATAGTTTTACTCTTGAATTGGCTTACTGTAGCCGTCAGTTCTATTTTAATAATTTCTTTTCCCGCCCGCAGAACTCACTTCCGGTTTCTTACTTCTCTGCTACCTACAATCTTCGAAGATTAAAATGCAATATCACTAGCCACCCTGTCTTTCTGAACCTATTCTTTTCTTGCCCTGTCTCCTCATTAGAGTTTTCTCATTCTCATTCACTTCCAGTAACACCTTGCTTCGTTGTGACATTATTGCTTTGTTTGGGGTGAATCCGGGCATCGTTAATATGTTTTCTCTTCCTGTTGGTCTGCAGTCGTTGAAAATGGAGGTGAGCACAGTTTTTTATAAATAATATTTCAATAAATTTAACTCACATTTGTTTTTCATATGCATTCCGAAGAAAAACAAAATAAACAAAAAAACCCAAACCAAAACAAACACCCCCCCCAAAAAAAACAAACGTAATTACTTTTCGAAACCTCTAATATTTCTCCAATGTTTTGTGGTTATATGCCAATGTGAAGTTAGACAATGTTGAGTTTGTTCAGTCGGCAGATGGATAACCGCTGGGGAATACCTGGTGCACCAAGCATCCTGCCAGGCCTAGCAATCTGGCGATGTATATAAACTTGTTACTTAACCTATAAGAAGACCCCCCCGTGCTTCTGGACAGACAGGTCGCGAGATCGAGTTGGGTGAGTCTGCTTGGTTTTTATTTTAACTAAATTTCTTCTTTAACTTTTATTTTAAACACACACACACACACACACACACACACACACACACACACACACACACACACACACACACATATATATATATATCTTTGTGTGTGTGTGTGTGTATGTTCACGAATTTCCTTCCATTACTTTCCTGTTGTGTTGCTTCCTTTTTCATCTCATTCGTTCACTGTCTTTTGATTTCACTTTGTCCTACTGCTTACGTCGGCTTATTCTATCTAGGCAATGTTTTCCCAGTCTCACGCAGATCTGCATCTTCTGCCCCTCCGTCGCCCACCCGTAAAGTCGATTCATACACACCGGCCCCGACTACTCCAACCAAAAATGCACACGATACAAGATTACCTTATCTCTTTGCCTATTCATATCCAATGAAATAACAGCGCTGTTTTCTCGTATATCCCACCACCGCCTTGGTCTGCCCTCCCCCGACAGTCAGTTAACGCGGAAAAACTCCAGCTCTTGTTAAGAAGCCCTACACAGCCTAATCAATGGATTTTGCCAATCTTTAGGCCTTAGGAATTTAACCAAACAAATTTGGTGGAGGGGGGGACATATTGAATGCTGTTTTAGTGTTTTTCGCAACCGACAGGCACTGTTTTCACTGGCTTATCAAAATTTCACGTTTTATATGTGCGCAGAAAAAAAAAGTCGAAAAGAAAGGTGAATATTTGCTTTTATTTCAACTTTTTTTTGTTTTTAAATAAAAAAGGGATTTTATTTTATCTTATTTTCATGTTTTGCAGATGTTTCTCTATATTTTTTAAAATCATAATATCAATTCTTCAGGTTTCTTTCTTTCCCTAATGTTGTTATTTCGTTGTTTTACTATTGGCTGAAGTGTTTTATATTTTCATACGTAGGCGAATGTGTCTCGTTGCTTTGCCTTGTTTGGCTTACATTTTCCACATCACTACCGCCCTCTCCTTCGAAACAAGATTAGACGAGAAAAGTTTCGCAGGATTCTATAGCGAAAGTTTAGTAATTGGCTCTAAGAGATTTTTGTTCTTGTTTTTTTTTTTTAAGACATTTATATATTTATTATTTCTCATTATTATTGTTATTATTATTATACTTAAATTTTAGAAGCTTTCGCCTTTGTTTTTCTTGTGTTCAGTTTTCAGAAGATTGGTATGAACCAATCAAAATACGAGAATGGAAATGAAACATACGGATTGGTTTAAATCGGATCACGCGAACACTTCCTCATAGATACACCCAAACCTGTACCAAAATTTATAATTCCTATACACACACACACACACACACACACACACACACACACATATATATATATATATATATATATATATATATATATATATATATATATATATATATATATATATATATATATATATATATATATATATATATATATAAGTAAAGTGTTCGGATTCAAATTTTTAGGCAAGGTTTCATTCTTTGACATACCATATTTATTGCTCTCTCTCATTCAGTTACTTTTTACATCGCTAATTTTTTGTCGCTACATATCAAAGCCAACGGAATTTAAGCATCATTGTTGCCAAATTGTGTAATTCTAGTGAAAGAATCTCAGGAACATCATTTACGAACTCCTTGAATCCCATCACAATATATATATATATATATATATATATATATATATATATGTGTGTGTGTGTGTAATTTGGCAGCAACTTTTCTTTTAAACATGTAGTATTGAATGTTAAAGACAACATAGTCTTCCATATTTTCTTTTGTATTTTCTCATATTTCATGATTTCGAAATAAGTATTGTCCATACGATGACCTAGCGCTTTCGAACATCATTGTTCATCTTCAGGGTCAATATTTTTAGTCAAATATATATATATATATATATGTGTGTGCGTGTGTGTGTGTGTATTCGACACTGGTGAACTTTTAAATAAATTCAAAACTTAGACATCAAAGCGAATATATGACTAATACAGATATAAACTCTTTATACGCAAATGTTCCTGTAAAGAAATGGCTAAATTTAGTAAAAACACACTTAACTAAAACAAAAATAAAATAACCAATTCCTGCACATAAAATCATAAAAATGTGCCATGTAATCACCAGGCAATGCTTTTCCACCTTAGTTAACAATTTTCATAGACAAGAATTTGGTTGGTTTATTGATGGGATTTCATCTTAGTGGCATTTGGGAATTTTTGGAAACTGGTCGTTTCAAAAATATTTTACATACAGTTCTTTCAGATACATAGATGACTATATTATTATATACACAAAACAATTTTGCCCAATCTTGTCACAAAGTTAATAACGTGAAACCCGCAACAGACTTTACCTTTGAATAACAAAACTTTACCTTTCCTAGATATTATGCTTCATAGAAATAGTAACGAACTTCAGTTTGAAGTTTACAGAAAAGCTACCAATAATTTTGATTCCCACCACTGTAACAAGATCAAATCAGGAATAATTACAGGATTCTGTTTAAGAGCAATAAGGATTTGCAGCACCCAATTCTACATAGAAAACCTAAAAATATTCTTATTATTTCATGCACAATACTAAGATAAAGGCACCCAATTATACGACCGCCAAAAAAAGATAACAACATTATTAACAGCAATAAACTAGATAAAAACAGATACATAGTACTATCTACTGACTCCATCCACTATCTAAAACAACTTAAAAAATCTAAACAGCATCAACATAATTAAAACCATATCCAAAACTATTATGGATATGATAAGAACACAAAATACTCATAACAATAATAATTCTCAAGCAGATATATATAACCGTCAAAACTGCTTCCCACAATACATTGCAGAAACACGCAGAAATTAAAAAAATCATATCTATGAAAACCAATTTATCAAATGCATTAATTACACATAGAAATAAATTCAACCATAAATTCGATCTAACGAATGCCATACCATTAAAAGACAAAGTAACTTATTTATAAGATAAATTCTCGAGAGTGCCGCTATCTAATCTTATCGAAATATGAGTCTGCGCCCCGAATTTTTTCCAATATCTCTATTGCTGAAAGAATTCCTACTTTCCCAAGCCATCATACACGACTATAAAATTGTTACAAAATTAAAAATAACCGGTGAAATCCATGACCTCATATTATTTAAAATATGTAACACATAAATTAATCACGCACTAAAATAAATTAATGACTAATCTGCATATAAAATCCAAGAAATTCACTTACTCACTTTAATTTATTAGATATTGAATCGTGTTCCATCGTGTCCTCCATAGCTTGCCTGAATAATCGGCTAAAACTTATGAGCGTTTGTTTGGGCTCTTGTATATAAATAAATTCCTTGTCTTTGACTTGAAGATGAAACGCGTCGGCTAAGATAAGTTTTCCTTTTGTCTTTATATATATATATATATATATATATATATTATATATATATATATATGTATATATATATATATATATACATATATATATATATATGTGTATGTGTGTGTGTGTGTGTGTGTCTGTAATTGTCTTAAAGAACCTTTTTATCTTCTCTCAGCATGGCTGATGCTAACTAAACGCCAGGAGAAAAACTCAGTTCATCATCTTGTGCTAACGTTTTCCTCTGACATGAAGAGGAAAGTTTGCATTAAAACAATTGCTAGGTCTGTTGTGAGAATCGGAGATCCTACTGCGATTCATCATTGGCAGCCACAATCTTACCAACATAAGATACGCAGATGACACAGTACTGATAGCAGACACGGAAAAGAAACTACAAAACCCCCCACAGAATGTAGTGAGGGAGAGCGAGAAGAAGGGACTAACCATAAACTACAAGAAGACAGAATTCATGGTCACCAGTAGAAGGATGAACCCGAAATGCGATTTGCAGGTCGGGAACACTAAAATCAAACATGTGCGGAAGTTTAAATATCTGGGAAGTGTTTTGATGGAGGACGGTAGGTACGACGCTGAGATCTGAAGACGGATTGGGATGGCCAAGGATGCATTCCAAAAGCTGGGCAGACTACTGCGAGACTGGAGGATTTATTTGGTGACAAAGGAAAGAGTACTGAGCTGGTACGTGACATCTGTACTCCTATAGTACAGCGAATGTTGGACGGTCTCCGCAAAAATGAAGAAAAACTCGAGGCTGCAGAGATGTGCTTCTACAGAAGGATACTAAGGATATCATAGACCGAGCGTGTGAGAACCATGAGGTCTTGGGGAGGATGCAAATAAAGAGGAAGCTTATATTTAACATAAGGAAGAGGCAGATGAAATTTCCGGGACACGTGATGAGAAAGGAGGACCTGGAGAATCTGATACTCACGGGTCGAATAGAGGGAAAAAGAGACAACGGAAAGCAACGCATGACATACCTGGCGGAAGTGGATGGCAGAACATGGACTGAGAAGTTGGCAGAGGCACGAAATTTATTGATAGCTACAAGGGATAGGGGGAAGTGTAGAGCCATGATCGCCTGTGTCCTGAATTGACACGGTATATAAAAAGAAAGAAAAAATGTCTGCTGTGAGGAAAGTTGGTTCACTGTATCGTTCTACACAATTTTCTCGTCAAAATCTATCCCGCAATATAAGTCTACCTTTCGTTCAAGCATTGAATATTGCTTCTGTATATAATCGAGCACTTCGACGTGGTGTAAGGGTTATCAAACGTGTCTCCATAGAACCATTGCAACGGAGTAGTGAGTTCGATCCTCAATGGGTGCCCCCATACTTTCGGCCTTTTTCCACATCTAAGCTGCTCTTAGAAAATCATCATACATTGGTAAACGATCAAATTACGATATTATTAAAAACAAACACTCCGTTCTGAATCATTTACCTACATTCAAAATTAAAGCCAGATATGTTGTGATCAATTACATTAAAGCTAGAAACGTTTTGTAAGCCATGTCTCTTGAGGTGATTATGGCTCTCTACCACATCTTTTCTGTATTACTTGTTAACTGGAATAACTAAAATAATAATAATTAAGAACATAGGAGATTTATTTATTTTCAGATTTAATGGTTCTCCTTTGAACTAATTTGAAACAATTTAGAGTATTTGGGTCCCTCTATTTGTAGTGGGTCTTTTAAGTATGGCAAAGCGATAGCAAGATAGATTTCCTTGTTCATCATCTTTGGATACTTTGCTAATGAATATGAATTAATAGAATTTCAGTATAATACAGACTCTTCATTCTAGATACATTTATGCAGGAAGTAGAGTTCGGATAAAAAATATCATGAAGCTGCTAATGAAATAAACTGGATGAGATCCAAAATCATTAAAAATTTTAGTGGAAATGTTTCATGTTTATACCAAAAAAAGCATCATCATCTATCTCTCCTCTCTCTCTCAGTCTCTCTCTCTCTCTCTCTCTATATATATATATATATATATATATGTATATAAATATAAAAGTGGACATGGAAGTCAGCACTTAGAGGCGACAGTCTGTTTCATGCTAGTGCAATCGCCTGACGATTGCACTAGCATGAAACAGACTGTCGCCTCTAAGTGCTGACTTCCATGTCCACTTTTATTTTTACACACGCTTTATCTCTGATATTGAGCACTTTACCCCATAAATATAGCACACTTTAAGACTATATTTCTGCATATATATATATATATATATATATATATATATATATATATATATATATATATATATAAAACACGGATGGGGGACAAATATGTGTAATGGAGGGGTCCCCAAATTCTATTAGCTCAGGGGCCTCTTAAGGCCTAAATCCAACCCTTAATAAACACCATTACATATTATGCCCAATATCTTAGCTATTAACTCTCATATATTTGGAAAATAAACTGGAACCATGTTTGCGCAAACACCACAAAGAGGCTAGGTTTTAGTGGACAGAAATGTTCCTCCAAGAACACGCTCATCTATACAGACAAGAAGCTCTTTAATCTTGATGGGCCTAACATTTTCAGATGTTTTCAGTAACATGAACAGTGTTGTATGTAGATTTGGTGGTGGAGGAATTTTGGTCTGGAGAGGCTTTACTGTCTGTGAGCCACACTTTCTGGTTATTGTTTAATGGACCTTTGACAGCACTTAAGTAGCAAGAGACAGCAAGGCACAGCATGGTCCCAAAGCTACCAACGAATAAAGGGGAAAAAAGTCAATCTTTCAGTAAGACAATCCGACTTGCCATCCTGTAAACGCAACTGTTTTACACGTCACATACCACTTTACATATAAAATGAAGAACATTGCTTATGATTTGCGGGCAGCGTAGCGAATAAAGTGGAATCGGTGTAGTATGTTCAAATTCCGGCCCTGCATTTTCATTCACTTTCGGACAAATAATCATGGAAAAGGTATGAAATAATCTCCCCCCCACCCCTCGGCAAGGTGTAGTTTAAACAACAGGTTAAGAATGGGTTCTATAGATATGTTTGGCAACCAATGTTGGAGAGGGAAAACTCTGAATTCAAAACCTGTTGGACGTGGCTTTTGCAAGTCATTCCCGTAATAATCTACATGCTACAGAAAAAACAAAAAAAAAATACAACAAAAAACAAACAAACAGCAGCAAAACCAAGTGTAGTGATGTTTCAGCTCTATTCTCCACAGCAGTTTGTCACTAAGGAGGAGGAGTTTGAGTTTGAGTTTGCCTTACCCAGATACCTTAATCCCAGTTGGGGAATGATGACAAGATGTGTATACTAAATATAACATTCTTAACGAGCTAGAACAAACTGTCGAGGTTGCATGGGAGGAATCCCTTCCTATTAACCGTTTGAAAATGGCATATTTTGGGGAGAGATCGTGCCATTCAAATTTTGAATGAAAAACGTGTAGGTGTGAATTGGTTGTTTGATTGATTCCTTTTTTACGGCTTATCCACCTTTTTTCAGCAGGTTATTTAAAGTCAGAATTCTTTTTTTAGATTGTAAAAACATAAATGCTGATAATAATGATTTATTGATACAAGTTCTACTAATTAACTCATAGCTGAGAAGGAGAAGTGTTGGGTTCAAACCTTTCCAAGGGTATTTGTGTGTAGGTGAATGCAAGAATTGCAAGAATGCAACCCTGTTCTCCGACTTCTAATTACGATCTGTTACTCATTACACTACACGCGCGTATTAGCTTATAGCATCTGATATTCCCAAACGATCAGCCAACTAGGTACTTAACAGGGTCAGCGTTAATTGGGTGGTCGTACGAGAACCGGTGTTTCAACGTGATATGACCGTAAGCCTGGAGGGCTGAAGTATTCATTTTTTGATAAATATTGTTTTGTTAAAAAAAAGAAGCAAAAACTATTGAAATTTATAATGTTTTTTTAATTGCTGGATATCAGAGTTTCCTGTTCTTTTGACATTAAAAAACAGTCTTCTAAAATGATGAATAAAAACATCGATGATGGTTTTATTATTGGACGCACAACGTAAGATCTGCAGATGGTACAGTGTTCATAGCAAGCACAGAACGGAAACTGCAGGAACACCGAGGGAATGTAGCAAAGGAAAGTAAGAGGAAAGAGCTATAAATCAGTTGTAAGTGTAACAGAATATGAGGTTGTTTGTTAGGAAGAGGGTTGAGTGATCAGTTTAACGGCATATCAACTATTTATAGTCCATTTAATGCCGAAATTTAAATTTCTTTCAAGCTTTGAAATAATAAAAATATATATGTTATTCTGCTTTCACAATTGAATACATGGTAGATGATACTCAGCTTTTGTGCATATACATGTTTGTGTGGACATAATTACTATAGGCGGTGATACGTGCGTTTTATATTGTAATTTTTTAAAGTTATATTTTGGAATACAGTTTGATTACTTTAAGAACTCTTTCATGACATTAATTGTATGGAATAATGTCATGAAAGAATTCTTTCATGTTGCTTGTTTGATTTTATCACTTTACCGATATCTATATTTTGAACGCAATTGTGTGCCTATGAATTGATGGTTATTTTTTATATAAAAATGTATTTTTATACTTCCATAGGGTTTTGTTTATTGTATGGGAGTTCACAATTTGCCCATAACTGGGATCCTAACAGGCGCTACCACCCAAAATCAGGCTGTACTTGCGGACAACAGCAATTAAGATGTGCTTCCACGCTACTAAAAAGCGCTAATCTCCCGATCAAAGGGCTTGTTACCGGATGTAGTTTATCGTCATACCCAGGACTAGTTAGCAAAAAAAAAAAACAAAACAAAAAAAAAACAAACAAAAAAAGCAGCCCCAAATACGTAAAATCCAGCAAGTATGCTAATTTAAATATCTGGGAAATAACAAAAGGCTGGAAATTTGGCACTGGCGTCTAAATGAGCATTGGAATAGCGAAATATGTCATCGAAAAGCTAAGCAAAGATTTCTTAGAAATATTTTGTAAATATCTGAACTAGCTTCTAAACAATTTCCACTAAAAATCTTAGAAATTCGAGATGTTTTTTTTTTAAATAATTTTTAGACGGAGTTTATTGTCGATAGAATATGTAAGGTTTTTTAAAAAGAGAAATCAAAAAAGCACTACTACTTCCGAAAGAAGAGTTTTCTTTATTCATTTCTCGCAATGCTACGACTGACAAGCATAAAAAAAAAATAACAGTCCTCCTCATGATCGGTCAATGTTTTAACCATTGACTTGTCACTAAGTTTCTGATTTGTTTCTCTTCAATATTGCTTGAGGAAAAAAATTCACAGTTTTTGTTCTTTTCGTCTTTCTCATCACTTCGGGCTACAGCGCTACCGTTGCCCGTGTCACAAGGCAAACACCATTTGATTGTTCAAATGGGTCCCGGCTTCGATTAGTTACACGCCGAAACCTTATATTATTTATTGTGGGCAGTGTTTCCAGTTAAAGATATTTGATGTTTTGTCCAAGGTAGGAAGCACAGAAAGTAATGAATAAATAAAATCAGACATTGTCATTAAGAAATATGATAAATAATAAAACTTATAGCATAAATTATACGCAAATTCGAGCACTGAGATGTGGCGTAATGGTTAGCAAGCTTTCCTCGCGAGACGAATTACGACTGTAATAGTGAGTTCGATCCTTACTGGGAGTCCCGTACTTTCGGCTTTGTGACCGTAAATTCATAACATTTTACTCGTATCTTCACGCAGCACCCCACCAGAAATGGAAGGAAAGGTAAGCAACGTGATGTTATTGCAAAGTTTTAAAAAATATGAGAAACCTGAATTACACACAAACCAGGCATAGAAATTAACATAGAATGGGGAAAGAAAGAAATCTGCACACACAAGGGGAGAGAAGACAACGACAAACAAAACAGAATATATATATAAACAATGGTTTAAAATTAACATGTAAACAAAAACCCTAAAACACACTTAATCCCCTCCCCAAGAAGACACGCAGTCGACCAACCAACCCCGTTTCTCGAGACTTTTCCGAAATCGTGACGTCAAGAGGTACATTTAATCAAACCCAGCCATAGTCACGTGACTCCCTATCCGCCCCATATACCTGACAAGTCATGCCTTCTGCATTTTAACTCTCAAAAGAGATCGTGATTTAATACCTTGATAGTTGAAGAAAGACAGAAAGAAAAAAATCGAAATATAAGGGATATACGAAAAAAAAATTACAGCGAAAATGAAATTAAACGCACAAAGGGAGAAAAACAAAACAGATCGACAAAAGAACAAAAAGAAAAAAAAAAGACGCTAGCTCCAAAATAAAATATACTTACAATTAATTAATATATTACAATAGAAAGGCTAATAAAATAAACCATCGTATTAAGAACTTACATTATAAGTAAAAAAGAAAGAAAGAAAGAAAGAAATCAGAATTTTAATGATTTACACTCTAATATGTATGGTTAAAATATACAGAAATTCGAGGAACGCTCCAAATGTAATGTTTCGTATATATTTCAATAGTAACAATAAGAGGCTAGATCTGAATTTAGGGTATCAGCTATCGTCGCGTAAAATGCGAATTTGGGTGCCGAGTTCAAATTCCACTCATGTCATCTACAATCTCTGTTTGTATTTCGATCCATTTTTCTCGTCCTCACAGCTACGGAATAAATAGCAGAGTGATGGAGAGGACGAACTGTACCTCCTGTTTAGTTCTTTCTCGACTGTAAATTCAATAGCTTCCCCAATATCTCTATCAAAAGCTATTGAAGCATTACATGTTAATACAATATGTTCTGATGAGGCAACATATAAGCAAAATTCTTCGTAAAGCTTAGTGTACATAACATCTGTTAAGTACATTAAAAGTTCCAGTGGCCCGATGTTGAAGATTTAATTTAGTATATATATATATATATAGAGAGAGAGAGAGAGGCACGGTGGAGTAATGGCTCAGGGAATCGGAGAGCCGAGTTCTAGTCGAATCCATTATATTCACTTACGCACAGAGCTTGACAAGCTGAATACTGTCAAGCCTAGAGGTTTGGCAAACTGTAAAGTAGAATGTATACGCGACACAAGACCGAAAGTGTGGAGCACTTGATAAGAATTGAACTCACTACTCAGCTCTAATTGAATTAGCGAAACAAGCTTGCTAACCATTACAACACGTCGGATTAATAATGTACGTACAAATAATGTCTCATAAATTCATTAAATCTGTTATAAAACCAAGTTCGTAAGGCACCAATCAAGATTTTAAAAAAAGTCCTGGTAACGGCATCTCTGACAGAATTGCTCTTTGGAAGTTAGTTTTTATCAATAAAAAAACATCTAATTAGGAATCGACACACTCGTAATGTCTGGTGCTTTCCTGCAACTTGTTTCTACACATTCTACTCTAGATTCAGTGGAAAACAAGTTAGGATTGCAAGACAGGCACGTTGACTATTACTTTATGGCAGAATGTTCTTACAATGTAAACTAGATGCCCTGCTCTGGCATCTCGTTTACAGTCGCTCTCTGTCTTTTCTACAAATACTTTCACGGTAACTGCTCCGACGAGCTACTTTCGCTAGTTCCCAGACTGAATGAATTTAAACGTGCCACTAGGTCGGCATCTCAGGTCCACCCTTTCACTGTGTCGATACGGTTAAATGTAGCCTTCTCTTCTACTCCAATAGCTTCATGTCTCGCATTCCTGTCTGTGGAACTCCTTTCCTTTTACTTGCTTCCCTGATAGCTATAATCTCCAACTATTCAAATGCAGTGTCAATCGACATCCCTAGATGCCTTGATCTATTCCCCGTCCTTTTCTTCATCCTTTCCTCAATCAAGTCTCTTTACACTTGCTCCCACTTTCTATAACCCCTTGCGTGCTAGTGGCACCCCCGCTTTGCTTGGGGTGAAAAGTAAAAAAAAAAACAAAAAAAAAAAAACAAAACAGTGGTAGCAGGCATGATTCACTGGACTCCAGGTTGGAAACGAACTCTTTAGTCATGGCCGATTTATCAACATTACATGGCAAACTTATCATGCCATAAAAGAAACTATGTGTGAACGTGTCAACTCTATGAGCCAAGACACTTTCGCATTTGCCGAGTTTCTCAGCGCAGTATTATTCAATTTATCTGTTGCCTGACGCATCTTGAAAAACGGAAGCCAACAAGGAGCAATCTTCTTGCTCAAATCGAATTAAAACATTACGTCCAACGAAAACATTAATTCCCAAATTTGAAATACGCTGATAAAGCCAGTCCCGATAAGGCGAAAAAGACATAATTCCGCTGACCTACTGCGAGCGTTTATTCAGTAATGTATTCCTCAATTACTTCAATTACTGGAGGAACGGTGTGCGGTTTGACAGATATCGAAAGGATATTAAATGCTTTTGGTGGCGACGATGTAGCATTCGGGTTCGATTTCTTCTTACTGTTTAACAAAAATTGGGTAAAAACCAATATACAGTCGCAAAGTATTGAATTAAACGGGTTGTGTGACACCCACACAAAGAGACACAGAAAATATATACCCTATTTTTCGATGTATGAGACGTGCAGGTTAACGCCACGTAGCGGGAATGTTATGAATCCTTCTTTTTCTTACCCAGCTATCAGTTAAATAGACCTTCAGCTGTAATTGGCAACAAGTCTAGGAAAGGGACAAAATTCAAACCCGGTTGATTATGGGGCTACCTACTCGTCTCCTAAAAACCGCACAGGTGACACCTAACGTGCCAAATACTATGACTACATATATATTTCAGTGAGGACTACTAGACTGAGTTAGTTCGGTGTATAAGACGCACTTTTTATCACAAAACTGATATACACTATATATATATATATATATATATATATATATATATATATATATATATATATCCACACACATATATGATTTAAATTGTTTTGATTGATTTTATTTTTTCCAGCTTATCACTCACTTGTAGTATATTTAAATCTACGCAATATTTTTGATTGTAAGAATTTTGAGGAGAAAATAATGATTTTTAGAGATACAAGTTCTACTAATTAACCCATACATGGGGAAGAAGTCGTGGATCCATATCTATCTATCTATCTATCTATCTATCTATCTATCTATCTATCTATCTATCTATCTATCTATCTATCTATCTAAATGTACTTACCTCTTTAAATTTACTCTTTATCTCTCTCATTATCTATCTATCTATCTATCTATCTATCTATCTATCTATATATATATATATATATATATATATATATAAATCTCTCTCTCTCTCTCTCTATATATATATATATACATTTACTCTACGCATCATTTCTATCTATCTATCTATCTATCTAAATGTACTTACCTCTTTAAATTTACTCTTTATCTATCTATCTATCTATCTATCTATCTATCTATCTATCTATATATATATATATATATATATATATATATATAAATGTCTCTCTCTCTCTCTCTACACATATATATATATATATACATTTACTCTACGCATAATTTCAGTCTATCTATCTATCTATCTATCTATCTATCTATCTATGTTGTACTAGAGAATAATAAAATTAAAGATAATACAGTTTTAATACCAGTTAGTTTTCGTTTTAGGAAAAGTAATTTCCATTCTCTTTTCTTTCTTTCTGACTTCTGTCACTGTAACAATTTCTCGCTTTCATCAACAAATCAAATAATTAAAAAAATATAATTAAAATATAATTAGAATACTTCCTTTATTAATATTACAAAAGATGGAATTGGTTCTTGGAATTAAAAAAACAAAAACAACCCGTGATGATTCTGAAGACGATTTCAAATGTTAGAATAACTTATAATAATCTTGCTGATGGTGCTGCTGCCGATGCCGCTGTGGCTGATGATCGTGCTGCTGCTGATGACGGTAAAAATACTATGGAATGCTACAACTGCTACTAAATGATATGGAAAAAAAGCATAGAAAATATAAATGTACCATAAAAAGTACTACTAATAAAAATTATTGGGGAATATGATCTCCTGGGAATATATATATATATTCAGTCAGATCACCCAACCCAGGCCAAGGGACTAGATCCAATTATTATGAACAAGAAAAAAATAAATTATTCACTGAATTATGCTGTTTCAGTATACCATAGATGAAAATGACAAAATAAAATAAAAAATTGATAAGAACTCAAAATGCACATCCATTACCCCTGTTGTTTTCTATTGAGCACTTTGATCGAAACCAAACAGAGATCTTGCTTAAGGTATTTCTATCTCAGCACCAGGGTCAAGTACAGTTTTGAATTCAGAGTTGACCTTCCCTTTGATTGATTGCCAACCACGTCTAGATAGCCCAGTCTGCGCTGCTATTTAACCCATAACTGGGAGAAGAGATAGATTCATACCATTACCAAAGGCATTTGCGCTTAAGTGAAATGATGCGAACCAGGCTGTAATTCGAACACGACTCTCAGATTTCTAATTACGAACCGCTATCCATTTCACCACCCGCCCATCCAATTGGAAATGCAAGACAATATTATTCATAATCATTATACTGTTTGTTCCTAAAATCTGGACACATAGTCAAAAATGCATATTTTCAAAGAGTTAAATTTTCAACAACATTTTATTGAATTGGAATATTAACAAATAACATCTTGAATATGTTTTCCATAATTTGTGATACAAAGGTTGATACACTTTGTTATGATTCAAGTGCACTCGATGCATTAAATTAACATTGCTGTCAATTTTATCACATTCACTCTTTATGCGTTTAATTAAGTGTGTTGCATCTGTAAATTTCATTGAAAACACCTTCGACTTTAGTATACCCTCCAAAAAGTAGTCAATTCTTTCTTCTTTCGATAAAACCATATTTAATCTGTGGGGGTAAAGAATATAGTTAATGAGTTTCCCTATGTGTCCAGATTTTAGGGGTACCTTGTAGTACATGGCACAGTCCATATGAGCCTTATAAAGATGTGGGAAGAAGTGTAAGCATTACCAAAAACATCTATAAGAATACTTGATTATAAAAGATATTTTGGTGTCACTTCTATGCAAGCCCATCATCGCTGCGAGAACTCATTCGGTTCAAAATTATAATAATAAAGATAATGTTAATAAAAGATAATAATGATGATAAAAGATTCCAAAAAAGGAAATCTCCAATTAATTGTTATGGTTTTGCCCGCAAGATTTTAATGTTATAAGGACCTGCAAATCGAAGTAACGAAAATGAGGAGACTTAAAACTATGGCTATCTCCGTTGCGGTAGGGTTATTTGGCATGATAAAGAGAGGTACTGAAAATCATGTGAGTAAAATTCCTGGATACATCAGCACCCCAGAGTTAAAAAGGTTTACTTTGTGTCGAACTGCACATATCACACATAAAATCTTCTCCATCTAAACGAAACGCCCCAAATGCACATAGATAATTATCCTACAATGCCCTTTTCACTCATAGACCCCGGTGCAGACTTGGTAATTAGACACTTAAAATTACTCTCTGGCAAGATGATACAGTTTAAAGTTCCAATAATAATAATAATAATAATAATAATAATTAGAGCACTAGCAACTGTATCAAAATTGTTAAAGGAGAAACAGAATAAAAATGAGGCTCAAGGCGGGATTGCCACCGTTGAAAAAACTGCGTTAGTTGGGCTTGCTAGGATATCGAAAGGCTTTAGAGATTGTTGGAGACTTAAAATAACCTAGTCTCCAGCGATTACCACCATTTTGTGCGAACATCTTAATCCAAATAATAATAATAATAATAATAATAATAAAGTTGATATATTTGCAAGTGTGCAGGTGTTAGCGCTAATTGGAACAACTTATGTGCCAAAGAAGGTATTTTGTCTCTAAGCTGCAGGTAGAAGACGAGATATGATCATTATAAACTGGTCGATTTGAAAGAGTCTGAAATGTGAAATTTCAAATAATAATAATAATAATAATAATAATAATAACAATAATAATAATAATAATAAACATCAGTTATGGTCCACGTGGCTTCTGATCTTCATTAATTGGAGGTGTTAACATGTGCACGCTTTGAATTTTATTTTTAAAATCATTTCACCGGAACAAGGCGGGAATGCCACTTGTACACTGGGGATTACAGGAAGTGAAAGTGAAAGAGAATACTGAGAGTAGGCAGGATTGAGGAAAGTACAAAAGATGAAAGGGACTTAAAAATACTGAAGATAGCAATTGACGTTACATTTAAACTTTTGAAGATTGTAGCTATCAGGAAAGCAAGTAAACGGAAAGGAGTTCCAAAGGTAGTTTGAGAAAAGAAACTATCGAAGTAGAAGTGGCGGTTGCATTTACCTATTTCAACAGTAAAAGGGTGGGACCTAAACGCCAATCTAGTAGCACGCTTAAATTCACGTAGACGGGGCATCAGGTAAAAAAGCTTGTCGGGCAGTTGCTATGAAAATATTTGTAGAAAAGACAGAGGGAAGCCATGTCATGTCGGTGACAAACTGACTGAGGTCGAGTTATCAAGTCATGGTCGATTACACTGCAGACCATTCTTTGGATTTTGTCAAGAATCTCGAGATGTACAACAAGAGCAACTGACCAGATAGGGCAACAGTAATCAATACACGGGCGAATAGTAGATTTCTAAATGTATATGATGGATTATCGAGGAATTTAGATGAGATACAGTAAGTATGCTCTTTCAGTACCACAGATTTACTGAACTTAATCAGTTGGGCATATACCCAGGGGATGATGCCCTGCTAAACTTTCATGATTGAGAATAGTGGCGGGACATTATGACCGGGTGTCGCGCAGTTTTTTTTTTAATTTTAAAGGATGAAGTAGCTAAACTTACGACGGAGTGACATCCAGATCCTTCGATACACCCTCGTTCGTCTGGGCGGGTTGGGTTGCCCGACCGCAACGGATTTCTAACTGGGCACAACCTGTACCTGTACGGTTATACGCTATTTTGATCAAAACCCTTTACCACACCGCGCATATATATATATATATATATATATATATATATATATATATATATATGCACATTTCATTAAAAACGACTGACAAGGTGCTTTTATTTAGTTTTTTTTATATAATTTCTCGTGCGATCTAATGATGTTTTTCTTTTCAGATGATAAATTATATAAAAACTGTCCGAATGTTCTTTTTATCCGAACGCTTTCGGCCATACATTTAGCCATTTTCAAGGATTATATTTCAACTGTTAGAATTAGAAATAGTTTGTTATATGTATGTTTTATAGAATGTTTCATATATATATATATATATATATATATATATATATATATATATATATATATATATATATATATATAGCCATGATGCATGCGCCATAATGAGTATATTGGGCATTGTTAATTTTTAGTCCAGCGTCACTTTGTTGGTGTCAATAATAAAAATAGAAAGGACGTGCATTACTGTTTCCCTATGAAGAGGCTTTAGGAGTTCACTTGCAAAGTTAAAGCATCAAATTTAAATTAAAATAATTAAATAAATAAAAAAGGATTTCTCGTATTTGTTTCATTAAACATGCTGAAGAATTTGCACTTACTGGCGTCGTACACGGATGATTAAATTGATTGCATCAGTGAAAGTGAAAATGATAACAATGATAATAACGAAATACTCGTTGAGAGTAGTAATATTCTTCGAGTGTAGAATATATTGAGTTATATCATAATGGTGATGATAGGATTGAAAAGGGAAGACGGCTATATACTATTATGTTTCGCTAATTTCATTTTGGGCTAATCTCGAAAGATTATTTTCGTCTGGGTTATATATAATTATATAAATAAAAAGAAGAAAAAACATTATAAGCAGTCAAGAAGACATCTGAGTCAGTTATTTATACTGATATTCAGTAGTTCAGTATCACGATTATATATATATATATATATATATATATATATATATATATATATATATGAATACTCGATGAATTACTTATGATTACCTCAAATTCTCCTAATAATTTCTATCACTTGTATATCCTTGCTTGAACCGGCTTCTAATGCTCCAGTTGGAGCGACTTGGGGATAGTAGTCGTGGCTCGTCGGGGGCACAGTCCTATGTGTAAGGGAAACTCGTATGAGTTCCACCACGGAATATGTGATCGAGCAGCGCTATATCGAGTCTAATTCGTTACCTACTCGTCACCGATGCCCGTTGGTACAGTTGGTATGACGTTTGCCTCGTCTCGTAAGGGTCCGGGTTTCTATTACCGGTTGTGGATGCGCACTGCTGATGAGTCCCAAATATAAGACGAAACGCCCATCCAGTGCATTCTGTTGAGGTTTCTGCGGTTTCGATGTATTACTTAATTATGACTACCTCAATTTCTATCATATATATATATATATATATATATATATATATATATATATATATATATATATATACAGACTAGCATTGTTCCTGGAACCGTCATAAAATTAAAAAAAAAGGCAACATCAGAGCAAATGGTCAGAAAACAATATATACGAGTTATACGATAGATGTTATTATTTTCTGCTTACCCACTGATCACTCACCACGGGAAAACCTTTGCTTATGGTTTATTGCACAAACTGACGGTCCCTTGTTTATCACTCCAGTCTTGTTTACGGATGAGGCAATATTTGGTAGAAACGGAATAGCAAATTTACTCAACCAGCATTTGAGCGGCGGATCGGAATCCACATGATACAATACAGACTACATACCAGCATCTGTTTACGATTATTGTGTAATTAATATCTTTTCTGTTTTATTTTATCTATAAAAATAGCGTATAAACAGAAAATATATTAAATAAGTTTCGAACGTACCGTATTTTCCGGCTTACAAGATGCATTTTTCCCCTAAAATACCCGTGTGTGTCTTCCAAGACTAATGTAAGACAATGCCCAGGCTCATGTAAGCTTCTACGGTCACCTAATTGACTTCACTTGACTGATAGGGACGTGGATTTGTATGTTGAGTCATTACACTATAATGTTAGCTACCTATCTGATTTAGCCTTTTATATGTTGTAACCTCAGTACTTGGCTGTTAAAAGTAATTCCAAGACTATAAACCTTCCTGGAGCCGAGTCACAACATGCAATGTTTACTAGCAGCGGCGGGAGCCTTTCTACTCTTGACTAATATGTTATTCACATACAAACAAAATCGAACGAGTGATCAATGCAAACAATACGTGGCGCCAGTATGTGAAGGACGCATGGTAAATGTGTTGTTGATTTAGAATGACTTTTTTTGTTCTTAGAAATTTCTTTCCAATAATAGGGTGCGTCTTCTAAGCCGGAAAATACGATAATCCATTACATTATATATTTTCATTGTTTCGTATGAGATACATTTAGTGAGCAGAAATGACTGACTGAGAAAAATCGTCGAAGATTGTGTGTTTATAAGAATCATTCGAATCTTGCTAACGAGAAGATTCTCTGAAGCACGCTAAGTGAAATGCCAGTTTCCGTATAGGAATACAGCTTCGATTCCTGTTGGGGAACGCATATTTTCTGTGAAATTTCTTCGAAAATTCAGGCTGGGAAATGTAATTAATACTGTTTAATTGAAAATAACGTATAAACAGAACATATATATATATATATATATATATATATATATATATATATATATCCATCATCGAGATACTTATTAATAAATATATATAATGCTGCGCACACAGTCTCACTCTCACACACACAAACACACACACAGACGTATATATATATATGTGTGTGTGAGAGTGAGACTGTGTGCGCAGCATTATATATATTTATTAATAATAAGTATCTCGATGATGGATATATATATATATATATATATATATATATATATATATATATATAGAGAGAGAGAGAGAGAGAGAGAGAGAGAGACAGATAGATGGTTAAAAATGAAGTGAAGAAATATATATGAATCAATATATATAAGTAAATAGGTTTAACCGCATCGTGATCGTTCCATTTTCTTTTTTTTAAATCTCAAGATTAATAATAATAATGATCATGTATAACTTTATGTAATAATTATAACTAAAAAACACATTATATAAAGTTTTACATCATATTAAGATTTTCAATTTAAAACATGAAGTAATAGGAATCTCTCTCTCTCTCTCTCTCTCTCTATATATATATATATGTATATATATATATATATATGTATATATATTCAAGCAAATAGACAGAAACAGAATGATTAAAAAAGAACTAATCTGGAAGAATAGGAATCTATCTATAATGATCATGTATAACTTTATGTAATAATTATAACTAAGAAACTATTATATAAAGTTTTACATCATATTAAGACTTTCAGTTTAAAACATGAAATAATAGGAATATATATATATATATATATTTTAAAATTATCTCAACATCTACAGCGGTTTTCTTGACGCCTACATATGTCCGACATTTACAACATCGCTTTCAAATTGTAAGAAACGAAATATTTTTTAAATGTGGTGTTTCAGGATAGACTTAATGTGTTTCATATCTGGTGATGCTACATAATCTTTTCTGTTGCTCTGTCATATCCCCACCTATTCTCGTATACTTAAACTATGAAACATGAAATAACGACAATCTCTTTCCAACGGAAAGGAATTGTCTGAGAGTGAATGTTGCAAAGTGAATAAATCAGTAGTTTGTATATATACATATATAACGTATATATATATATATATATATATATATATATATATATATATATATATAT
Organism: Acanthosepion esculentum; assembly: GCA_964036315.1. NCBI lineage: Eukaryota > Metazoa > Mollusca > Cephalopoda > Sepiida > Sepiidae > Acanthosepion > Acanthosepion esculentum. The sequence continues at coordinate 81,713,038 of OZ038476.1, forward strand.
ATATGCGTGTGTGTGTGTGTTTGTGAGTATGTGAGTGTGTGTGTATTTGTGAGTGTATGTATGTACGTCAGAATTTAACTTAGTGGGTGGTGTAATTTTAACTACAACGCCACAACAACATTTAGAATCAAACATCTGTCTCAGGAAAAAGAACTTGTTACCCGAAAGTCAATAAGCGGGTGATAAATTATATACTCACACACACACACACACACACACACACACACACACACACACATATATATATATATATGTTATGTGTGCGTTTGTACTTGTAGGTGTGTGTTTAGGTATTTATTTGGACACACTCATAGACATAGATGCACATGGTATTGTGTATAATGAAGGCCTAAGAAAATATTTCTATCTCTAGTAATAATATCAAAGTTCGTGTGCATATATATATATATATATATATATATATATATATATATATATATATATATATATATATGTGTGTGTGTGTGTGTGTGTGTGTTGTCTGAGAATATTTACACACTCACACACACACTTATACACACCCACATGTATATTTATTAAAAATGATGTGAAATATATATATATATATATATATATATATATATATATATATATATATATAGAGAGAGAGAGAGAGAGAGAGCGAGAGAGAGAGAAACAATCTCTTCTACAGATACATTTTATTTCACATCACTTTATATACAAACACATACACACACATATATATATATATTTATAAAAAGTGATGTGAAATATATATATATGTATATAACTTATATATTGTCTCTATGAATATTTACACTCACATATATTTATAGATATAAGGCTGATGAAAGAAATTCGATAAATAAAAAAACAAAAAATCAAATAACACACGGACACGACTAATTGCCTTCTTAACGAGAAATAATATATATATATATATATATATATATATATATATATATATATATATATATATATATATATTACATAATGGAGAAATCAAAAATTACCTCAAGAGTATAGCCTATTTCAACTTTTCGACTAAAATGGCGGACTAATATAGCGTTAGAAACTTAAAATTAATTATTAAAGAAAAGAGACAGCTGTTGAAAATATGATATTGAGCTTACCAAACGATTAGGATCAACTTGGATTATATACCAACGGGTTTATTAACTGTACTATATATATATATATATATATATATATATATATATATATATATATATATATATATATATATATATATATATATATATATGTATATCCAATGCTTTCTGCATTCTGTTGAGGTTTCTTCTAGAATCGATGAATTACTTAATTATGATTATCTCAAATCCTCCTAATAATTTCTATCACTTGTATATCTTTGCTTGAACCAGCTTCTAATGCTCTGGATTTAGTGTCTTGGGGATAGTAGTTGTGGCTCGTCGGGGCACAGTCCTATGGCTAAGGGAAACTCGAATGAGTTCCACCACGGAATATGTGATCGAGCGGCGCTATATCGAGTCTAATTCGTTACCTCTTCTTCACCGAGGCCCGTCGGTACAACTGGTATGACCTTTGCCTGATATCGTAACTCTCCGGATTTCATTTCTCGGTAGTGGATGCGCACTGCTGATGAGTTCCAAATATAGGACGAAACGGCCGTCCAGTGCATTCTGTTGAGGTTTCTTTTAGACTTGATGAATTAATTATGAGTATATACATGTCATTTTAATAAGTAATGATTAAGAGTACTTAAAATCCGCTTTTACGTTGGGCGCATTTTCACACACAAACCCACACACGTATACAACCATACAATATACACTCACACAGATGGTGAAATTTATTAATTTTACTTCGTATAATTATGTATATTAAATATGTTTTTAAATTTACCATATCAAAATCATTTTTACATTTTACGCTTATTT
>OZ038476.1:81734920-81747420 GCA_964036315.1 Acanthosepion esculentum
TCAACGTATCGATAAATTTTTGCAAATGTTTACGGATCGAGAGTTTGTTTTGATATTTTCAGGCACTTGTAGATTTCGCCTAAATCTCGCGCGAGATGACCACGGTTAACATTTATTTGATAATATCGAAATTCATTTACATTATTAAAGTCAGTAATTTCATCTCATCAAATGGTAAACGAACCTGTTTTCATATTTTATATATATAAAAAAACAGCAACCAAACTGGCAAATTTAAAAAAAAAGTATATCATTGTAGTGGAGTGAAGTTATTGCATAAAATATTGAACAATCAAGAATCGATTGAATATTCAAGGTGAATAAAAATCTATTTGTTTTGTATTAACAGATGATTGTTCCGGATCTATCTATCTATCTATCTATCTATCTATCTATCTATCTATCTATCTATGTTTTTTCTGTCAATTAATATAAATTTCTTTTTCTTTATCTATCTATCTATCTATCTATCTATCTATCTATCTATCTATCTATCTATCTATGTTTTTTTCTGTCAATTAATATTAATTTCTTTTTCTTTATCTATCTATCTATCTATCTATATATCTATCTATCTATCTATCTATCTATCTATCTATCTATGTTTTTTCTGTCAATTAATATAAATTTCTTTTTCTTTATCTATCTATCTATCTATCTATCTATATTTTTTCTATCAATTAATATAAATTTCTTTTTCTTTATCTATCTATCTATCTATGTTTTTTTCTATCAATTGATATAAATTTCTTTTTCTTTATCTATCTATCTATCTATCTATCTATCTATCTATATTTTTCTATCAATTAATATAAATTTATTTTTCTTTATCTATCTATCTATCTATCTATCTATCTATCTATCTTTGTATGTCTGCTCATTTTTGTCTACATTTGTCCATTTTTTCTTTGTTTTTTCTTCTCATTTCCATATTTATTAATATATGGCACATATGTTGTTGAAATTTATCTGTAAAATATTTATCACTTTGCTTCTTTCGTATTTATTTATTTTCTTATTTATTCGCAGTATATAATATATAATTTCAGCTACAACAACAATATGAAATAGCTATTCAAGTAATCGATAACCCTGAGGAAATTACGAAAAATCTGTGGCGACTTGTTGTCACTTGATATTCGGTGATGGTTTCAAAAATAATACCCCCAAAATACGAGCCTTACTGGTGATTCTATTTTCATTTTTCTTCTTTTTTTTTGCTTTAGAAAATCTAAACTTGAAATGTGTTTTCCCAAAATAAATAAAGAAATATAAGAGAAGATTAAACCTTGCTCGATCACTGCTGGAGAGAACATTTTGCTTTATTAACATTTCTAGAGTGCTCATGTAGTAAATCTAATATAGTTTCTTTAAAAAAAAAGGAGACATCTATTTTAAATGCGTGTATCCACTAAAAGATAAAGTTTGAAGAGATAAAAAATATCGGATTTAAAATAAATTCATTAAATTTCAATCCCACCTCACTCGCTATATATATATATATATATATATATATATATATATATATATATATATATATATAAGGAAAGATGGTCCACATATACTTCTTGTAATATGTAGATTTAATAGGCCGGTTAATGAAATTCGAGGGATAAAAAAATAACTAAATGGTAAAAATATTGTTAATTAGATGATATGTATTTTATATTAGTAGGCCTCTTGACTATCTATCTATCTATCTATCTATCAATTTATAATTGTGCTAAACATGGGCTCAATAACACACTACCCATACGTGACTTAGGCAGAAGAGAATAATACCAAAAGAAAAAATTACTTTACAATAATGTGTCCCAAGAATACCCGAACCAGACGTTACTTCCGTGAGTTAATATATATATATATATATATATATATATATATATATATATGTAGAGAGAAAGAGAGAGAGAGAGAGAGAGAGAGAGAGGGAGAGATAGATAGATAGATAGATAGATAGATATACAGAGAAGTATTAGCATTCAGTTGCTGATATCCCCCTGACGAGTGGACGGCCGGGTCCGTCTACAAACATCTGGTGTGAAGATAACACCAATCAGCTAAGTGACAAATCTTTTACATCTTTTGGTTGTATTAATCATATATATATATATATATATATATATATATATATATATATATATATATATATTAGACTCTTCTATATATATATATATATATATATATATATATATATATATATATATGTGTATATATTTAATACTATTCTCCTATATATGTGTGTGCGTGCGCGTGAGATTATAATATATGTAATTCTGTAAATCAGCAATTGAATGACAAATGGCGTGTTACATAGAAATCTTCCACTTTTTCATACAATTGCCTACAATATATATATATATATATATATATATATATATATATATATATATATATATATATATATCATAGACAGTGAGTTTGTTTTCGCAAAAGAAGAATGAGATAGAACCACTGTCCTTCTTTCTTTCTCACCCCTCTCTCTATCTTTTGCGAAAACAGACTCGCTGTCTATGATATATATATATATATGTGGTTCTATCTCATTCTTCTCTAAATCGTAATCCAAATAGCATTGCTTTGTCAATGAAAATTAGTATAGGTTCATTGAAAAACAACGTGAAGTTTATCTTCGCGTTTGGTTGGTTTCTTTTCGCAAATTTGTATAAGTTTTCGTCTAATTACTAATTATAAACAAGCTTATAGATTAACGCTTTCTTTTTGTATTTATCAGACAGGAAAAAATCTTGTCAGAATTAACAAACCAAACAAAATCAGAACGAAAACGTTCGGCGTAGAGTTTTCTAAATCATGCGTTTCCGGCTAACAACATTTAACATCCATGCGTAGTATATGATGTGATGAGGCTCAGAAGCCTGTTTATACATTCATGATATAATGTTTAGAAAATTCTCGTTTTTTGGGTGGAACCTTTTTTTTTCGACTAAAATTCGCTCAAACGATTTAATTTCCTCCTCTAAGAAATGAGCCGCCTGCCACTCAGGCAGGTGTCTGTGTATTAATGAGATGTCTCTGTTCTGTCCACGACCAGGAAATGGGGGAAAAAAAAGAAAGAAAATCATGCCTGATTTTATATCATATAAGATTTTACTTGAATTGTTTGTTTAAGGGCATATGAACTCCTTATGGGTCATTTAATGCCGAAATTTAATTTTCTTGGGAGCTTCGCAGTAATAAAAATATGATATATGTTATGATACTTTCGCAATTGAATACATGGTAGATGATACTCGGCTTTTGGGCATATACATGGACATACTAGAGGCGGTGATTTATATTGTAGTTTGTTGAAGTCATATTTTGGAATACAATTTTATTTATTTATGAAATGTTAGGATTAATATCATGAAATTGTTTAATATTAGTTGTTTGGTTGTTTGTTGCGGCATATCAACCTCTATGGTTTATTTAATGCCGAAATATTTTAACACAATTTTATGGCTTCAACTAAATATATTTTGAACGCAATCATATGCTTTCACTACAGATAAAATATATTGTTGGTCATTTTTCTTTAAAATATATTGTTGGTAATTCTACTATAAAATATATTGTTAATTTTACTAGCAATAAATATTGTTAATTTTAATAGAAATAATTATTGTTGGTTATTTTTTAATATAAAATGCATTGCTGGTATTTTTACTATAAAAATGTACGATTTTATGTGTTTTATTTTTTTTTGTGTGGGGGATTCAATATTTGCCCATAACTGGGACCATAATAGTTGCTACGACCACGGGTCAGGGTGTATCTTGGTACCATGAAGAGGTGCCTCCATGTTCCTTAAAACTTCCAGTTTCCCGATCAGAGGCTTTGCTGTCGGATGCCGTTTATCGTCATACCCACGATAAGCCATATAAAACACAGTGGTCTACGAGAAACATATTCGCATCTATTGTTGTCAATGATAAATGCTAACTTACAGAACGGATTGACATTCGCTTAGCTCAGCTCTAGAATTAAGTTTTAATAAGGATTATCTTTACTTATATAATGGCATAATGATTGCAAATGTATATTGATAGACTCAAATTTTAGCACTACATACATACGAAGAAAAAAAGAGAAATACTGGATTTTAAAATTAAACACATATAAACTAGGGTTAAACAAAGACTTGGGTATTCTAAATCTGTATAAATATTTCAATAGTTAAAATATTTCTTCAAAAAATTTCTTTAGATATGGTAAAAAATCCTTTTTAAACAATAACCAAAACACCAGTTGTCCGTTAAAGAATCAAACACAATCGCGTTCCACACCATGTGTCGTCCGAGTCTAAAAACAAACACACAAACACAGTAATTTAAGTACAACACACATACGAAGAAAAAAAGAAAAATACTGAATTCTAAAATTAGACACATATAAACTAGGGGTAAACAAACACGTGGATATTTTAAATCTACATAAATATTTCAACAGTTAAAAATATTTCTTAAAATATTTCTTGAGTTATGGTCAAAAAACCTTTTAAACAACATTTAAGACACTATCATCAGTCTTCCGCCAAAAATTCAAACAAAGTCGCATTGCACATCACGTGACATGCACGCTTCACGACAAACGCTGTAAACAAACGCTGTACACAAACACACAAACACAATATCTCATTTGATTTCTGAGGAAAGACCTACGTGGTCTGAAATATTAAATAAATAAATATATACAAAAACACAGAAATAAATACTTTCATAAAAAAAAAAACACCCAATTTTGTTTCATTTATTTTATCCAGATATTATTTAATTATATAATCTTATATAAGTTTATAAACTCTTACATATAGGCTTTCATTAGAGATCAAGTGGCAGTAATTCTCGCTATTTGTATTTTCTATCGGTCGGTTCATATTCATTCCCCGTTTATTGAATAGTAGTAGAGATTTTCCCTGTGTTTCCATTTTAGGATTAGACATCCGGTTCCTTCTAATGTATTCTCGTTCTCTTTCAGACCCAGTAACCTTAGTGTCATTATCGCTCTGTATGGGATGAAAAGATTAAAAAAAAATACTAAATTTTTAATAATAATTCACCCAGTACAAGGCCCAAAGGCCACTCAAGGTAGAGGGATAGATTGTAAGGGTGCGGAAAGGATGTTATGGTGTCGAGGAGGTGAGATATCGGTTTGAAGAGACCAAGTTTGTAGTTTGTGAGGAAAGCATGTTTTTAGTAGTCTCGTCATATCGAGACTTTAATATGGACGCTAAGCATGGCGCCAAACCTGTTCATAAATATCTAAACTGTCAGTTCTATATAACATAATACACAGCTTCGAGTGGGTTTGGTATAAGGGTCTTAACGAGGACACTCCTTCGAATTTTGTGGATTGGCGCTACAGAATCATAAAAGCCACATCACTAGAGGATTTTTTAACAGCAACAACTATAATAGATATCACATTTAACTAGAACAGTACTTAAACAAAAGGTTAGGAAGGAAGTGCCTCATCAATACTGAGTATGTACGAGTGGTGTAATGGATAGCGGCTCGGAATGTGTAATAGTTAGAGCCGAGTTCGAATTCTAATCGAATGCGTTACGTTATACTCTTGGAAAAGGTATGAATCCATCTCTCCCCCCATCTATGGTTATATCTGGAAAAAATAATTCATATTGTAAAAATAAATGTTTGTTAATACAAAATAAAATTCACTAATAAAAAATTCTCCTGCATAAAAAAATATGATTCGGTCTTTGATAATCTGTAAAAAACAAAAACAAATCAATAAGGATAATAACAATTAATGGATTCGAGAAACTTATTTTTCTGTAAAATTGTTTTTAAAATTTTCCAAATTTCAAGCGAATGTTGCACTCGGTCAATTAATGCTGAGTATGTCTTTATAATTAAACGGCTACTGTTTTTTTTAAAGCAGTTCACCCCAGGCAAGGCAGGAGTGCCACTAGCATGCATGTTGTTACAGAGGATTGAGAACAAGAGTAAAGAGGTGTGTTTAAAGAAAGGATGCAGAGAAGGACGGAGAACAAGATCAAGGTATCAGAAGATGTCGGTTGACATTACACATGAAGGGAAGCAAGCAAGAGGAAGGGAGTTTCACAGACGGGAAGTGCGAGAGAAGAAGCTGATTGAGTAGAAGAGATGGTTATATTTAACCATTTGGACAGAGAAAGGGCGTGACCGAGATCATTACCATTTATATCAGGCGTAATTGGTAGATTTAATTTAAGTATTCCGGCTGGAATATGCAGCTCGTTAAATGGAATTAGCGATCTGTTGTATTTATTTCGCACCAATCTCTTTAAAGAAAAGTATGAACAAATCTCTTCTCTCTCTCAGGTATGGGTTAAATAACAAGATTCCCCTGACTCTTTAACCTTGAATAGTGGCCGGTGTTGGAGCGAGAAAAATGTGAATTCAAACCTGTAGAGAAAACAGCACTATCTTACTCAAAAAGTCATGGCAATTTCTATATAATATAGAAAAGTATTGCATCTAAAAAAAAAAACACAGCAAGGACGAATGAAAATATAGTGAAGTTCCTGAAACAAGGTGAGATAATTAAATGTAAACGGCTATATTTTAATCGTCGTAGAAAACCTTTTTTGCCTTCCATCAGTATGGCTGATGCTAACCTCCAGAAGAGCAACTCAATTACGGCATCTCGGTCTAACGATTTCCAGTGACAAGAGTTGGAACGATTATATCGAATCAACTGCTAAGTATGTTGCTAAGAAAACTGGTGCACTGTGTTACGCTGGACAATTTTTGTCATCAGAATCTACCATGCGCCTTTATAAGTCCACCATTCGTCCATGCATTGAATATGATTGATACAACTGGTCTGGTGCTTCTGTTATATATCTGGAGATTCTTGACGAAACGCCGAGGAGAATTTGCACTGTTATCGGTCCTGGGCTGGCATATCAGCTACAATCATTTTGCCATCGCCGTAACGTATCTTCCATATTTATTTTTATATGAATATTTTCATAGTTTCATTGAGCTTTCGTCTTTGATAACTCGATTTCACCAATTTAAACGTAGTACTAGGTTGACAATTAGGTCTCATCAATTTACTGTTAAAATTACTAGATGTTCTATTCTAATAGGCTCTTCTCTCGCGCTTCTGGTCTGAGGAACACACTTCCGGTTTGTTGATTTCCTATGTAAATGAAATCATGCAAAAATTACAATACGGCGTCAATTTTCATCTTTTGAATTCTGCTTTTTATTGTCCTCTCACATCGGTGGCGTTTTCTCAGTTTCTTTTTTACTCTCAATAACAATTTGCGTCTTAGTGGCTTTATCGTCTTAATTGGTGTGAAATAATTAAAATAAATAATTAAACAGTATCGAATATAAATGGAAGAAATTTTGAAATTCAAGTTAAGCTGACAGAGCAACAGGTAAAAATAAACGAATGTGCCGTCTGAAGAGGACAGAGAGCCATTTTTCCGACATTTTCAGAAAGGTGTATAGAATTAGGAAAGACCAGACGGACGACGTAGTCAAGAGGAAGTGGAAAAAAGACGATGAAGAGATGGAGAGGAAGACATTGAAGCAGACAAGCAAATAGAGTTCAAAAGTTGGACTGGTAACTGGTTGTGTCGAAGTCTCTGACAAGCGAACAGATACAATGTCAACAAGATGAGTTCACAGTGAGAAAAAAACGACAGAATAAAAGTGAGACTGGTGGCAAAAGATTTCCAGTTTCCTAAGGTAGTGTTTTTTAGGACTGATTCCACTACATTGAATAAAGCAGAACTAAGCTCGGCTACCAGTTTATTAATCCTCTGCCTCTTAGCTCTATCTTTCGCTTCCAATCACTGGTGTGTTTTGTCACACAAAAATTGTGGCTTTATATTCAATGGCACGCCCTCTAGCGACTTCAGTATTTCTAGTTTTAAGTACGTTCACTCAACTCAGCAACCATATTCACGTACATCTGAAGGGACATGTTATAAAAATACTCTGTATGGCTTCGATTTTTTTATCGGATGTTTAGCCCTTCAAGTCTTTTTTAAGGTTCAAACATTTTGAAGTGCACAAGTAATGATCGGCACGACTGTCATCTTTATGCTGTACAATTTGTTTTTGGGTATTTAACAAGGTGCACATATTTTTCTTGCTTTTTTTTAATTCTTTTTCTTTTTTTTTGGTGGGGAGAGGGTCTGACAATTTTCTTTTGTTCACGGTGCCAAAAATTCTGTTTTGTGCATATATACTAACATACGAATTCATATCGAAGTCTTTGCACAGTTATCAGTAGATCCTGTCCTACCAATTCATTTTTATTTTTGTGTAAAACTTGTGTAAACGTCAAAACAGGTAAATCAAGTTCATATACATACGAGATGCACTTTAGGAGAGGCAATTATAACTATCCTAGATTATTGTGATTTTAGTACATCATTACCAAACATCTAATAATCTGACCTGCCCTTTTTTATCCAAGTGTCCTGTTTCTAGCCACAGGGTCTTCCAGAGGTGTCTTGAGGAAGTAGTGCAGCCTTGGGTTAAGAGAGTAGCTGCTGGAGGACCCTATGTATTGCAACAAGACTCTGCACCATATCACACAAGCGGGAGAACCCAGTCATGGCTCTCAGACAATTTCTGCGACCACATCACCCCTTACGTCTGGCACCTAACTCGCCAGACTGCACCCCTTGATTATTATATGTGGCACGCAGTTGAACGAGGGACCATCAGAACACCTTCTAACACCAAAGATAAACTGAAGGCAAGGATTATGGCAGAATTCACCAACTTAAACAAGTAGGCCGTCCAGAACAGTTGCAGGAAATTCCGAAGTCGTCTGGAGACCGTCCAGAAAAGTTGCAGGAGATTACGAAGTCGTCTGAAAGCCTTCGCTGAAGCCAATGGCCATTTTATTGAATAAATTTACTCTTTAGTATTCTAAGATATTTTTGTGTAATTTTGGCAAATATATCTGTTAAAATAAGATATCAGTGTTATTTTCATTTTTGCGTAATTTAGATGACAATTTATCCATCGCACCCTGTATATATGCAAAAGAAGTATATATTTAGGAGTGTATCTGCGAAACTTGAAGTGGGAAAGATAAGTTTTTGGATTTTTCTTCATCTAGTAATTATTGTTGCTCGAAATTTTATATAGAGCACATTACAAAAATCTACGCATTAAACTTCGGTAATTTACTGAATACGTTTTTTGCTAGGGTTTATGATCTGTGTTTATATATATATCTTGGTCATATTCGTTATTTCCTTATGTTACATGTGCTGCCTATTGTAGTTATTGTTGCTTTTTGCGGTGTTCAAGTGATGTGGTTTTTGTTATTTGGTAAAGTTATTCGTTTGCGATTTTATAGCGCCAGTCTATTAAATCTGGTAAAAGATCGTCTTCTTGAGGTTTCAAATAATTTATAAATTTGAAGCCATTTTTAATCAGTGATCTGTGAAAACGGTTGTATAAAGGTAGTTCAGTAATTTCTGCATGGCCATCAATAAAATGACGTGCCCGAAATGCGATTTGTAGGTCGGGAACACTAGAATCAAGCAGACGCGGAAGTTTAAATATCTGGGAAGCGTTTTGAATATAGAACGGTAATTGCGAAACTGAGATCAGTAGACGTATTGGGATGGCCAAGGACGCATTCCAAAAGCTAGGCAAAGTATTGCGAGACAGGAGGATTTCTTTGGTAACAAAGAGAAGAGTACTGAGCTCTCACGTGACATCTGTCCTTCTTTACGGTAGAAAATGGACAATTTCCTCAAAGATGAAGAAGAGACTCGAGGCAACGGAGATATGGTTCTACAGAAGGATGCTAAGGATATCATGGATCGAGTGTGTGAGCAAAGATGAGGTCTTAGAGAGGATGCAGACAAGGAGAGGCTTATGCTCAATATCGGGAAGAAGCAGCTGAAGTTTCTGGCACACATAATAAGGAAGGATGGCCTGGAGAATCTGATACTCACGGGTCGAATAGAGGGAAAGAGAGACCAGGAAAAACAACGCATGACATACCTAGTTGGATTAAGCAAGGGGTTGAGAGAACGTCGTCTGGGGGAAGTATCAGAGGGAAGGAACTTGTTGAGACCTGCAAGGGATAGAGGGAGGTGGAGAGCCATGATCGCTAACGTCCAAGGACATGGCACATAAAAAGAGAGTAATTTCTGAGTGAGTTGAACAAAGCCTCTATCTGAGTATATACTGTGAACTGTAATTGCTCTACCTTCGAAATTTAGAGATAGAGCACGGTTCATTACTGTTTATTTAGTTATCTGGCTTCTTTTTATTAGTTTATGTTTCATTTTCAATTTGTTTCTATCGTTTTATTATTGTTTTTGGGTTTTGTTAATTCTTAGATATTCTTTTTATTGACTTTTACTTGGCAGGTCTTCTGTTGGTTTTACCAATACTGGGGTATTGTTATATATATATATATATATATATATATATATATATATATATATATATATATATATATATATATGAGGAAAAATATGAAAAAAACAAAATCCGAATATGCAAGTTTATTGTTTTAATGTTTCAATGTCGGCATCAGACGTTTCGGTCTAGTAGACCTTCTTCAGGACATAGTTATTAAAACATAATTAAACGATATTCAAGTCAACATAAAAAGACGATAGATATAAGAATAATCAAAACAAAATAACTGAATTTTAAGATCAGCGTTCCGTTTTGCAATGCGATGGTTTAATTATGTTTTAATAACTATGTCCTGAAGAAGGTCTACTAGACCGAAACGTCTGACGTCGACATTGAAACATTAAAACAGTAAACTTGCATATTCGGATTTTGTTTTTTTTTCATATTTTTCCTCATACTGTCGGATCTATATCCATATATTTGCTTACACACACACACACACACACACACACACACATATATATATATATATATATATATATATATATATATATATATATATATATATGTTTAAATTCGCGTAAGGACAGTATATGTCTGGAAAACCAGAAGTCAAAATGGCTACAATGAGAAAAGATAAAAAGAATAAGGAGTAAGTATAAAGTAAAAAAATAAAACGACGAAAAGGACAACTAACCATAACATTCTACGCATACACGCGCAGATAATACAAAAAAAAAGAAGACTTGTACTAATAAAAAGTGCACATACAAAAGGAAAATCGAAACGTATAAACAATGAACTGCTGATACCTCCTGACGAGTGGAAGGAGTTATTCCTGGAGAGCCCGCCTACAAATTTCTGGAGTCGGGTAACATCAATTGAACGATAAAAATTATTAAAAAAATGAATTAAAATCTTCAGACATACTGGGTTGTAGATTAATATTCTTATGTTTTTATTTTTTCATTTAGATTCCTCACGTGTTATTGTTTTCTTTATGTCATTTGCTACGGCTATTTCAAATGTTTGTATCGTAATGTCTGTGTTTTGTGGGATGTATGTAGTATTCTTCTCTTTTAATGTATCAAGTATGGAAGGTGTGTGATCATTGTTCCCGTAGTGGGCTTTTAGCCGTATTCTTCTGAAGAAGGATTTCAGGTCCTGTGCCAAGGTGTCTTTATCAAACCTTGGGGGACTAAGGCAAAAGCTTAGTCCTTTATTTAGTAACCTGAATGAATATATATATATATATATATATATATATATATATATATATATATATATATATATATATATATATATATATATATATATATTAATGTATTTCTTTTATCCGACTTTTTATTACTATAAAAGTTATTTTTAGTGGGTAAAATTTTGTTTTTCGGTTAAAGAAAATAGAATATGCAAAAGAAATACGTGTGCCCTTTAAAAATAGCTCTTATAGTAATAAGGAGTATATGCATATGTATGTATGCCAGAGAAACTCGCGAATATATATATATATATATATATATATATATATATATATATAATTATCACGTCTTGTTTCCATTTTAGTTCTTAAATATTTTTAACTTTCCTGTGTCTTCGCGACGTGAATTGAATGAAATCTAAAGTTCTTTATTTCTGTGCGTCTTTCCATTGCCTCAGGTATTTTCTTGCCTGCTTTCGTCACTTGTCTTTATTTATTCCTTTTCGCCTCTTTGTTACGCAAATTATTTTGGTAAAAGGTCATGTTAGAAAGTTCTGAGCGAAAGTTCAATGCCAAAAAAAATAAATAAATAAATAAAAAATAAAATAAAATAAAATGAGAATTTTTAAAAAGCAGATGTTGAAAGAACAGAAGATCTCATCTGTTTGTCATTTTCTCGTTGGTTTTCTGAACGATGTTTGCTTTTGCCTACAACTTTTGGTACGAAGACCTGTTAATTTTAAGAACGGCTTTTTGAAACACCAAAGTTATGCGTAGTAAATACATTAATTTTAGTCGTAGGACAAGACGCTGTGGTATTATGACAAGAAACACGAATCAGCAAAGAAAACGAACAACAAAGAAAAAATATAAAAAAATTTTCTGAGAAGAAGAATAAGCATGAAGATGAAAGAAAAAATGGGAAAAAAATTAAGGGTGCT
>OZ038476.1:81749920-81802420 GCA_964036315.1 Acanthosepion esculentum
TATATATATATATATATATATATATATATATATATATATATATATATAATAACTCAAGAAAAAACCTTAAAGATCCATTCGGTTATAATGTATTTCGTGAATATTTTTATATACATTATAAATGGAGACAATTCATCCATATATTAATTTATTTTTTTTATCTTTTATTATTTTAAATTTTAAATATCATTTATTTTACTTTACTTTATTTCAAATAATTTATTTATGCTTGGTATTATTATTATTATTATTATTATTATTAGGGTTATCTTTATTAGACTAATTTGTTCAACCCTTTAAGAAATAAAAATTCTTCCCCAGGTCATTCTATTTTAGTTTTACTACTATACCTTCATTTATTTTTTCCTTCTTTCCCTTCCCTTCTTTCACTCTCTCTTCCCCCTTTCATTCCCCCTCTTACTCCCTCTCCCATATTTTTACATTCGAAAATCTGTTATCTTTCTTTCTTCCTCTTCCCCTTTCTTCTCTCTTACTTTCCCTTCCTGTTAATCTAGTATATCTGTCCGGATGAATTGTTTCCATTGATTAAGAACCTTCGATCTGAAGAGATGAAAAAAAAATTCACGAAATAACTTATAACCGAAATGGATCTTTAAGTTTTTTTTCTTGAGTTATTATTATTATAAGGCTCTGTAGTATACAATGAGCTCTCCTTGGAACTATCCCTACCAGTCACAAACTGGTATTATATATATAGAAGACTCTCCGGTCGTTTTAGATGTTTGAGGCTCCAGCAGTTCAGTTCTTAGAACCGATTAGCCAGGTTACCTACACATATGATTTGATCATAATGGTGAAGGCTTGTGCAGAACAACCACATTTTTGGAAGATCCGAATACAGAGAACTGGTGCATAGCAAGGTCCCTAAACGACTCTCCTCGGATTTGAATTTTATATGTTTGAGTGTTGAAAGATATATACATCAAATAGAGAGTAAATAAATGACTAAATGGAAAACAATTCTTACAAGTGATGCGTTTAGACCTGAGAAATAAGTTTATTTTTTTCATTAAGGCAGATTTGTATCTAATATGCAATACGGAATGTTTCCGTCCTGCACCATGCAATGCATGTCCTTTCTCTACAAAACTATTCAATGTGCCATACTTAAAACAATAGTAATATCTGTAGGCAAATGATAATTATTCGAAATGCAAATATCGTTAATAAGACAATTTGGTAAGAAAAACTCATTATAGCCTTAGGTTATATGATACTCCCCGCAGATAGTCAACTACTGAAGAGTAATCGTTAAAGAATGCCACTAATTTGTATGTTTTCCATTTACGTCACGGTATTTCTTGGCGCTTATGATATTTTGGAAACCTGCTCTTACTTTCCAATGAGTTTCTTGCAAGTACTGCTCTCTTTTAAGAGCGTCGAAGAATTTCCATATTGTGGGATGATCGGATGACACTTGTTGCGAAAAAGCCCTATGCTATCGTTCAAGGGCGTTATTAGTAAATCTGCATTGACTCTGCCAAAGCAAGATCAGATACGTATTTCAAACATAGGCATTTTCGAATACCATTCATTTGTTCATTTCCTCTTTTAATTTTTACATTTTTATTGCAATAAAGAATTTGCATTTCGAATAATTATCCTTCAGTATAATTGTCCTCTCGATTAATTTTTATTCAAACAATTTACAATTCGAATAAATGTTTTTCGAAAAATTGTTATCGAACAATTTTCCTTCCATATGCATCCTTCCTTGTTCAACATTTCTTTCCCTTTTCAACTAACACGATGAACAATGCCAGAAAACACAACCAAAACAAAAGAAACTTTAGTCGTATTTTGCCATCGTACCGCGAAGTCACATCAACGTTCCGTTCGTTAAAAATAACTTATTCAAATAAGGTCTTTATTAAAAAAAAAAGAAACTCTCTTTTTATTTATATTACATAAGAGGGAAAACATACTCGTATCTTATTTACCGTCATTATAATTCTCTGGTCTTGCCTGAGCTTCAAATTTAATTCAATGTTCTAGAGATTGTTGTCCTTATCTTTATTGCCATATTCACGAGATTTAGGCCGTTGTAAGATCCAGACTTCTTCAGTTGATTGGAATTTCGAAATGAACCCTTTATTTCGTCCACCGGGTAGATCGTTCTAGTTACACGTGAAATACCACTTCTGGATGTCTGAGTTATCTCCCTTTAGCTCAACTCTTTAAGTCCTAGAGGACACATAGCCCAGTGGATAAAAGCGTTGGCTGGATCCAGTGACATGACCCAAACAGTTGTGAGTTCAATCCCTGGCTACTGCAGTGGTGAATAAAAACTTGGAGATTGCAACGACCGAAACGTCGTGAATATGGCAATAAAGATGGGGACAACAGTCCGAACAATGTAAATAATTACAGTACCTCATCTCAGAAATATAGATAGATAATGTTCTAGAGCTTCGAGATACCGATCCTCGAAGATTTACCACTCATTTAGGGGTGTAGATAGGGTCATTTTGGTTCCAGATGCATTATTAAAACGGGTAGTGTCAAAGGCATTTAAGCAATTAGTCATGTACGCTTGGGATCTCATTAAAATCATGACTTGTGATGCATTCTGTGCGTACGTGCGGATAAATAACGGGATTCATTATCCATTCTCTGTAATCATATAGTAACACGTCATCGAGTACTATCGGCTATATAGTCGGATCTTCGAGGTTGGCTAGAATTAAAAACAACCTGTCAAATGTCGGATGAACCTTCTTGTAGGGGCTAACAGTGGGGTAGACTAGGCTCTTTAGCTACGAAGGCAGCTAAGTGCAGTGACGACTCAGCTTCGCTGAGCAGCGGAATTTCTAGACTGAAGTTAACGGCCGGGGCGTGTATACTCGGGAAAGGAGCTTAGGACTGTGATTCGGGTTCCTTCTGACATCTACTTCAATTCTATACTTCTAACGTCTCCACATGAACTCTGAATTGGTTTCATTAATTATTTTTCTCCTTCGCAATAGGAGTAGATAGGTTTACCTATTGTCCAGTTCATACTCCTTCACGATTCTTTGAACAGGAGTAGAGGTTAATCTCTTGTTTCCTGTTTAGGATTGGGTTTTCGGTTCCTTCAACTCTGTACTTTTGACGTCTCTGCCTGAAATCTGAAAGTTTATTCAGTAATTATTATTTTCCACTACCAATAGGAGTAGATAGGTTTGCCTATCACCTGGTTTACACTGCTCCCCGTTCTTTTAAACAGGAGTAGAGGTTTATCCTTTGTTTCCTGTTTAGGATTGTGTTTCCGGTTCCTTCTAAAGTCTTCTTCAGCTCTATACTCCTAATGTCTCCACTTAAACTCTGAAATTTTATTCGTTAATTAAATTTTGACCTCTTCAAATCTAGAATTAGCTGTCTGTTTTCCTGTTATCTTGCCCTTTCTTATGCTAATACAACTCCATACATTAACCCTCTACGTTGAGTGGCCCTTGGGCCTTGGACTGGGTGAACATTAGTAATAATAATCACATGAGATGTTTATGTAACGAGTAATGTGAAAAATAATGAAATGAATCATCATCATCATCATCATCATCATCATCATCATCATCATCAGTCACATGACCGGATGTATTTGTAGAGTCGATGTGCAGCTGAGCATCTGACCAGTTCTCTGCACATATCTGGGTTTAAAGCCGGATAGGTATGGGGATCAAGTAGACCTTGTGGAGCCCATCCCTCTCCGCCGATGTCCTCCAGCTTGTAGACTCACCTTGGTCACAGATACGTGGCAGTCGATTCCATCGTAGAAACCCTCTACCTTGGCTAGGAAGACCTCCGCCTATCTATGCCGTGTCATCGCCACACTGGTTGCATAGATAATTATGGAGCCCAGTTTATCCCTCTGTGTTAAAAGGCCGTCGACCCTTCAAGAATGTTCATTCGGCCTGGTAGGAGAACCGGTTTAGTTACCGATGACCCAACTCATGCGGCAGACAGCATTGGGTTACATAGTACCAGTGACACTCGTAGAGTAACTTGACTATGTTTTCGATAGGAAAAGGTCAGTTTTTTTACGTTTCTTTGGAAAATTTAAGAATTTGTTAACTGTTACAGTAGAGTGTAACAATATCTAAACTCACCACGAATTAATGTCTAATATTTTTATATATATTTTTCATATTATTTACGAAATGATGTCGTCATCTTTATCACAACGTTTCTGCTATTTTGCCTTCCGACCTTCTTCAGGGGATTTTGAATGAATACCTTATTTAATCCACGGGATCAATTTTTCTCGATCTGCTGGTTAGGTTAGTTGGTTGATTTTGTTTTATGACCTTTACGGTTTATTTAATGCCGATATATAAATATTTTTAATAATAATAATAATTTTAGTGATACAAGTCTTACTAGTTAATCCATAGCTGGATGGGAGAAAATAAGGATTCATACCTTTCCGAAGGGCATTTTCGCGTAAGTGAATAAAACGAACCCTACTTGAATTGGAACTCTGCTCTCTGATTAACACTGTCCTGGGTATGACGATAAACTACATCCGCGTCCTGGGTAAGACGATAAACTACGTCCAACAGCAAGGCCTTTGATCAGGAGGTTTTGAGGAGCGTGGAACCGCCTCTTAATTGCTGGTGTTACCAGGTCCACCCTGACTCGGGGTGGTAGCACCTGTTAGGGTCCCAGCTATGGGCAAATAGTTAACACCCAAACGTGTGTAAAAATAGGTTTTAATACCAGAAATACTCTGTAATAATAATTGAAAAAAATATTACCAGCAATAATTTTTGAAGGAAAAAATACCAGCAATACAAACAGCTACGCATTTTTTGAAAAAAATATTACCAGCTATAGATTTCTTCATGGAAAACTATTACCAGAAATAGATTTTTGAAGAAAAACATATTACCAACAATAAAAATTTTGTCTGCATTAAATAACCCCTTGAGGTTGATATGCCGTAAAACAAAACAAAGCAAAGCGATTAACAATTCCGTGCCATTATTCATTACATCAGCCGCACATCCTAGCTGTCACCCATCTAAGCACTGATCAGGCTCAACGTTGCTTAACTTCGGGGGTGGGGGGGAGGAGTTCAACGGGAGTGGCTGCAAGCTCCACTGTTTGCTTCTTTAATTCTTTTTAGTACATCTCAGTTATTGCTCGCCTTGTTTCCAGTGAACATGTTTCTGTACTACTCGTCCCTGGGATTGAACTCGCAATAACTATGTCACTAAATTCGCGGAACAGCGTTTTAATCCACTAGGTTAATTTTGTTTTTACTCCCGCTGACAAGTTTCAAGGGTATTTTAAAAAGGGATGAGATAGATGTTGTTGTTGTTTTTTAATCGTTTTTCCTCAAGGAAGGTGATAATACCCCTAGAAGTGATAATCCCAGTGGATTGCAGGGAGTGAAACCAAAAAAGAATAAGACTGAGAATGAGGAGGATTGAAGAAAGGACAAAAAAAAGGGACAAAGTACAAGAAGACGGAAGATGGCGATTGACGTTGCATTTAAATTTTTGTTCCACAGGTGGGAAGTGCGAGAAGAGGAAACTGTTAGAATAAAGGTGGCGGTCGCATCTATCTAGTTCAACAGTAAACGGTGAGACCTAGATGTCAAACTTGTCTGTTATGTGCTATGCATGATACACCCTTAGGCGATCATGTATCTGACTGACGAGGCAGATTTTTTTCCCGCAGTAGGTCGCCATTTCTTTCTGCTGTAGACCAGTTACCATACAAGGCTATAGAATCCGGTCTGTTCCATGGAGGGGGAGAAGAGGAGGATTCATAACTTTCCCAAGTGTATTAGCACGTAAGTGAATGTAATGGATTTGACTGGAATTCGAACTCCGCTCTCCGATTCCTCAATCCGAGCCGCTATCCATTACACCACTGTGCACGAGTTTACATTTATGAACAGATGCTATGAAAATATTTGTAGAAACGACTAAAGGAAGCCACGTCACATTTGGGAGAAAGTGACTGAAGTCGATATGCCTGGTCAGGATCAATGACAGAACCTTCTTTGTATTTTGTCAAGGTTCTCGAGACTTACAACAGACCAGATATGCCAATAAGAGATGCATCTTTCCTATAGTTTTCAGTAAACTACAGGGAGCACTGCCGATTCCAGATAGGTATTTCAATTTACATACAGGTTGATAACTAATTTCTCTGTGAACGGATAGATGTAAATAAATGTATACATTTTTAATGTTTGCCCGAAGTCGTTGCTGTTAATTCTTCCTCTTATACTTGTAGATATGAATATATTTATGTCTTTGTATTAGTTTATATGAAACTCGCAGCTACTCTTCCATCTGCGTTGCCGAGTCTAAATATATGTCCATGTGTAAGTAATTATATTTAGGTGTCTGTTTCTAAGATGAAGTAGAAGATGAACTTTTTGAAGGTGTGTGTGTGTGTGTGTGTGTGTGAATGAGTGAGTGTGAGAGAGAGAGAATGAAGGAATAAGAACCAATGAAGAAGTAAAGACATAGTCACTTGAAGCTTAGGAAAGAGTAAGTGGGTGCGGATACATTGTCACTTGTGTATATGGGCCTATGATTTGTGTGTGTTTGTAGATAGAAGGAAAATAAAATTTTAGGGCGTGGGCGTACACCTGCCTCAGTGTACAGGAGAGAAAGAGGATATGAAAAGGAGAGAGACAGGCGGGAGTTTCAGATAAAGACGATGCAGATAACGTAGCGAGAGGAAGGAAAGAAAGAAAAAGAAAAGAAAGATGGAAAAACAGCAAATAACAGCAATGAAACTTAAAGAGACGATCAGAAAAGGCCCGGAGATCAAGAAAAAGACAACAAAGCAAAAGAATTCAGTGACGAGAACAATTAAAGTCGGATTATTTGCTAAATGTAACTTAGTTGGGCACAAGACCGCAAATGGGCTACCCAGTGAGGATCGAACGGACTTGTATTGATCCATCAGACAAAGCTTGTCATTACGCAAGGACAAGGTGGCCTTATATTAGTTATTAAAATATGGTCGACATAGTGAGGATCGAACTCACTACTCAGTGGTAATGGTGCACCAGACTATACAGATAAACTTTTTCCCAGTGTTAGGTGCCCAAAATGCAAATGATGGTGAAGAAAGAGAGAAAAAAGAAGAAAAATAAATAAATAAAGAATTTAATATTTAGGTAGAATGAATAGCAAACAAAAAAGTATGGTAACGAGAAAGCAAGAAAGAAAGAAAGAAAACCTATGGTAAAGAGAAATGAACAAAATTAGAAGCCGCCGAGAAAAGAAAGAAAGAAAGAACGAAAGAAAAAAGAAAGAAAGAATTAAATATTTAGTTAGAGCGAATGCAAATAAAAAAGTAAGGGGACAAGAAAGAAAGAAAGAAAGAAAGAAAGAAAAGAGGAAGGAAAAATATGATAAAGAGAATGAAAAAATTAGAAGCTACCGGGAAAAGAAAGAAAGAAAAAAAAAGAAAGAATTAAATATTATGGTCGAGAGAATAGCAAACAAAAAAGTAAGGTAACGAGAAAGAAAGAAAGAAAGAAGGAAGGAAAGAACGAAAGACTATGGTAAAAAAAAATAAACAAAATTAGAAGCTGCCGAGAAAAGAAAGAAAAAAGACAAAAAGAAATATCTAATGTAACGAGGAGAAGGAAAAGAAAGCTAAACCATTGAGAAAAGAAAGAAAGAAAAAACAAAGAAACGATAAAGGGAAGAAAAAAAAACAAGTCAAAATAAGGCAGTGAGAAATAAAGAAATAAATAATTAAAGAAAGCAAAACGAAGATAGGAAGTTAAGAATGAAAGAAAAGTGAATGGTAAGCGGAAAAAAGATTACAATTGTGTTCAACTATTAAAATAGAAAAAATTGAAGAAACAAATGAAAGGAGAATAAAAATGAAAAAGAAAAACAAATATACAGACGAAACAAAAGAAAGAAGTAACATACATGAACAGAGTTAGAAAGAATGAGTGAAAGATAAAGAGAGCGAGAAAGAGAGAGAGAGAGAGAGAAAGAGACAGAGAGAGAGAGAAAAAAGAAACAACGAGGATACAAAGTAGAGAATCAAAGAAAAAGCTTTAGAGAAAATAGAAGTAATAGAAAATTTATAAATAAAAAAGAAAAGAAATGCGAAGCTAAAAGAAACTCGCAGGAAAAATATGACAAGATAATACATACAGAATGAGGAACAAGAAAGATAACTCTTGGGAAACTGATTTCAAAACAAAAATGGCGGATCCAAATGTTAATTATAGACAAAAAAAAAAGAAACAAAAACAAGAAACAAAATACAAAAACAAAAGCCAGATAGATAGATAGATAGATAGATCAGAGAAAGCGTAAATCTATTTACGTAAGTAGATAGCAGAAAAGAAAGAGAGTGAACCAAAGAAGTTGGGAGAGATAGAGAAACTGATAAAAGTAGAGGTATTTAACAATAAGAAGGAAACAACATAACTTCGTTCGTGGGTGTTGAACATACGGTCGTGAAATATGCGTGGGCCGAAGCTAAGTTATTTCGAAGTTTCGCATTTCATTTTATTATTGTTCGCTCCAAGCAAAGAAAGAGAAAGACAGACTAGCGAAGAATCGATGTGCAGATGAATAATAGCAATGAGGGCCAGAGTAAGCAATGATAGAGAAAATAAGTATTGTGGAAAAGAAGATAGATAGATAGATAGATAGAGAGAGAGAGAGAGAGAGAGAGAGAGAGAGGTGGAGAGTCAGAGAGAGAGCTAGTAAGTCACAGAGAGAGAGAGAGAGAGAGAGAGAGAGAGAGAGAGGTGGAGAGTCAGAGAGAGAGCTAGTAAGTCAGAGAGAGAGAGAGAGAGAGAGGAGGGGATCGACAGCAGGAGAGGATATGTAGGGTGGGGTTTATTAAATCCTTTCTTGAAACCTTAGCGGTGTCTCCTAAACAGATTCTTCACACCTTGGGGGCTTGGCTAAAACCATTATTATCATAAATTTTCAGTTGAGTGACAGACGGTAATGACGTTGTAGTATTTCTCGCGAAATACCACTGACGAAATCTCGTTTGCGAGATAACGCGGCAGCCATAGTATAGCACTCACTCATGTTTCTTTATTTTTGTATTTTTAATAAAATTTTTGCTTTTTGTTAACTATATATGTAAAGTTTTTTTCCATAATTCCATTGCATCTTGTAAGAGATGGGCTTACACACACACACACACACACACACACACACACACACACACACACACACACACACACACACACACACACATACACACACACATGTACGTGTGTAGACATATATGTATGTGTGTGGATATATGTAAACATTTTCTCATGTTTGATACTAGAATATATATATATATATATATATATATATATATATATATATATATATATATATATATATATATATATATAACAGGTCTGTGTTTATGTATGTAAGGTATGCATGTGCGTGTACATTTATTCAGGCGGATATTTGTATATGTGCGCGTGGACATATATGGAAACGTATTTTCTTTTTTGATACTGATGTATCATGAATATCATATATGTAAATATTTTTAAATGCGTAATTATATATGTTGCGAAAACGTGTTTGTATATATGTATATGTATAAGTTTATGCAGTTAGCTTTTGTTATCCTGTTTTGAGCAGGGAGAGCGTTGGTCGGGTGTTTGCGGTGTTAAGATCGCAGATGCCGGCGAATAGTGTTCCGTTTCTTTCATTGGATAACTTGCTCTACAGAAAATTACGTCATCAGGAATTACGTCACGTCATGATACAGAATGGATGCATCTCTATGTGCCCAATGCATACAGATACATACATACAATTATATGCAAAATATATCAATATGTTTGTAGCTAATACGTAGATATTAGTCGAATTTTGATATGAAATGTTCACTGAATAATGTTCTATGTAATTCATATTCACCATTGCGGCAAAGAAAGAACTCGTTGACAAATGAAAACTTGTCTCATTCTAAGACTTCTAATTTCACTATTTATTTACACTACTGCCAAATTTAAGCACAGTACTAGATTTCATAATTTCACTATTGAAATTGTTCCTTGTAACCGTTACTTTTATGCTAATAGTTTTTTCTCTCGCCCTTCTCGCTTGTGGAACTCTCGTCTGGATTCCCGCTTTCCCGTGAACTATGATTTTCAAATTAAATGCAGTGCCAATCGTCATCTTTCACTTTGATCCCTGTTTTTTTTAAATATCCTTTCTTTTTCATTCCTTCTCAGTAAGTGCTTGCAGTAGTCTGCCATGCAAAATACACGCTTAGGTGATCATGTATCTTTTGATACATGACTGACGAGGCAGATATTTTCCCGCAGTAGGTTACCATTTCTAGTAGACCAGTTGCTCCAAGGCTATAAAGTCTGGTCTGTCTACCCATAGCTGGGGGGAGGGTAAAGAGGAACCATAACCTTCCCAGGGGTATTAGCAGATAAGTGGATCTAATGGATTCAACTGGAATTCGAACTCGGTTCTCCCATTCCTCGGAGCTCAGAAACTTTTATATATATATATATATATATATATATATATATATATATATATATATATATATATATATATATATATATATATATATATATATATATATATATATATATATATATATATATATATATATATATACGTACGTATGTATGTATGTGTTGGTGCATTTACGTATGTATGTGTTGGTGCATTAATTCTTCTTTAAAAAATAATTTAAGCAGTAATAAAAGTCTCTAAGCTCTGACGAATAGGAGAGCCGAGTTCGAATTCCAGTCGAATCCATTACATTCACTTATGTGCTAATACTCTTGGGAAAAGTATGAATCCTTTCTTAAGCTATGGATAGACAGACCGGATTCTATAGCCTTGGAGAAACTGGACTACTAGAAATGGTAAGTTGATGTCCACCATAAACAAATTCACGCCATCGACACTTCTACTCTGATTTTTTCATCTCTAACCAATTCTTGCAAAGGTATATATATATATATATATATATATATATATATATATATTACACAGCCAAAATTCCCAAATTATCTCATGTGGGTATAAATCTATTTTAGCCAACGCTAAGTGCGTTGATCATATGCAACCCACATGGATATATATATATATATATATATATATATATATATATATATATATATATATATATATATATATATATATATATATATATATATCTGTGCGTGTGTGTGTATAATCAATATCTTTTAGTAAAAATTGTTCTAATAAATGAATATGCATTTTATTTCTGCTATATTTTTTAAGAGTTTTATTTTTTTTAAATGCGAATAACTTCGCAAATGTCGCAGTTGTAGATATGAAAAACACCCGGAATTTCTATTAGTCAATTCTTTTCACTCACATGAGGCAAAAAGAAAGTGAGTCAAAAGTTTATATATATATATATATATATATATATATATATATTGTATACGAAAATTATAACATAAACATGTTATAAAATCACTACAAAATACCCATTTTGTTTCAACACCTCTGGCGTCTTATCAAGTGATGGGGTTGAATGTAGAATAAAGAGTTTTAAAAGGTTCAAATCAACCAAACTCCCCTCGATGGGGGAAACGCTGTTATATAAGCTTCAATGACCAATCAAAATACAAGTATATGAGAATTCAAAAAACCTGACAACGAACCTTGGTTATAATAATTAATGTCTTAATGCTAAGGTTAGACTAAAATAGAAATCATTCCGATTAATTAATATTAAATTTTACTATACATTTGACACATAAAATTACCAATTTTAAATTTTAAATTTAACCTGTATTAATTTTAAAATATTATAAAATTATTTAAAGAAGAAAGTGAGGAAATAAAATTATTTAAAGAAGAAACTAATATTGTATTATTTATTTTGTTTTAATTGAAAAAACAAAATCTCAGTGAGAATAAATGTTAATCTCATGGGGGTCGAAAACAACGTCACAACTTAGATATATATTTTTCAATTTTATAGTAAAATTTAATATTAGTGCTACATTCTACATTCAACACCATCACTTGATAAGACACCAGAAGTATTGAAAGAAAATGGCTATTTTTGTAGTGATTTTATAACATGCTTATGTTATAATTTACGAATAAATTATATTTGCTCTATCCTGTATTCAGCACTCTTTTAAGAATAGTATTTTTGGCTATTGAAATGTATTCCGTATACACAAATCCTATACTGATATATATATATATATATATATATATATATATATATATATATATATATATATATATATATATATATATTTAAGAAACTGGGCGTAAATTTACTGTGGCTGAACGAGCCATTAAACCACTTTCTAGACATTTTCCTCTCAGTGAATTATTTTGTTTTAATTAGAGTATGATTATATATATATATATATATATATATATATATATATATATATATATATATATATGTATATATATATATATATATATATATATATATATATATATATATTTAAATATATAAGTGAACATAGAAGTTAACACTTAGAGGCGACAGTCTGTTTCATGCTAGATGCAATCGAACAGGCCACGAATGCTGTTATTTTTCTCGGCTATTTAAAATGTGCTATAAATAGCCGAGAAAAATAACAGCACTCGTGGCTTGACGATTGCATCTAGCATGAAACAGACTGTCGCCTCTAAGTGTTGACTTCTATTTTCACTTTTATATTTACACACGCTCTATCTCTGATATTGAGCACTTTATCCCATAAATATACCACATTTTAAGACCATATATATATATATATATATATATATATATATATATATATATATATATATATATATATAAAAGTGGACACTGGAAGTCAGCACTTAGAGGCGACAGTCTGTTTCATGCTAGTGCAATCGTCAGTGCTGACTTCCATGTCCACTTTTATATGTACACACGCTCTATCTCTGATATTGAGCACTTTACCCCATAAATATAGCACACTTTAAAACTATATTTCTGCATATATATATATATATATATATATATATATATATATATATATATATATATATATATATATCTCAGACAATACCTCCTGACGAGTGAACTGAACGATTACAAATCGCTCCGTCTATGGGGTGCTGAATATATCATCAATCAGCAAAGTAACAGATTTTATATTTTGGATGCTTTTTATAACCAGAAAATTCAGAAGAAAAAAACGAATAAAAACTAAACAAGATTAGCTCGTCACTCTTGTCCAAAGAAACATTTATTAAAGAGGGAATGCTGTCAAACACAGACACACATAAACACACGCACTCACACACATATATAAATATTTTTTACAATCATGTTCACATGTACAAGGCTCAAGAGCGACTCATTCAAACTTGTTATTTCAACGATGATTTTCTTAATAGGAAATCTATTATAAAAATTATTTTTGAATTTCTGGGATGAAGAGTTATCATTATATATGCTATTTACATGTGATAACAGAAGATCTGCCAAAGAATTGTGAAATTTTTATTTTACTGAGGATGAACTACGGATTAAAACACTTTCTCGGCATTTTCGTCTTAGTCTATCATTTTCTCTTTTACTTAGAGCAGCATTTTTTCATGTCAAAATTGTTGTCAATTTCGTTACGGTGAACAACCAAAGCGTTTTGTAAAACGTCTCTTTTGTGTTCATATAGTCTTTTGTTTAAATCTCTTGTGGTTTCTTCAATATATTCTTTCTGGCAAACCTTACCGTTAAAAATTCTTCCTTGAAGTCTTTGCAAAAAAAAAAAAATAAATCAATAAAAAATTATTAAAAAATTTTGAAGCTATCACCGTATCTCGTTCATGCTCAAGTGTAGCTACCACAATGTCAGTAATCTACCGTTTCATCTATTGCTCCTAGATGCACAGCCTAAACTGTAGATTGTGTATGGAAGAAAATCTATCAATTATTACATTCAAAAATCAAAACAACTTATTAAGCAAAAAGAATGAAATAATGGGGAAATGTAAACATCTAGACAAATATCCACAAAACGCAATACCATCGCAAGCCACAAATACCTAGCATCTAATCCATACCAATCTCAAACACAATCTACCAAGAAAAAGAACAAACATAATATTAGTAAATAACATCCAACAAATTTATCACAAGTACACTCTTTTATAAAAAACTAGAACACATAAAGGGGCGCGATCATACACGGACAAAAACATATAAAAAAAAATTAGACGCGCATACACGAACGCGCAAAGATACACGAGCGAATGCGCACGTATTTGTATGAATGTATACTTACATGTATACACACGCACAAATATACGCATAAACATATACCCGCACAGAAAAACAAACACATACATAAACACACACTTGCACAAAAATGCATACACACACAAAAATACAATCATAATAAAAAACAAATGGTCAAGACAATAATAAGAAACCCAAATCCAAAGGAGACAAATACAACCAACACAAACGCACAAATACACAAACACAAATGTGCAGGTGAATGTGTACGTATATGTTCATACATAGACGCATGCAGACATATAAACAAACGTATGCACACGTACCTGCGTAATACAATAACAATACATCACATGTCAACAGAGAAGACAAGGAAAGAATGAATGAATAAATTTTAAAAAATAGAGAAAAAGGAAATGAGTGAAAATAAAAGTAACAATCAGTCAACAGACGAAAATGAAACCAACACATTCACACAACAATAAAAGTACAAGAAAACCGAGAAATATTAACAGTCTAATTCTGTTCTGACGAGGAAATGCATCTATGTAACTACGAAACTTTCAAGTAAACATAAGTTAAGGGAAATATTTTTATTACTAATTTAATTAATGCTCTATCCTTATTTTATAAATTGAGCACTGTATCACAAAGCCTACTTTGATTTAAAAACAATCTTCCAAATTAACGCTATATATATATATATATATATATATATATATATGAAAAGTAATTGATTTTTTTATTTATTAATCCGAAATATTTTCTAGCTTTAAACGTTATATTTAGGGGATAAATCTATCGGATTAATAAGCAAAAAATACATTACACCTTTAGAAATTCGTTTGTTTACGTTTGTATACGAAACAGAGCTGATATGAAAATTCAAGAATCTATGACGGGAGCGATTTCGGTTCAAGACATTATTATTAAACCCTCTTCGATGAATATAAATCCTTCGTGGCCGAATCAGTCGAAAGCACATCAGCTATAATGGCGGTTCTCTCCACCCAGAGGATCGCAGTTTCGAACCTTGCCAACAGGCAAAAATAAATATAGTATAAATAAAATATAATTTTTCCTAATACTGTTCTTGATATATAAAAATATGAATCGTTATCTTATATTATAGATACTAAATAAATATGAGTGTCTGCTAAAAATAACGTTTAACGTGATAAAATAAACATGCTAATAATAAATATATATTTTGTTACTAACCGTGGCAATTGTTAGGCACGGACTGAAAAATTGATGTAAAATGTATATATTTAATATATATATATATATATATATATATATATATATATATATATATATATATATATATATATATATATATATATATATATATATATATATATATATATATATCAGGGATCCGAATCTTCGATTAACTCCGAAGGAGGCTATCCTATCAGCATGTGCATAATATTGGGGTTACTTTACTGTCGTTTTGTAAATGGTTTCTGGGCCGTGCAGTAATCTCCGGTGGGGCATTATGAAGGGTATTTCTACGACTGTATCTAAAGACGGCTCTGTCCAAGTTATCTATACATGCGATTCCCGCGGGTGTGTCTGTCTCTCTGCCCACCAGACTTTCACCGACCAATGCACACATGAAACCAATCAAAATACAAATGACAAAACTATCAAACCCAACCCCCCGCAACAAAAAATGCCTCCTATACCATCTTCTACAGCAACGTGAGGGGTTTACGTTCCAATTTTACAGAAGTGGAACACCATTTTTCTAATCTAAACCAGTTCTGCTACTTTCTGAAACCGGTATCAACGTGTAATGCGCACTAGGGGAGTTTACAGTCCCGGGCTACTCACCTCTCATAGCCAAACATAACCACCTAAATCGTCACGGGTTCGGATCCTATATCAAGGATGAGTTTCCCTGTGGCAAGAACGCAAAAAAAGGAACCCGATCTCCCGTATATATGCTTCCGCGTGGCACTTATCCATAGTACCCCATTTGTCGGTGCTCTCTACCGTCCCCAGGACGAAGGGACGGTAATCTTCGACCGAATATCTGAAAAGATTGGTAATATCCCCACTCAGTTTCCCTCAGCCAGCTTTCATATCTGCGGTCTTCAATATCCATCATAAAGAGTGGCTAGTCCACTCCAACAAAACCGATGTTGAAGGCAGACATAACAGAGACTTCCCCATCGCCTATGAACTAACCTAGATCAAAAGAGAACCTACCCGGGTCCCGGACACGACGTGACATCAGACGAACCTCCTCGACCTCTTCATCATCTTCTGCCTTGATAAATACCTATCAAAAGTTTCAACCCCAGTAGGCACGTCAAATCATTTTCTAATCAGTGTCCAGATTGAAGTCAAACCTAAGGCATCCCTTGATGTACCGTTCCATAGAATTATTTTTCGCTATGCGAAGGTAGACTGGGAGAGCTTTCGATCTTACATGACGAAAGCTACCCTCCCAACATTCTACAAGTATGCTGCCTCAAAAACTTCTTGTCACTGGATACTTTCTGAAATGGAGAGTTTTATTCCCGCCAAAATATTCCAGCAAAAAAAGTCAACCCTGTTTCATTACTGAATGCGCTACAGTCATAGGTCACCGAAAAAAAACTACTTCAATATCTATCACAAGGAGCGAAGTATTCAGCACTCCGCAATCGGTGGTTGTCCTTAAGAACATCAACCCGGAATTATACCCAATCTTAGCAAAGTTATGCGACTGTTGATTGAAGGAGAAATCCTTCTCAAGTTTGTGGAAAGAATCAAGCGTATGTTCGTTTTTTCGGGGGTACAATCTTCCACCTCCCAGTAAAGACCTATCAGCATTTTGACGTCATAATCAATAAGAAGATCGTCGAGCACCTAGAAAAGAACAAACTCTTCAGCGATGAGTTGTATGGCTACTATCACTCCCAGAATCAGTTAGGCTCTTGACGACAAACACACCTGGATTATATATATATATATATATATATATATATATATATATATATATATATATATATATATATATATATATATATATATATTGTCATCCACAGACAGACTGTTTCGTTGTATCACAGTTCTTCAATATATATATATATATATATATATATATTAGAAAAATGATCAATAAATTTAATATACATAAAATGTCTATTCTTTTTTAAATAAGACATGTTTACAAGACCAAATTGCCAAAATATACTGAATATATAAATACGCCTTAGGAGATAGAATTCAGCTAAATGTCGGAAAAAAAAGACAAAGTGGAAAAGCTTTTTATTGACAACGCGTTTCGTTTTCGTTCGATACTTAGGTATACGTTATAAGTGAAAGGTTTTAATATAAAAAGTGAACGATTTGCATTTCATTCTAACCTTCAGACCCCTACCTAACCCCGTACTATACATGCATGCATGAATATATATTTTCTCTTTGTCTCGTTTCCTGTGAGATAACTTATTAAATAGGTTAGTGTCTGGTCCTTACCCACTCCCTTACTTTTAAGTAACTTTATAAAAATATATTTAAAATTATTTCTATTTGACCCTTCTCTCTCTAATTGCGGCCATATCTGTCATCCTCCTCCTCCCCCTCTTTCTATCACCTTACATCAACTTAAAACTACCCCTCCAAAGTGTATAAAAATAATACATAAATTTCAAACTATTTTTTTACCCTTGGAAATGTGATCTGAAGAATCAGAAATAAAACCTTCTTGGGGAAATAAAATATAAGCAAAGAATCCTTAAGATTGTTTGTTTTCTACTTAAATTAAATTATCATTCATATATAAATATATATCAATATATATATCAATATATATATCAATATATATATATATATATATATATATATATATATATATATATATATATATATATATATATATATATATATATATGGTTTGCAGGTCTGAGAGATTGAAGGTTATTTTTATAGCATTCATGAAATAAAGATTATTACCTATGGTATTTTAAATGGTGATGTTCATTAATTAATTCTGTCTCTAACAGAGAGCTCTCCTTGGATCTTTATCCTCTTGGGAATTCTGTACGGATTACCATTTTAATTTATAATACACACACACACACACACACACACACACATACGCACACACACACACACACACACACACACACACACACACACATATATATATACATATATATATATATATATATATATATATATATATATATATATATATATATATATATATATACACGCCTGGAGGTGCTGAAAAATTCTAAAGAAGACCAAGAATAGTTTCCCACAAAATTTGGTTTTGTTCAAAATTTCGAAAACTGTTTGCCATGAGAATTTTTAGCACCCTACTTCTATCTATCTATCTATCTATCTATCTATCTATCTATCTTTGCAATATAACTTGCAAAATGAAACATATCCGTTCAAATTTCTAATGAAATCCTGACTAAATCACGTGCTGATCCATTAAATGTCACTTGATCTTATAATAAATCATATGTAACAACCGATTATAGCATCTCTGAATTACCAAATAACTGAAACTCATCGCATTATCTCATAACGGATTAAATGAACATAATTTATCGACATTAGGTAATGACGATTGTTTCGCAACCGGGAAATTGTCATCGTGGGAGATTCTTGTCGTCGGTTCAGATGACTCTTAAATGATGTGGGAATCGAAAACTGACTCATAACCATTATGTATGTAGTGAAATTCGTCTATCACCACAAGTATATTCAATATTAGTTTGTAAGACAGGCTCAATTTTGGGCGCCATTTTGACGGCAGAATAGTAACAAAAAATGTTTTAACTGGTAGAGTCTTGAATATTTCATTCTTCTATTCTTACCTCGAAGAGGAGTGTTTTAAAAATTTTTTAGTGAAATATATAACCTTTTTTACCTTGATTTTCATATACACTTTCGATATCAGTGATTGACATCACATCATATCCCGCCAGCTGCTTCAGGATAATCACTGGGATCAACATTGTCTACGAATAGACTGTTTTCACTGTTTTATTAGCATGAAACATGATAAAATTTAGATTAGTCCCAAAGTTAATCATATTTTAAACATGAAGCAAGACACTAATTTTTCAATGTTGGCTTGTTTTTTTAACAGTATATCAATTCCTTATTGGTAATTTAATGTCGAAATGTAATATTCTTGAGTGCTTTGAAGTAACAAAAATAGGATATATGTTATTCTGCTTTCACAGTTGAATACATGGTAGATTATTGGTTGATTTTGTTTATCGGTATATCAACATCTATGGGTTATTTAATGTCGCAATCTAAATATTTTGAACACAATTTTTGCTTTCAATTATACAGAAATTATATTGTTGGTCATTTTGCTAAAAAATGTATTGTTGGTAATTCTACTAGAAAATATTGCTGGTACCTTCTTCTATATAAAAATGTATTGCTTGTATTTTCACTATAAAATGTTTTTTTTTATACTTTCATAGTCTTCTGTCTGGGGCTGCTTTACACATAGCTGGTGCCCTAGCAGGTGCTACCACTCCGAGTCAGCGTGGACCTGAGCACAACAGCATTTAAGAGGTGGTTTCACGCTCCTCAAAACTTCCATTCTTCCGGTCAGAGGCCTCGCTGCCAGATGTAGTTTAGTGTCATACACAGGACTATTTTTTTTTTAACGCAACTTACAGAAAATAAACTAAAATTTCTAACTTCCATTAGGGTTATATTTAAGAATGAAAAATGCCTTAAATAAAGATCAATTTGAGAATTTGTTAAGCATGACAAGGCTCAACTAAAATTCTCCGATGCCAATAAAATGAAAAATGCTGTCTTGAATCAATATGCAGTTCACTGCTGATGTAAGAAGTTTCAGAACTTGCAAACAAATTACGACTTCTTCAGATGTATATGCAAGACACTTATTAATTTCAAATTCTAGAATGGTGGTTTAATATAAGTTGGCTTATTAGAATGCGCTGGCGGTAAAGATTGGATATTGTCATCTTGTAGATCTAAACTTCGTTAGAAGGCGGGAAAATTAATTGCGTCATTTTCATTTCAGCGCACATAATGTGATAGAATAAAAGTTCGTAGTCTTTCAAAATTTTTTTTAAAGACATTGTTGACACTAAACGCAAGGAGTTAATGACAATCAAAGTGAATGAGAAGACTTTAGAGAAGAGAAAGAACGGTAAAAGGACAGGGTTCAGGAAGTGAGAAGACGATGAATGGCGTTGCATTTAACTTTTTGAAGATTGTAGGGGACAGGAAGTGTGAAGATAATCTCGACCCACAAAAAAAAAAAAAAATACAGAGACAGTGCAAGCCGAGAAAAAGAGCAAAAGTACTTACCTTAAGTTGCGAAAAAATATTTCCTTCCGCGACGTAGTTTAATCGTCTGATAACTTGCAATGAGTTACAAGAATAGCAAAGATAAGGAGAAAAAACATTTCCTTTATAACCACTTCAGGGATCACGCGGTGACAAGTCACGAGACCCTGTAACTATAAAAAAATAGTAAAAAGGTAACAGCTTTTAGTAAACAAATATCAACAACACAGGTAAATACATTACTCTTTCTCCCGCCTGAACCGTCAATTTCTTCACAATATATATATATATATATATATATATATATATATATATATATATATACAATTCCCTTATGCGCAAATATCCTTGGGAGACATGAAGCATATCCCCAAGCTATGGATTAAATAGCAAACTAGGTTCTTTTGTATTGGTTGGCAACCAGCCTAGGAGAAAGACAACTCTCGGTTTTAAACCATTTGAGCAGGGATTCGCAACTTCATCTGGTAAAAAACACCCTATTCGCTATGACAACACCTAGTGCCATTGAACGATTTGACCTGATACTCCCCATTAGGAGTCTACAGGTGTTGAGTGCGTGAGAAAGTAATTGGAGGGATGCTAAGATGGTGCACAGCTGTCGCTTCATCTTGCATTTCTTCATCAAGTCTCGTGTCAAAGAACGAGATGTTAGCAAAAAAATGTAACGCGAGAGTTTATCAGAAATAAACCAAGACTTTGCCAGCTACTCAGAAAAGAAAAGATTGAAAGAATAATGGATGGTAGGAAAATATACGGGTAAAATTAATTAGTTGATAGAAAATCTCAACCCCCGCCAAAACGTCCAGAGATGGTGCAGGCCGAGGAAAGGAGCAAAAGTACTTACCTTAAGTTGCGAGAAAATATTTCCTTTCACGACATAGCTTAATCGTCTGATAACTTGCAATGAGTTACAAGAATAGCAAAGATAAGGAGGAAAAAACATTTCCTTTATAACCACTTCAGGGATCACGTGGTAACACGTCACGAGACCTTGGAACTATAAAAAAAATATTAGTAAACAGCTTTTAGTCAACAAGAACCAACAACCCAGGTAAGTACATTACTCCGTCACCCACCTGAACCGTCTGTTTCTCCACAGAAGGCAAGAAAGAAGAAGAGAATTCCACAGCCGAGAAATGCGAAAAAGAGAATTTTAGAATAGAACTTATCGTTACATCTAGCTAATTCAAGAGTAAAAAGATGAGACCTAATTGCCAAGCTAGTAGTACGCTTCAATTCATGCGGTCGTAGTACCAATGAGAGGAGCTCATTGGAACAACTGTCATGAAACTATTTATAGACAAAAATCAGAGGGAAAATACCTCACGGTAATGGGAAAGTGACTGAAATCGAGATGCCAGGTCAGTACTGATAACATTGCAGACCCTTCTTTTGATTTTGTCAAGAATCTCGAGATATGTAACAGCAGAGCCAGAGCAAATATGGCAGTAATATGCAACGCACGAATCAATGGCAGATTTATAAATCTGCAGAATGGATTCTGATGAGAAAATTTTTTGTCACGACACAGTGAACACACCTTCTCAGAAGTAGATCTAGTAATTGTTTTAATAGAATATCTCCACTTCATGTCAGCGGAAAACGTGAGATCAAGGTAGGCGCAATGACTTGCTTTTCGGGATGTTAGCATTAGCCATGTTAATGGAAGGAAAAATGGTTCTTTATGATGATTAAAAGATAGCGGTTTTGTTTTGGAGGCTTTGAAATTTACAAGTCATTTTTTGTCCCATTTAACGACTGATCGGAGCTCATTTACGAGAGCAGTCGTCAGTTTTACTTTGTCGGACCGACTATTATTAAGACAGGGGTAAATAGTATAAATCTAATAATAAGAACCACAGAGGAAATTAGCGCTATTCTTCTCCGTTGAAGAGAATGGTGTACCCTAGCCGTAGACTGGCAGGAAAAGAGAATGGGACTGTTCTGAAGATTTGCTATGGAAATATGCATAGGCTAAGAGTACCGATAGGCTTGTGACGTTGCGTTTGTTGGAAAGAGGTTGCAGAGCGGAGAGAGTCTTCTCCCATAAAATGGCACAGACGATTCCGAACTCTGTCAGGACCGGAAAGTGAGGATTGAGTAGCTCCGACTCAGATATGGCAGAATACGCCATTTTTCTTTGTCTAATGTGACGCCTGTAAAGACAGAGGAAGAAGTCAATTACTTTCTGGAGCGACAGAATGAGCTGACCATTTTTTGCAGTACCTTTAGTAGAGTATCATACATGAATCTATATAATACTAAAACTCAGACCTTGTTTGTATGTATGTATGTATGTATGTATGTATGTTTGTTCTCGAGATACAGCTTAAAATATAAATAATATCCGAGTCAATTAAGATGCATATTGAACCTTGAATTCCTGCCAAATCTAGCACCAAATATCATTAATATTAGAGAAGGTGTTCTTGAGTTAGCGCTGTTTTTTTTGTTTTTAAGGCATTCATTATTTGTTTTCGATACACATTCTTATATCAATCCACGTTCCAAAGAATAATAAACATTCATAATACATTATAGCAATATTTTTAAATAAATTTAAATATGCACACTACAACCTATATTTATACACTTCAGTACACTACATTAGAACTTCTTTAGTAAACAAATATCTCGGATGTTTGGCACTTATTAGAAGAGGCTATGTGGGTGCATCATTGTAAAACGTAAGCTGTATGACTGGAAAATTGTGTCAAATGACTTAATGGTAAATAAATAAATAGATGCTTGCTAGTTTACCGCCGTTACATATTTTGAAATAAATGTGACGAAGAAACAGGTATATATAATAAATAATATAATTATTATTTTGAAAAATAAAAAATAATAAAAACAATTTCCTACCGCAAATGAAACTAAGTGCTCAAAAAGGAGGCATACATACTTTATCGGATTTCAATAAATATGAATCTCCTTAAGCAGGCGATTGCTGGTTGTTTTTTTGAATGACCTTCGCCTTTGAAAATTATACTATGATAAATACTAAAATTATTATAAATTGTTACCAAGACGCTATTATTATTTGAATGGAAAGGATATTCAGTTTGCAATTCCATTCTAAAAAAAAAAAGGCAAATTTTTTTTATTAATTTATCTTTGCATTTGATGTAAGTAATATTGTATGGTATTAATTTGCATTGCAAATATAAATTAAAATATGTGTAGTTAATAATAAAATTGATATTGTTAATTGATCATTTTGTATCATAAACTGCGTTTAAAAGGAACTTAACGGGTTTATGGATGTTCTAGTATGAGTTAAAAGCGAATACAGCTTATCTGTAAAATATAATGTTAGAACAATATATATGATATATTTCCTTTTCTTTTATATGCCATGTCCCTTCAAGGCGTAAGCGTTCAAAATGCTTACATATATATATATATATATATATATATGTGTGTGTGTGTGTGTGTGTGTGCGTGTGAGTGTGTGTGTGTGTGTGTGATAAGAAGAAGACGGAGACTTTAATTATCAATTTCGTTTATAATTTTTATTTCGTGAACACCGAGATGTTCCTCTCATCAGAACTAAAACCTGCTCTGCAAATGGAGAAAGTATACCGGACGGACATTTTAGATTAGTAGTGAGTAGGGAAAGTGAGAGAGAGGGGTTGGTTAAAGGCAAGGCTGAGAGATTAGTGGTTAGTGTGTGAAAATGGAATCTTTTGTCGGATGGCCGGCAACTGTGCCGGTTCCTCGCTCAAAGTCACTGGATTAACGAATTAACGGCCTTCGAAATAGAGTTGGTTTTTCAGTAAAATGAACGTGGAGAAGGTAAATGGAAATTACTCCATTATCAATGCCCAGATTAATTCTGCTAATCCACAATGTTAATAGCAAAGATATCACGTTAGCTTGTTAAAATACTCAGTATCGATGTTACTTAATATTGTCACATTGTACATCTAGAAAAAATGAAACTAAGTGCTCAAAAAGGAGGAATCCATACGTTAAGTGATTTTAATAAATGTAAATCTCTTTAATCAGACGATTGCTGATTGTGTATAGCAGAAAGACAAATGAAGAGAAATGAAGGTAGCGTTCAACCTGCTAGACTAGAAGTAACACAAATTTGTAATACTGACTTTTTGATTATATTCCTTTACAGTTCACTTGCACCAATGCGAAATGTGCGACTCATTGTGTGAATCACAAGGTGATCTTTACCGTATGATAAAGAAAGTCTCGTGCGTTTCGTCAGCTGACGTTGTGATAGTTTCCGTCTTACACAATTCGCAGGGAATTCTGTCGTTCAAGACACTTCCGAAGAGCATGAAGAGACACGGCGAACTTAATGGATTCACCCACCAAGGTCAATATTACAGACAACTAATGAGAGGTATCTTAGTCTTTTAAAACAATATAGCCATTCAGGTCAGGCCAACGACATAAGGATTAAGCACATGTTCATTTTCTTTTCACTCTTGGTAGTATTAAGCTGTTTTTGGATTATACCGAGGCGAATATTATAATTTTTAATGCTTGGAATTATCTTGGCAACAAATTGGAAGCTTGTCCGTGCTACTAAATTATCAGTTTCAGACAAAACGCGTGTCTCAATAAAACCAACTTCTTTTTGCAATCAACACCAAATAACGTTATTTATTAACACAATAAAAGAGCTCTTCAAGACAAGGTGCAACTGAGTGAAGCTGTTTTATGGACGTAAAAGCAGAAAATAAGAAGGGTCGAATAGTAGGATATGTATAGTTAGAAAATGGACCACTCTAGACATAAAGAAGTTAAGATTGTAGTGATTAAGAAATAATTCTCCGCGAACAAGGCAATAAAACCACGAAGACGCAAGGAGTCACTGCGTGTGAGAGAATATCAGGAAAAGGAAACATTATTAAGGAGAGAGAACAAAAAAAAGAAGACTTAAGAATACAGAAGATAACGATTGACATTGCATTTACATTTTTGAAGATCAAACTTGAGTGTCGGGAAACTTTTGGTAGAAGCTGTGCGAGTGGAACTTCTTCCTTACTAATGGAATGCAGAGGGAATGAGGAGGATTCGATCTTGTGTTCATATCATGGTGGGTCTTAGCTGTAAATGTCTGAACCAGTGAATCTAAGGAATTTTTCCCCATGAAATAACGATACCGTGACAATAGACTTGCTATGTTTGGTCTGTGAAGAAAAGTGTTGTAGAGTGGAAAATAATTCATCACTCACAAGGCCTCATAGACGCCTTTGAGCTTTGTCAAATAATATTAAGAATAGAAGTCAATAAAAGAGCAAGAATGAAAAATCAGAAGATAACGATTTACATTTAACTTTTTGAAGATCAAAGTTGACAGGGAAGGAAGGAGACGGAAGAGAGTTTCACTATCGAAATACGTGCTAGAAGAAACTGTTAGCATAGAACTTACGGTTACATCTAGACATTTCAACAGTGAAATGATGAGACCATTCCGCCAATCTATTTCTTCGGTTAAATTAATAAAAAGTACCATAGAGGAATGTTCATTAGAACAATTACGATGAAAGTATTTATAGAAGAGGTACAGGGCGTTTTGTGGTATGAGATTTTAAGACTCAATTCGACTGTTTTACCTTATATTGCAAATAAATATTTATACATATATATATATTTTTTTTTTTCAGATTTTTCAAGATTGCTATGTGAATGAAGAAAACTGAAAAGAGAAAAAATAAATTGAGTAATGATGGAAAAAAATATAACTGTATATTACAAAAGAAAATGCTGAAAAAAGAAAATTGAACACAGATCCCAGATCAATAAAAAAAAAACGAAATTGAAAACATTTGCAAGATAGAACAGGAATAATGGCTTTAATAATGTAAAAAAACAAAAAATGATTTGAGAAAAATGAAAATGACAAAAAAAAACAAAAAACAAAAAAACGGATTGACCAACAAGAAAATATATGAATACTCTTGAATTGCGAATGCAAACAAAGAAAAAAAAATGATGGATAATATGAAGTACGAGTATGAGAATATGAAGGCATGAAACCACCGCCTTGGGTTAAAATCAAAAAATGAAACGATTACGTCTGGTGCAGCAACTCAAACATATGTACCCATTAAAAATAACGTTATACTTGTAGATACACGTATTTAAGCAGAGTCCCTGTTTCTTTTTCATTTATTTAAACAATGTAAATCATTCGAGAGACTTCAAGAAAAATGTTCTCCTGGTAGTGTATATATTTATTAATATTCTCGAATGTACAGATCAGAAAACATAATTAACACTGTTTGAAATAAAAATAATAAAAAATTCATGACGTCTACTTAAACACGTGTATCCACAAAAACACCGTTTAGAGCAATCAGAAAAAAAACTTTCAAAGTTAGTGTAATTTACGTTTCGGGTAGTAAATTAAAAATTATTTTTAAAATCTAGGGGAGGGAACAAAAAAAACAGAACAAAAAAACAAAAAACAAATAATTTTCGTTTTAGTTAGGCGTTGAATTGTCGACCGGATCCCCGAATAAAGCCAACTTGTGCTTTAATTCTCTCTGCCTACGCAGTGCAGGATGTTGTATATTAATAACAACAGACTGTAAGATATCAAGGTGGAGTCTTGTCCGTGTTCTGTGCACAACAGAGAAGAACTCCGGAGAATAGTCCGTCTTGCAAGCAACAGAATTCGATAAATGCTTGTCGAAAGCGGAGTTATGAGACTGTGAACAGCCAGATGCTACAGGCTCATGTCTACGAACCTGACCCAGAATATGCTGGGCGATTCTAACCACTAACCGCTGCATAGTCTTGCCCACATGGTCGATCTCACATCGACATTTATACTGATAAACAACTAAACTCTGTTGATAGACAGGCAAGGCATCCTCGCAGCCAGAGGGAAAAGCCCTTCTGGTAGAAAAAATATTCCGGACCAATGCGGCATATATATAGCTACGCAGCATAAGGACACTAGTAACATTAAACGGCTACTCACAAACAATACCAAAATACTAGCAAAATAAATTATGATCCTCGAAGCAATACTTATATATAAAAACCTACGATCTATAAATAAAAACAGTTATAATTTAAGAGCCCGTATCCTCAAATGCATGTAGTAAATGATACACACGGACACACCCACACATACACAGGTTACACCTTGCCTACGTTGCCATTCTGTCTACGTCAATATACTTACTAGTAGAACGATACTCAAAACTGGTATCTACTTACGCTGATGATGACCCCAGAAAGTCGAAAGATTGGACCATATTTCTTCCGAAATGGGACAATTTCTGACGGAATTTCCTTCTTATCTTAGGATTGTTCGTAATTTGAAAAAGTCGATCGATAAAATTAATCGAAACTCTATGTCCGTTGCCTTTAATAATATTTGCCTTAAAAACATTACTACGTAATGATCGTCCAACTAATAATATATATAAGCAATAGAATTATATATATATATATATTATATAAATTAATAGAATATATAAGCAATAGAATTACTATTAGAATATACATAGTATACATAAGAAATAGAATTATATATATATATATATATATATATATATATATATATATATATACAAATAGAATATATATATAAGAAATAAAATTATATATATATGCATATAATAGAAAATATAAACAAAATATATATATATATATATATATATAATGGAAAATATAAACAAAATGGTCTAAGTCCGACAATTAATTATTTTAACATATTTTTTGTCTATACGTTATTTTTACAGATACAAATATTTAAGTAAATGCTCTGTTTATAATAAGCAGTAACTTGTAACCGTCATGTAGCCTGACGTCCTATACTATTTAGCTATAAAGGAAGCGTCGGTTAAATTACCGTTTTTAACCAGACGCTTTCTCTATAATTTTTCTATAATAATCGAAATTAGCGTGGCGTCTAAGTGATCACTCTCCGGCTTATTTCGGAAGTGTGCTTGTCAAACCCTCTACCTCCTGGCAGAGAGGAACCCAGACGAAGCTTTGCCCAACGAATAGAGTCTCGTCTGGGGGTAGTAGACAGATACCCGACCCCGTTTTTACAGGGTTTACGGGGAATTTTTAACCGAGCCTACGGGCTCGGGTACCCCACATTTAACTTGGCCTTGTGCCGCATCCGACCGCGTGGGGCGTTAGGTGAATATATCACTATCCGGATTACTTCGAAAGTGTGATGGTCAAACTCTCTGCCTCTGGACAGAGATGAACCCAGACGAGGCTGTGCCGAAAGGCAGAATCTCGTCTGATATGGTAGACAGCTACCGACTGTGGTTTTTGCGGGGTCTACAGGGAATTTTTGCCCGAGCCTACGGGCTCAGATAGCCCACAATAAACTTGGTTTTGTGCCGCATCCGATCGCGAGCGGCGGTTAGTGAATATCTCACTATACGGATTACTAATCGGATCACTATTCGGTGGTTAGTGAGAGATTTACTAACCACCCCACGCGGTATAATGCGGCACAAAGCCAAGTTTATGGCGGGGTATCAAAAATTCCCCGTGGACCCCGTAAATAACGGGGTCGGTAGCTGTCTCCCGAGACGAGACTCTGCCCTTCGGTGGTTACGAGTGTTCGTTGACGTTACAAAAGTGGCAACGAACACTCGTTTCAACGAAAGATGGTCATCACCACGAAGAGAACACAATTATTTCTACTCAATAGCCTCTAAAATAATTTGAATAATAATCGTTAAGCCTACCCAATAACCATTGGGATAATACAATAGAACTTGCTACTCCCAATGCACTATTATATAATTAGTCGAGTCAAAACGCAACACATGGCCAGGAGATTGCATTCAATCTTGAAACAAACTGTCACCGCTTAGTTGTAACTTCAGTGTCCACTTTTATATTCACTATGAGATATATGACATGCTAGTACCACTTGACGTGTGCTTATAATGGATCGTCTCCAATAGCCTATAGAATATGTTCTTCGTAATCAGGCGTACGAACAGATCTCGGTCTTCCTCGATCCATAGTTTGTGGTGCTACGGATCCCGTCTCAGCAATGCGACTATAAACAGCAGCAAAGGTTGGATGACTCTACTGCCATCGGTCTGGAAACGCAATCTGATACGCTGCCGTATGTGAAAATCATATCTGCCTGCTCACGATATTAATATCCTGCCATTGTTAAACGGAACACTTCTCAGTTAACTCACAACTACACATGTTAAACATTGAAGACAGACGAGCCACAAATGAATGAAAAATGTAA
The DNA here is from genome assembly GCA_964036315.1 of Acanthosepion esculentum. Taxonomy (NCBI): domain Eukaryota; kingdom Metazoa; phylum Mollusca; class Cephalopoda; order Sepiida; family Sepiidae; genus Acanthosepion; species Acanthosepion esculentum. The sequence continues at coordinate 81,779,640 of OZ038476.1, forward strand.
CCTTGTCTAATTGGCAACATAGCACCATCTACCGTAAACTGTCTTTAAACTGAATAACTCAAAAACGAAGGATTTGCAGACATTCTGTCCTTGCTTTTGTGTGAGGGACCCACCCCAAAGTTGTAACAGTATTTTTTATAGACCCTCTCACTCTCTCTATTATATATATATATATATATATATATATATATATATATATATATATATATATATATATATATATATATATATATATATATGTTTATATATATATATATATATATCGACGATTGCGCATGAGCATGAAACAGACTGTCACCGCTAAGTGTTGATTTCAATGTCGTTTTATATTTCCATATGCTCTATCCATGATATTGAATCCATGATACTGAGCACTTGAATCCATAAATATAGCATACCTTAAATATATATATATATATATATATATATATATATATATATATAGCATACCTTAAAACTATATATATATATAGTTTTAAAACTATATATATATATATATATATATATATAGTTTTAAAACTATATATATATATATATATATATATATATATATATATATATATATATATATATATATATATATATATATATATATATAGTTTTAAGGTATTCTATATTTATGGATTCAAGTGCTCAATGTCACTAGCAGTATAACCCGTACCCGACCGGGTCTTTCATTACTGGAAATTTTTACCATTCAACTGGAGGAGTTTCAGTTTCAAATCATCCCACCCGAAAATCAATATTAGTAACAACAATTGGGTGCAACTGTGACACATCCCCAAATGAGGTGTTAACAATTTGAATTGGGGGTGGCCCGGAATAGGGCCGTTTTTGCGTCCTCAATCTTGTTTCAGCCTCACGCACAGCAGCAGTTGAAGAGTCGTTTCTTCTTAGCTGTTGAGTCCTTTGATCATCATTCTCAGCCTCGCGCGCAGAAGCGTTCAAGTATGCTCTTCTGGAAAGCCGATGGTTACGTTGATGTTCCGACTCAGTGGTTCTGATTGAAGCATTCCGAGAGGCATTTTGAGACAGGCAAACTGAACGTTCTAAAGATGATTCGTTATCTCTTATTCGCATGGCGGATCTGGCGGCAGCGGTTTTGCGACCGAGGCAAGTTCTTTTCTTTGGTGGCATGTCTTAGGCAAGTATGAATTGTCAAATGTAATGAGTGGGCAAATACCAGAAGGGAACGGTGTAAAGCTACAGGGATCACTAAGCTCAAATAACTTTAGGAAAGGTTGGAAAAATAAATGTTGAGTAATAAAAAAGCAAGCTTATTTATCACTACGGTGAATGCAATGCAAAAACTGGCAAGACAATAAAAAAATTTAAATTGGAAACGGCTATAAACGACAATGAAAGCAACGCCTTAAAATTAGGCTTTATGCAAAGGAAAAGGTAACCTCACTTGAGACAGATTGAATGCTTGGCCAAGAGAAGGTGAATGTATAATTTAGACTCAAAACCGGCAGTGAAGAATTATCGATCAGACAAAAATTTTTTTATCGTAATTGGATGAAAACTGTGGAAACGCATAAACAACATCCGATCACACACACACATACATACACACACACATTTTGAGAATTATATATATATATATATATATATATATATATATATATATATATATATATACCGGAAGAAAGACACGAATATATATATATTTATATATTCTTTATTATATGCATCTTATATAAATATAGATATAAACAGGAAACTGCATGTACACATACGTACATAAACACATGTATAGGTATATGGGATGTATATATTGTCACACACATACATATGTGTGTGTGTACATGTAATCTTTTGCTAACAGTCAGATACAAGTAAATACATACATAACAGTGTATATATATATATATATGTATATATATATATATATATATACAAATAATTATATATATATATATATATGTATATATATGTGTGTATATATATATATATATGTGTATATATATATATATATATATATATATATATATATATATATATATATATATATATATGAAAATTTCTCAAAGGTAACTTTTAGAGAAGACAATCTTTATAAATAAAAGACAATAGGAAAACGGTAATTGCTGACGAGTTTCGTCCAGTGTGGACTTTTTCAAAGCAAAACACGAAATGAATATATATATATATATATATATATATATATATATATATATATAAACATACATATAAACATATATATATATATATACATATATACACATATATATACATATATATTTATATATATATATATATATATATATATATATATATATATATATATATATATATATATATATATATATATATATGTATATATATTTATTCCTTACATGGCACCTCTCAAAGCAGAGTGCGAATAAAAAAAGCATTTATTAACCTATAATTTACCTTTAAATTCTAGTCGATAACTTAAAATTGTTTCAAAATAACATAATCGTAGACATCTCATCATTAGGGAAGAATTATTGATACCGTTCCCCTTCTATCAATCTTACACTGTTTCGTGGTAGACGCGTCGTTTAAAATGTTTTCTAAAAATAGAATCGATGCCCCGGTCAACCAGTTACACATAACATGTGACCGTAAAAAAGACTCCTCCGTGCTCAATATATACATATATATATATATATATATATATATAGTAAAGTAAATATTATTAAAAGCAACAGGTATTTTGTGTCGATTAAATTTTTTGTTCGACTTTTCTCAAATTACGAATAATACTTTTTTGACAAGGAAAGAATCAGTTTGAAATTCCGTCAGAAGGATTATTCGTAAATTGGAAAAGTCAATTATAAAATTAACCCTCACAGATACATATTAATTTAAAACAAGATGATACTTACGCTAAGATGCTCATTACACATATATTTATTTATGTTGCATAAGATATATGTACATATATATGCTTGCATATATATATATATGCACATATATATATATATATATATATATATATATATACATACATGCATATAATCACACGTTCACACACACACACACATCTATATTTATTACCTGTCCTCTCAAAACAAGAGGCTCCTTACACACACATAGATACGTACGTACGTATCTATCTATCTATGTGTGTATATATATATATATGTACGTATCTATATAAATGTATTAAAATATATTACCTGTCCTCTGAAAACAATGTTTTAAACACACACACACACACATATGTATATGTATATGTATATATATATATATATATATATATATATATATATATATATATATATGTATGTGTGTGTTTGTGCATATAAATTTATTACCTGTCCTCTCAAAAGAAAGAAGATACTCCTCATACACACACAAAGACACACACACAACACAGATATATATATATATATATATATATATATATATATATATATATATATATATATATATATATATATGCATGTAAATTACAAGTCCTCTCAAAACAAGATTCTTCTCACACACACGCACACGCGCATATATCCCCACACATATAGGTTCAAGTTAACATTTGGTTATTTCGTTTCAATTCGGGATATAACTTTTTATTTACCTATTATAAATTCCTTCTTTTATGTCTTCTTTCTTCGTATCTTGTTTTCTATTTTTGATTTTCTTGTACAATTTTCGGTACAATTTTATTTCTTGCTCATTTTCCTTTTGGTTTTGGATCTCCTTTCTTCTCTCATTTGATTTTTATTTTTATTTATGTTGAAAATTTGCTAATAAGAAGAAAACAGCTCCTCCACCACACCAAAAATAAAAACAAAAAACAAAACAACACACAAAAAAAAAATCACACTAACTTATTGTCTTCTTAACAAATTGCTTCGTGACATCTTCGGCACGAGATTTAATGACAAGCGTGATCCATCGAACAAAGACTGGGAGACACCCGAACATCGGCGAGGCAGGTCGACTATGTTCGAAAAAGAAAAACATGGCGGCAGGCTGCGGCTTACAAAAGTGCACACACTTCGCTTGCGTTATTTGGTGACAATGGTTCTGGTGGATTAGTGCAAATATGGGCAGTACTTTTCTGACGCCATCGGCTCAGAAAGGTCGTATCAATGCTAGGATAGAACTTTATGAATGAAAAAAAAGAAGAAAAATTGTAGTTATTTAGATTCAAGGAGAACTTGTCATAGTGTCTAACATATATATCTTGAAAATTTTGGCCACTGACTTCGCGCATGTCTAGTAAATCTAGTCGAGACAAATGATATGGACGAAATAGATGGAGAAAGATAATAGATATAAATTAACGTATATATATATATATATATATATATATATATATATATATATATATATATATATATATATATATATAATGTATATATATATGTATATATGGGGAAACGATATATACGTTTTCATATATGAAGAAAATTTTAGGGGAAAAAGCTGCGACAAAGGCGAATAAAGTTTTCGTGTGATGCATTTCGTATTTTAAGTCTTAATCGGACTAAAAGGATGTTTACGTTGATGCGACTACACATTAGAAAGAAAATAAAAAGATTTCAACGTCCCCTTTCCTACGTGTGCATGTGTTTTCACAGGAACGTAAACATTACTATCGTCAGAAGAAGTCCTAAGGAACGAAAAGCGTCACAAGAAAACTTTTACCACTTAGCCAGTTATTCCCTTATCTATCTATCTATCTATCTATCTATCTATCTATCTATCTATCTATCTGTCTGTCTATTAGAGAAAATTGTGGAGAGGCATGATCGACAACATCCTGAAGGAATTAAACATATATATATATATATATATATATATATATTTATATATATATATATATATATACACACATATTCTTTTTATTTATTACCTATCTCTATTTATTTATTATCTCTCCCCCCCACTCTCTCTCTCTCTATATATATATATATGGAGGCGGCGTGAGATAGGGAGAATCTTGCATTTAATATGGGTCCCATCATTATGGGACACCTGTATTTATATATGTATGCAGCATCAATGGTCGAGGGGAGGGGAGCGATACTGGAATTGATGGTGATCTGAAAATGTCCCGCAGTGTTGATTTTTCTGTGCACATTGTCTATATCTCCATGTACTCTGTATCCGATATTGGCCACTTTTCCTGCCTCTCAAAAAATATGAAAAAGTTTACACTATATATATATATATATATATATATATATATATATATATATAGAGAGAGAGAGAGAGAGAGAGAGAGAGAGAGAGAGCTCAATATATTTATTATAGAGTATTGAAATGAATTACATAAAAATGAAATTCAGTTGTACCCCATTTTTATGCCCATTTCACTCCCCGGGATAAATTTCCTGGAGCTTGTCAATACTAAAACGTTTGATAAAAAAATGAATCGTAACGTTTTTTTTTTGTTTTTTTTAAAGATTGAAATTAAAAAAGATAAAAAAGAAGTAAAAAGAAGAGGGGAAAACTGAGGAACAAACAACAAGTAAAGGAAATGTTATTACAATGCAACGTCAATCATCATCTTCTGTTTTCTTGAATCCCGTTCATCTTTTATCCTTTCTTCAACCCCCCCCTATATCTAGTCTTTACTTTCACTTTCACTCTCTGTAATATCCTGCGTACTAGTGGCATTCTCGTCTTGCTTGAGGTGAAATGATTTTTAAAAAATGAATGTTTCAAATCTTAGCAATTGTAACGATAATACAGCAACACCGTATATACACGTCTATATGCTTTAACCATAAACAATGTCACGTATTAAAAATACGCATATATAAAAAGGGAACACAGACAAACACTAATATAAAATTATTTGATATTTGGATCGTTATGTGATTGACGATATTTCATGTTTCATTTCGATATATAATTATATAATATATTTCGTACACAATTATACCATTCTTTTAATGAACATACATTCCTTTGTTAAAGTTTTTAGAAATTTTGTATCTTTCGTTTTTGTATGATTTAATTCGGTGATTCCCAAACGGTGCGGCACTCCTCATAGGTGCGGCGGAAGAGGATAGCAGGTGAGGCGGAATGATTGAAAGACAATCAAAGACTTAGAAACAGTTTCAAAAAATTCATATGCCAAAAATAAATATGCTTTCAAAATTCATAATATTATTGTGGATTACTTGTGATTACTCAGTATAGTTATAACTAATTATTGTCCGATTTTATCATTGTGATATTTCTGCATTATATCAAGTATTAAGAATGTAGTAACTAGGCTCTGCAAATTGGAGGAGAGAGTTATCAGTCATAATGTTCTAATTTTGAACCCGCGGTTATCTCCCTTTAACCATCTTTCTTTTTTTTAAATTTTTAAATGTACTTTTTATCACATAAAATTTGGTGAGCCGAGAGCAAATTTTCATTACGAAAAAAGTTTGGGAACCACTCATTCAATCCTTTAAAAAAATGATACTCCTACAAAAATTGGGGCGTTGTAACAGGGAAAAAAATCATTAAATGATCCTTGATGTTCTTCAATATAATTTTTGAATGTTTAAATAGTAAAGTAAATATTAATATGTCTTCAGATATGTATTTATAAAAGAGTTTGTAACACTATTTAGGAACGGAAGGGTTAATTAATCAATTAATTAATCACAGAAGTTAATTACGGGGATACTTAAATCGATAGATATGACGAAAGACATACTGAGCGATTACTTAAACCGATAGATATAACGAAAGACATACTGAGCGATATTCTTTTTGTTTTGTTGTTTTCCCAAACAGAGTATCGGTGAAAAAAAAAAAAAAAAAAAAAAAAAAAAAATTTTTTGTTTTGTTATTTTCAAGTGCGAATTCAAGATAACCACTTTACTTTCTCGCTGAAGTTTGATGCTGAGATATGCCAAATTCTCTTCGAGGACAAAGGAAGGAAAAAGAGAAAGAAACAGACGGACAGGGCTTAACATCTTAGATGATAAGAGAAGGAAAGAATGCCACCCACGAAAATTTTGATGGTCATTGTCGTGAAAATTAGTTGATGGACACCAGAGCTCTGGGCAGATAAAACATTGGCTGTTATCAGTAGTTGATGGGTCGTCTGATCAACCGCACACAGAGCCCTGGAGTGGGGTGTCGCCTGGACGGGACATCTGCATTTTGTTTAAGTTCGTTTGTGATAACGAAGGCTATGTTAGGGTATTTTAATTAACCCAATTTCGCCAAAAAAGAATCTTCCACTTAATGTTGACGGATAAACCTGGTTGAAAAAAAAACATATCCCGTGAAGTTGGATAAAAATTGAGATTATCAGTTGACGCCTATTGGCCGAATAGCCAGGCGGAGATGATCATGTGACGCAGAGAGGAGGCCGCCACCGCCCATTGAGAGGATAGGTATGAGATGTTACTGCGAGGAAGTGGGAAAACCGTTGACGCCCTCTAAAGTATGGTGAGATACCCATATGAGAGCAGAAGAGGGTGGGAGTGGAATAAGATTTCCAAATACGGAAAATGATAATTATTTTTGGCCGAAAACAAAGAAAATCCTTATTGGGGATTTGAAATCAACGTGGTGGCCACACCACATCCGACCCCACGCCAGGTTTTGATCGGCGTCCATATAAGCAAACATCTACGGGTGTTTCAGTAGAGTTCGTCGAGGAGAGTTCGCAGAGTCGAGCTGAGGAGAGTTCGCAGAGTAGAGCAGAGTTCGCAGAGAAGAGTACAGCCAGTACAGTAAGAGAGAGACGCGCCTCGCACAGGTGACCGCACGATTCCATGCCTTCCGACTTAGACTTCTAACCAAGAACAGATTTGTTGAAGACCGACTTTAGATTTCCCATCAAAACAAGTTTCCGACTAGACTTCTAACCAAGAACAAATTATAGAAGTCTGACTTATATTCACCATCTCGATATCCAGACCTAGTTAAGGAACGCAAAAGTGTTACAATCCACATTTTTTTTTCTTCGGGCTGGGAGAGAAAGAGAGAGACGCACTCCTGTAACTCAACAAACCGACATAAAATTAATCACTATTCCTAACCAGTCGCTCGCCTTGAAGTTGTTGTTTGTGCTTTTGTTTTTTTGTCTACAATTATTGTGCAGTATCACCTTGACCCGGATTCGGCTGGCACTACGGCCCGACGTCTGATTGATCTCGTCAACCTCAGATCAAATCTCAACGTGGGTAGGTTGAATCGAGATCAAAGCAGTTGCTTCGGTGACCAGGCGTTGGAAGCGAGCCGAGTACGACAAGTTGGTGCTAGAACCCAACCAGACTTCAACCGATGTCCCAGGGTTAGCCCGTCACAAAGGACCGACGTCACAAGTGCGCCGCGACCAGTACGGGTGTCACAAACGGTGCCCTGACTAGGACAGAGGAGGGTTGGGTGTCACAAATTAATGATTTTTATTTATTAATCCAATAGATGTTATCACATTAAAAGTTATCTTTAATGAATACTCGTATTTGAGTAGATGCTCCGTTTATTTATTAAACAGTGTATTCATTTATTTTGGTCTATCGGCCTAAACTGATACGAGTATCCACTAAAGATAACGTTCAAAGTGATAAAGTTTATAGAGAAGGAAAAAGAATGTCTTTTAAAAAGACACAAATACCTTACCCGCTACTGCATTATCATTATCTATATCGCTAGACTGTTTTTTAAGGCTATGACTTTTTAAAATAAACGTTCTAAAAATAACTCTTCAGTTTGTTCACTGAGCATATATTAAATCAGAAAGAACTGGTTAATTTGGTTGTCGATTTTGCACCCTTAATTGATTAAAGTGAATGAAAATTACGCACACACACACATATATTTGTGTATTTAGGCAGCAATCCTTCTTTCATGTACATTTCATTAAATACGACAGACAAGGTGCTTTGGTTTAGTTTTTTATACAATTTCTCATGCGATCTACTAATTATTTCCTTTTCAGATGATAAATTATATGAAAACTGTCCGAATATTCCTTTATTGCGAGCGCTTTCGGCTATAGATTTAGCTTTAGGATGAAATATTTTAACCGTTAAATAAGAAATAGTTTGTTATATGTATGTATTTATATAATGTTTTCATTTTTCAAAACACAGTCAAGATATTGTGTCCATGTTCATAGTCGATATTACTAAGTGTTGTTTTTTTATTTTACTAATAAGGCTTCTATTATTGCGAGCCTTTTTTTTTGCATTTAGATGATGCTATTATATTTGTGAACAAGTATGTTACGAATAGTGTCCAGTAGGTCTCCATGAATGAGATTTAATTGAGCTATGATCAAAAAGGTGTAGACTGAATGTTCGTGTCAAACATGTTGTAGTGTGGCCTATATAATTATTTACGAATTTTGGTCGATCAGGAAGATAATTTAAATTCGTAAATAATAATTTGCCCTATTTAATTTTGTCCTAAGAGGTGAATTACTATTTTTAACTATAAGGTTCGAAGTTTTAAATTTGTTGTATTATTGCTATTTCTTATTTAACCATTAAAATATTTCATCCTTGAAAATGGCTAAATGTATAGCGGAAAGCGATCGGAATAAAGGAATATTCGGTCAGTTTTTATATAATTTCTCATTTGAAAAGAAAAAAAAATTAGATCGCATGAGAAATTGTATAAAAAACTAAATCAAAGCATCTTGTCTGTCGTATTCAATGAAATGTGCATATATATATATATATATATATATATATATATATATATATATATATATATATATATATATATATATATATATATATATATAACGTATTTATTTATATTCGGGTGAAATGTCCTGTAGCAAAAAATCAACTGAGACTTTCCATCCTGAGATTTTTTTTCTTCTAAATAGCCAAGCCTGATTTTTCGGATCTGATCGGATATAAAGATAGCAAAAAATGAATTAAAGATGTGTGAGGCCTCTGGCTCTTCTTACCTGTCGCTCAAGTTGAATAGTTACTTTTCTCTTCCTGGGCTGTGACACGAACGAGCCTCAGGTAAATAGATTGAGTCGATCCTATAGATTGTTAATGTCAACTGTCTGGTTGGGTATAAAAATCTGAAATCTCAAACTATTGGCAATTTCTATATTTGTTTCTTACAGCAACAGTTCAGAAATCTGTTAGTTTATCCATGGTTGCATTACAGATATATTTTATTTGATAGCGTAAAAATAAAATAATTTGGTTTATATTGTCAAATACCGTTAGAAGCATTTTTTTAAAAAGTAACTTGGTTTGGTTTGGTTTGTTTTACGGCATATCAACCTCAATGGGTTATTTAATGCCGAAAAATTTTTTTATTTCTGGTAATATTTTTTCTTCAAGAATGTATAGCTGGTAACATCTTTTTCCCTAAAAAATATATATCTGGTAATATTATTTTTCAAAAACGTATAGCTGGTAATATTAATTTTTTCAAAAACGTATAGTTGGTAATACTATTTTTCCAAAACATACAGCTGGTAATATTATTTTTTCCAAAATGTATAGCTGGTAATATTATTTTTCAAAAAAGTATAGCTGGTAATATTATTTTTTTTTCAAAAACGTAAAGCTGGTAATATTATTTTTTTTAAAAATGTATAGCTGGTAATATTATTATTTTTTTATTTTCAAAAATGTATAGCTGGTAATATTATTTTTCCCAAAACATATATCTGGTAATATTACTTTTTCAAAAAAACGTATAGATGGTAATATTTTTCAAAAACGTATTGCCGGCAACACTATTCTTTCAAAAAAAAATAATAGCCGGTAAGATTTTTTCAAAATTGTACAGCTGGGAACATTATTTTTCCAAAAACGTATTATCAGAGGCCTTGCTGTTGGACGTAGTTTATCGTCATACCCAGGACGTGGATGTAGTTTATCGTCATATCCAGGACGCGGATGTAGTTTATCGTCATACCCAGGACGAAAGTAACTTGGTTCATAATGATCACTTTTCATTGGAGTATGACAGCATTCGTATCTTAATTCCGCGGCTTAAATAACTCGTTGTATTTTGCCTCTGGTCGGCACTTATTCCTTTACTTAACTAGATTTCTATATGGCTGTCATGGATATCGTTTAAAATATCGCAACAATCAACTATATACAATCGTTTTCTCAGATGACTGATCAAAAAAATGGATTCAGATGAATGATTTCTCTAGGTCTTATTGACGGCAATCTTTCATCAGGTGCTACAGAATTAAATTCGAAGAAATTTACCAAATAAAAAGAAATCACGTCGCTTGAAGACTTGCAACAGCAAAAATGGATAGGGCAGGTAACTAGAAAGGAAATGTCCTCTAAGTTGACTTTCCACATTACCGTAAACAATAGATTTGGAAAGAAACTCTCATCAGTACTAAAAAGAGCGATTTCAGTTAGTGAAGTTAAGCAACGACGAGCCTGGTCAGTACCAAGATGAGTGACCACTTGGATACATCAGGAGCTGTAAGCTTAAATTGCGGGCAGTGAAATCGGTAGTGACTCGTTATATTCACTTACGTGTAAATATTATTTGGAATTATATGAATCTATTTTCCCTCCTAGCTATGGGTTAATTAGTAAGACTTGTATCACTAAATCATTATTATCTCCAAAAATATTCTTAAAACATAAAAATATTTTCTAGCTTTAAATAACCTGTAAAGGCTTGATAAGACGTAGGCAGGAGGCACGGTGGAGTAATGGATTGAGGAATTGGAGAGCCGAGTTCGAATTCCAGTCGAATCCATTACATTCACTTACGTGCTAATAACCTTGGGAAAGGCTGGATCCTCTTCTTCCCTCCCAGCTATGGGTAAATAGCAGGACAGAGCGGGTTCTGTAGCCTTGGATGGCAACTGGTCTACCACTGAAAGAAATGGCAAGCTACTACAGGAAAAAAATCCGCCTCGTCAGTTATGTATTGAATAATCCATGATCACCTAAGCGTGTATCACCCATGGCACATAAATGATTGAAGGCGTAGAAAACGAATCAATCAACTAGAAGAGACTCATTATCCAAAACGCTTACTGTTAAGTTACATGCGCATGTCATAACGTTTTTTTATTATTTCACTCTAAGCAAGGCAATAAAGCCACTAGGACACAATGGGTTACTGAGTGTTAGGGAACATAAGAAAAACGACTATTAAGGAGAGAGAAAAATAAAAAGATTTAAGAAGGCAGATGAAAACCATTGACATTGCATTTAAAATTTTGAAGATTAATATAGAATGGGAAGCAAGAAGCCGAAAGAGAGGTCCGAGAAGTGTGATAGAAAAACCGGTTAGCATAGGACTTACGTTTACATGTAGCCATTTCAACTGTAAAATGATGAGACATTGCCGCCAATCTCGTACTGCGCTTAAATTCATTAAGTCTAGGTACCACAGATAAAAGTAATATTTATTTTGAAAAAATAAAAAATAAAATGTGGCACAAGGCCAAAATGGGGGTTAGGGAATTCTGGTTTTCAATCCATTCATAAATTTCATTAAGTCTACGTGCCATAGACGAATGTAATCTTTATTTATTAAAAAAAAGCGGCACAAAGCCAAAATGAGGGATTGGGGAAGTTTAGGTACTATAGAGTAAAGTAATATTTATTTTGAAAAAATAAACCCCAAAATGTGGCGCAAGGCCAAAATGGGGGTAGGGGAAAGCTGCTCTTCAATCTCATTTATCTTAAATTTAACTAGCCACAATTACTGACTCAAATCTATTAATATAAGTATTCCTTGCACCAAAACAACACATTCTTACTTACCATTCTTACTACAGTAACCATAATACCTAAAGTCTCTACGAAGTCCTACCTAGTTCCGTTATCAGATAGATTCTCAGAACAATTGCCATAAAAGTATTTATTGAATGCCACAGGTGAGCTACGTTACACAGGTTGAACAGTGACTCATTACGTACGCTGCTCTTCCTAGCCTCTCCTCTCCTATATTCCTTGGCATGCCTGACTTCATTCGTTTGAGACAAAATAGTTGAAAACTTGACATTTTCAAACTTTCTCCCACACTTTAATTTAGGCAGGGAGCATACAAGGAAAGAGCGTCTCATCTGAAGATTTAATAATTGGTTGAAATAAGAATGTCCCAGGTGTTTTTTCCAACTAAGAATAATCGCCTCGGCCCATCTATTTGAAACTCAGATGTACTCATGTATCGAATTTCAACTAACATTTTCCCAATATGCCTCCAAGATAATACAGAATTGATTTTTGTCCGTGCTTGTAGAGAATGGCTATCGTTTATAACTTAACAAAAGTTCCGCATTAAATTTAGTGTAAGATCAGACCTCGAAGCGCATTTTATAATCGAGCAAATTCTTCAAATTTGGTAGACAGTTGTAAATTTTTTTGTTCGGATATTCAATGAAGTTGCGTATAAAAAAAGAAACAAGATACAACCGTGCGAAATTTAATCGCAAAAAATAAATACTAAAAAAAAAGAAACAGTAAAATTTTTTAACAGAAAAAAACACGCGTCAAGTCACGTATTAAAAAAAAAAGATATAATTTAGAAAAAAAAAAAAAACCCCCAAAAAACGAAAATCAGAAAACGTAAAGAAAAACATAATAAACAAAATAAGCAGAGAGTTTAAAGCCAAAAAAGATACCCTTCTGCAAAAAGAGTGAAATAGTCTTGTATTGTATCGAATATTGAATACCGTAGGACACCCTATCAGCTCAATCTGATAGACCACTGAATACGACCCTCATAAAGTAATGGCTTTGTGCCAGAATTGCCACTTTTGTAATGTCAACGAATACTCGTTGTCACTTTCGCAATGCTCGTTGTAGTAGAGACTTTGTAATCGCAGATACAACTATAGTAACGCCGTTGAACAATACTGGTGTCAGACGCCTTGGGATATCACCCGCCCTAATAGTACATGCTCGATAATACTATCTCGAAAAGTAACCACCGAATCCGTGTAGTGATCAGTGTAGAGAAATACTATAGTGAATAGTATAGAGATTAGCGATCCGTATAGTAATATAGGATAGTGTAGAAATAGTGATCCGTATAGTAAGAGGATAGAATAGAAATAGTGAACAATTAGACGCCACGCTAATTCCTATATATACATTTTCTTTGCCATCACGTGATCTACTTATTCAAAATGGGATCCCCTGTTTTTGCTCTCTGGTGATCTGTGTTCAAACTTCAGTGTCGGCAGCGACACTTTATTCCTATATAACGTAGAACAACCTTTGGACGGCCATATAATGTTAAAACACCGGTTCCCATACCAGCACTGAAATTAAACAAACGCTGAGCCTGCTCAGTAATGAAATGATTGACCTCTTGGGAATAACAAGTACTGTACTCTTGGATGTGCAGGTGGATAATGGCCCGGAATTGAAAATCGGGGAGCCGAGTTCCAATTCCCGTTGGTTCGTTATATTCACATATGCGCAAATAACCCTGGGAAATGTATGAATCTATCTCTTCTCCCCTCAGTTATGGGTTAATTAGTAAGACTTCCTCTGTCCCTCTTGCTTTCAATATGACCCGTGAGTGCCAAACTTTCTAAGCTTTCTTTCCCCATTAGGTGCTCTAGAAATTTCAACTGTTTTTTCTTCTAATGCAAAATATGTTTCCTTTTTGTTTCTATTTGCTCTAAAACTTTATCGTTGCTCACATTTTCAGCCAACAATATTCTTAGTATCCTTCTGTAGAACAACATTTCTGTTGCCTCGAGTTTTTTCTTCGGTGATGAAATTGTCCAGGATTCACTGCTGTACAGTATGACTGGTATTACATAATAGATGCAAAAAAAGACAGTCAGTACGGCAGCAGCAGTCAATGGTGAAGTTACCTCACCACTCCTTGGCGTGCCTGATTTCAGCCGTTTGAGCCAAACCACCAAGAGATGATGGCATACATGGAGCCAACCTGTTGAGATTCATATCTTCTATCTCCATCTCCCTCTTACTTCCGCCAAGAAGCTATACTACAGTAGCAGATTCTTTTACTAAAATAAATTTTTAAAAAAAGTTCAGTCTATGAGGCAGCAGGGGGGACCTGAGGGATTGACGATAAGCCAAGAGAAGTCAGAGACGACAGACAACACAACAATGTCTTCCCCTGGGTTTTTTCAAGTATTCTAGCGTTTTTGCTAATATTAAGCCACTCATTTTTCTCTGCGGTCATTGCATGATTCAAATCCATACTTATGATTCATTTCACTATCTTTTTTCTTTTCCTGCTTTTGGATTTAGGTCCCGCATGACAATTATACTTTCAGGTAACCCAGTCTAATATTTAGCGTTTTCTTTGTCGTAAAATTTATCTTTTTCTTCGATGTTTTCTAACGTCGATGAAAATTTCACTTTGATTTCATATTGAATGGCGCCCTATGTTTACCAGAAGAACTGTATTTGACAGCTGTCAGTACGCTCTAAAAGCAACCCCTCTTGTTTTATCTAATATTAGTCTGTCTCCTCTTTCATTTTTCTCTCCTCCTGTTTATATAATTCTGGGTTCGTCATTTGAAAAATCCGTATTTTTTATATTTTGCTTCCCTTATTTCCAGTGGGGTACTATTGAGATTTTTTATTTTTTATTTCTCAGCATTACTACAGTGTCCTATTACTCTGTATCCTTATTGTGATCTTGTCTTTGTTGCAGTCACTGGATGACGGCCAGCTGACACCTGTTATGTGTGTTTGCCTATTCCGGGAAAGGAATCAACTCCAAAGGAGCTGATCTGATTCAAGTAGTTATCAAATAGTAATGTGTTGCGCATTACCATTTTTGTTTTTAGAATGGGTAGAACTCTTTTAAATTGTGATTTTATCGAGACATTACCTTTAGTTTGTTAAAATTTGATTCTAGAGGTTAATACACCCTATAATAGGTACTATTGCTCTTTCTGTTGGGTTGCGAACCCCTCTTCTCACCCACACAATAAAGTGGTGAGTTCATTTTACGAAGAAAGATGTGCACTATTTTCCTGACTCCTGCATTTCCTTCCACTTCGGCTGCAGAAGATATGTAGCTTAGAAGGTAGAAATGAAGTTTGGGGTTTTTGTTAGAGATCTGTATATCGAAAAATTGCCAGTAAGGTCATAAGGTAATATATTTTCTCTTTGGCAAATTCCTTCCTACAGGCAGATGGCTGAATTCATATTAGGATTTCTGCCACACATTCGAAAATGTATTCTGACTGTCTAGCTAACCTGGGCAGATCAAGGCCCTGGCTCTCGTTTTACTTGCAAGAATTAGTAGACTTATTTATTTTTATATATTTTTGATTATTTTAGAATCTGCTTCAGCCTCTTTGTTTCTGTCTTCATTTCAGCCTTTCCCTATGACACAATTTACAGAGGAATATTTGAAGCTTGCCATTTTGTTCGGGGATGCAAAAATCTTTGAGCAACCTTCAATTTCAAGAATGGTCGGAGCTGCTGATTTTGCTACTAGTGTCAGACTCTATTACAGAATTTTTTAAATTTTGTGGCTGAACTCATGACAAAACATTTTGGTTGAGAGAAAATAAACCAAAATTTAAAATTTTGAATTTTAGTTTTAAAGCATTCCATGGAGTTTCTTTTTAAACAATAAAACAAGCAAGAATAGTTTCAAACCGAAAAATTAAGAACACATAAACTTGGAAAGAATTTCTGCGTCCGTCTTTTCCAGGATCATTTTGAGAGTACTTTTTTATGAATTAAAGCGCATTACTAGATTGGCGGTGAGGTTTCATCATTTTAGAGTTGAAATGGCGAGCTGTAACCCCAACATTTTATTCTATCGCACTTCTGGCTTGTAGAAATTCCAGTTTCTTCCTTCCCTTTCAATTTTGACCATCAAAAATTTAAATGCAATGTCAATCGTTATCTTCTTTTATTGTTTTCTCTCCTTATTTTTTTCTCAGTAACCCTTTTTCTCAGTGGCCTTATTACCTTGTTTGTGGTGAAATGTTAAAAAAAATACATGTTATAAAACATCTAATAATTTATAGGTTCTAATATTTTTTCTTTCTTTACAAATTATTTGGGTAAAAGTTGTACCAATTTCACCATTTTAAAATGAGTTTAGATCAGGTCCATATCCAACATTGCATGATGCATGAATTTAAAAGAAAATGCACATTATCAAAGGAGGCGGCAAGAAATATTCGCTCTGTCCATAGAAATGGAGTTTTACGTATCCAGACATGGTATTCTGGCCAATTTCGATCGGCAAATGTTGCTCCCGAAGATAAAAATCTGGATAACGCTATTTTGTTAGTATTGAACTTCTGCAAACTGTAGTCGAGGAAAATGTTAAGTAAACTGCAGAATAATTATCAAAACAGATCAATACACGCCACAGTTTGAGCATGAACTTGGGAGAGTGCTTCTCAGCTTAATCAAAGAGTTGCCATCTGCTCGTCATTGAATAGTAGATTTGTTACCAAACTTAGCCTCGGTAGAATCATCATTAGACATTGAAAATAGGTTCTTTACAATTATATCCAACGAAAGCAACATGGACAATACACAGTAAAATAAATAACCCAAATCTAAGCCGGGACTACACTCGAGGAATATTATACACCGTGTTTGGTACGATATGAAAAGTGAAAGAACAAGGCAGTTAATGGGCAGATGTTTTCAATTGAAACATTGCAATAAATTTCATCTTAAAATCAAACTGCGCGGAGAGCATCAACATTCACTGCTTTCCTTCATTAAAATGATTCAACAGCGCATATTTGATGTCTGAAAATGTAATCCTTTCACTATTAGCAAGTCGACAAAGCCGCTAAGATGCAGGGGATAGAATATAAGGAAAAGGGAACATTATTAAGGAGCAAGAACAATAAAGAACATGAATTAAGAAGACAGAAGATAATGATAGACGTTGCATTTTCATTCTTTTGAAGATCAAATATAACTGGAAAGCAAGAAGCCAAATGATGAAGCTATGCTGACGAAACCGTTGCTGCTGATAGTTGAATAGACACTGTTGAAGATATTGCAAGACATGTATTTGAGAATATTTCCTCGTTGGTTTGGTAGAGCTATTAACTTAGAATATTTGTATGGTGTATGATGTACAATGTGGGCTGTTGATTTGCTGGAGGGGGCAACGAAACACGTCTTGTCCATATGGTTTCCCATAGACAAAGAGAGAGTGAAAGATTTTTCACCCTTTTCTTTTATACTGCTTCTAGCAACGCCATCTAGCAGTTAATCCCGCACTATAAGATCACAATCTCAGTTCTGTTATGCCAGTCTGTTTTCTCGTTTTCTATTTCAGAAATTGATCCTAATCATAATAAAAAACTGGTAAAAGAAATGCATATACACCAGAGAATTGTGCAAAGATGATCTATTTTTAGAAAAGAAAGTGTGGCACGAAAGAGAGAACCAAATATTGACAGAATTTATCTGAGTTCTCTGCTTCACATGATAGCTTCTGAGACATAAAAGATCATTTTCAAATTTGTCATATACCGTACCTATTAACACTAATGGGTATATCCCAATCCTCATAAATACGTTGGACACTAGTGCAACTGGGGGGAGGGCAATATGTTATCTAAGCTGGCAGTGTGAGCTGGCAGTGTGAGCTGTCAGCGTGGGAAGCTCTTGCCGTGTTGAACTCTCTGTCTTTGAGCAGAGAGGAACCCGGACGAGGCTCGTCTGGGGAGGTAGACAGATACCCGATCCCGCGTATGCGGGCTCTACGGGCAGTTTTTGTACGAGAGCACTGGCTCGGATTTCCCCACATTAAGTTTGGGCTTGTGGCGCATCCTACCTCGTGGGGAGGCAGGTAAATATCGTACTATGCTGTCTAAGTAGTCCACCAGTCGCAGTGGTTTACCTACTACACAACGCTGGCGCGTATTGTTATTTGTTGATGTTATAAAGATTACCATTTCATTTCCAACCTGTTTTGGTTATTCCTCATTCAGTAACCATTTCTAGGTTACAACAACTTTTTTTAAATTTTACAGTAATGTTCAATATGTACAAGGCTCGAGGGCCACTCGAGGTAGAAAGTTATGTAAAGGGATAATTTATATGGATAGAAGAAAATAACGGTTAACTCTAGACATGAACAGGTTAAGATTGTAGTGACCGAAACATCCTCTTGAGGGGCTGTTCCACATGGGAGTGGTTCGTAGGAAGAAACTATTCAAGGGTAACATACTTCTCACCGATTGAATACGGAGTGAATGTGGGTGGTTTTCTAGAAGATAAGTGACATGGTCGATCCCATGGAGAGTTTTATTGTTTAATCTTTTAAATTTATCGTTTTTGATAAGAGTTAATCGAAGAGTTGGCCGCCTAAGAGGACTGAAACTTTTAAATTTATCGTTTTTGATAAGAGTTCATCGAAGAGTTGGCCGCCTAAGAGGACTGAAACTTTTAAATTTATCGTTTTTGATAAGAGTTCATCGAAGAGTTGGCCGCCTAAGAGGACTGAAACTTTTAAATTTATCGTTTTTGATAAGAGTTCATCGAAGAGTTGGCCGCCTAAGAGGACTGAAACTTTTAAATTAATCGTTTTTGATAAGAGTTCATCGAAGAGTTGGCCGCCTAAGAGGACTGAAACTTTTAAATTTATCGTTTTTGATAAGAGTTCATCGAAGAGTTGGCCGCCTAAGAGGACTGAAACTTTTAAATTAATCGTTTTTGATAAGAGTTCATCGAAGAGTTGGCCGCCTAAGAGGACTGAAACTTTTAAATTAATCGTTTTTGATAAGAGTTAATCGAAGAGTTGGCCGCCTAAGAGGACTGAAACTTTTAAATTAATCGTTTTTGATAAGAGTTCATCGAAGAGTTGGCCGCCTAAGAGGACTGAAACTTTTAAATTAATCGTTTTTGATAAGAGTTCATCGAAGAGTTGGCCGCCTAAGAGGACTGAAACTTTTAAATTAATCGTTTTTGATAAGAGTTCATCGAAGAGTTGGCCGCCTAAGAGGACTGAAACAAGCAATTTTCTTTTTTGATAGTAATTTTTACCATGTCTTTTCTTATTTATGCCGTACAAAAAAGCTCCCGATTCCTACGTCTTTTTAATCAGCTAAACGAGATCAGTCAATCAACAGGCCGAACGATCTATCACTTTGCAAGTCTTCAGGTCCAGATGTTTATGGACAACCACACCAGCGTCTTAGTGGAGGTTTTATCGATTCAGAAAGCAATTGGCAACATTTCATATTTTGTTTCTTTAGCTTCCTAAACAGAGTCTAAAGAATAATTCTATTTTCTACTTAACAGACTCCAGATTAGAATGCAGCTCGGATGCACCTGTGCAGACCCCACTTTTCTGTTCTTGAGGTGACGTGTACAAAACAGCTGTAAATTTCATTATAAACAAACAGTAATTTGCGTCTAGGATGTACAGTATCTTTTCAGGTCATGGTAAGCATAGCTCTCCACGAATTATTTTAATTTCTTGTTCTAAGTAACTTTTGAGCCCTTACCATTCCTCCCTGTTCTGGTTCCGCCACACTTTCAGACAAAACCGTTATATAGGTTACTCACTATTTTCCTCTGTTTCTTTTCTTTTTAATAATTTCATCTCAAGCAAGGCAATAAAGCTGTTAAGACACAAGGGGTTACTGAGTGTAAGAGAATATGAGAAAGTACACACTATTAAGGAGAGAACAATAAAAGAACAAGAATTAAGAATTATTTACATTATTTACATTGTTCGGACTGTTGTACTCATCTTTATTGTCATATTCATGACCTTTCGTCCGTTGTACGCTCCGGCCTTCTTCAGGTGATTGGAATTTTGTCCTCAAGGACACATGGCCCAGTGGATAAAAGTGTTGGTTGGATCCAGTGACTTGACCCAAAGAATTGTGAGTGCAATACCTGGATACTGCTATGTTGAACAAATCTTGGAGAGTTGAGTTAAAGGAAGATTACTGAGAAATCTGGAAGAGGCGTTGCACGTGGAACCAGAACAATCTACCCCGGTGGGCGAAGTAAACGGTTCAGTTCGAAATTCCAATCACCTGAAGAAGGCCGGAGCGTACAATGGCCGAAACGTCCTGAATATGGCAATAAAGATAAGGACAACAATATAAATAATGTAAATAATTACAATACCTCATCTCAGAAATATAGACTAGAATTAAGAAGATAGAAAATAACGATTGGCATTGCATTTACATCAAGATCAAAATTAACTAGGAAATAAGAACCCGGAAGAGATTTCTATAAGCGAGAAGAGCAACAGAAGACATCATTAGCATAGAACTTACGGTTACATCTAGCCATTTCAACTGTAAAATGATGAGACCTAATTGCCAATCTAGTATTGCACTTAAATTCATAGAATCTAGGTTCCATAGTTGAAAATTTCTGAAAAAAAATTAACATGAAAGTATTTATAGAAAAGGTACAGGAAAACTACCTTGAAGCAGTGGGAAAGTGACTGAAGCCGAAATGCCAGGTCAGGATCATTAACAATGCAGATACTTCTTTGGATTTTATCAAGAATTTCTAAATATATAGCAAGAGCACCGGACCATATGTGGCAGCAATATTCAAAGCAAGGATGAATGGTAGGCTTATAAATATGTAAGACAGATTTTGGCGAAAAAAATGTCTATCTCAACCCAGTTAACCAACTTTCCTAGCAGCAGATTTAACAATTGATTCATTATTTTGCATTGATTATATATTTTGAGTGTTACATGATCCGGATACCGTTTTTACATTATGTGTCTGTATTTAAGCTTTCTCATTCTGATTGTAATTATAAGTTTTGTTGCAGTTTCTTTTATCCTTAAAACTTCCTCGACGCTCGCATGATATTTTAGTATTTCTCAGGAGAACCACATCACGTAGTTTCCTTCTGTTCCTCCAATTTGTGCTGCGAGTGCCAGATTATCCAAGCCCACTTTCCTCATTATGTACCCCAGAATTTTCTATTGCCGCTTTCTAATTTTAAGTATAAATATCCTTTTTGTTTCCATTTTCCTTAAAACTTCCTCGTTGCTTAAACGCCCTTTTCATGGTGTTCTCAGCATCCTTCTATAAAGGCACTTCTCTGTTACCTGAAGTCTTCTCTTGTCGATGAGGATATTATCCAGCTTTCGGGTCCATGAAGGAGATTAAACATTACAAAGAAGTATCACTTCTTTGTTTCTAACAATATTTTCTTGTTTTTATACTGAGTTTCTGGAAGGCACTTTTGTTACTCTTATGCGATTTCAGATTTCTGTCTTTTTAACGATAAAGTACATCGGGCAGCAAAGCTTTTGATCAGGAAATTGGAGATTTTGAGGAGGGTAAAAGCACCTCTTTATTGCTGTAGTTCCCAGGTCAACCCTGATTCGGGTGGTAGCACTTGTTTTGGTCACGAATTCTAGAATGCACAGGCTGATACATGTCATTTGCGCAGTTTAGAAAATGTGGCGTCTTTTTACAATAAAAGCATCCATTATAATAACGTTTGATGCAATAAAAATATCGGATTTAAAATAAATTCATTATATATATATATATATATATATATATATATATATATATATATATATATATATATATATAAATTTGTGTATTTAGGCAGCAATCTTTCTTTCATGCACATTTCATTAAAAACGACTGACAAGGTGCTTTTATTTAGTTTTTTATATAATTTCTCGTGCGATCTAATAATGTTGTTCTTTTCAGATGATAAGTTATATAAAAACTGTCCGAATGTTCTTTTTATCCGAGCGCTTTCGGCTATACATTTAGCCATTTTCAAGGATTATATTTTAACTGTTAGAATTAGAAATAGTTTGTTATATGTATGTTTTATAAAATGTTTCATTTTTTTGTTTCAAAGCACGCTGAAGATATTATATCCATGTTCAAAATTAATATTATTAAGTTTTGGTTTGTAATACTAACAGTTAAAATATA
>OZ038476.1:81804920-81829920 GCA_964036315.1 Acanthosepion esculentum
AAATAGCCATATTGGACTGCACAAAGGATGTGATTCTAAACAAAGGTAAAATTTGACAAAAAATAATAATAATGTCAGGCACACTTACGTAAATGCTTGTGTCCGTATAACCTGAACATTGTTCATTTTTACAGTTCTTGCCAGAAGACGACTGCACATCTTACTTCGGCAGGAATTTCCTTTAAGGCAAAGAATTAAATGGAGATTGATTTATAGATAGAGGAAAAATAATAACGTCGTTTTCTAATTGTAAGACGCACCAATGCATTAGACCCTCCAACCAAATACAATTTTGAAGGAAGAAATCGGGAAAAAAAGTTTTTTCCTTGTACTTCATAACCCTCCAAATTAACCCCAAATTTACTTCCTGAATATCATATTTCAGTAATGAAAACCTGACTAATCATGACAAGTTCATCACAGATCGTGAAGAAGAAGTAACGAATTTATGGTAACTATTTAGAATTAGTAGAGAAGTTAAAATGCATAATACCACTGAAACCTAACATTATTGTAGCCTGAAATCCTCACCAAATTGTGACGAATTCACTAGAAGCCGGCACGATTTTTAAACCAGATACATAGATAGAGTCCAAAAGCGTCTCCAAGCCCTTGTGAGTGACGAGTTATTCTCAACCCTTGAAACTCACTTTCACAGGCGGGATGTGGCAATCATGTCGAGGCTGTATTGCTACATCTACGGAAAGAGCATGGACGAACCAAATTTCCTGCTCCCGCCAGTTCAAACTTTCACGACAAGGAAACGGCATGCCACTCATCCAGTGACAAAATCCCATATTCACTTTTTATTTCATCCGTGAGAAGCAAGTTCCACTCAAACAACTTCTTCCTGCGAACCACTGCTTTGTGGTACCGACTCTGAAGAGGATGTTTCCCCTATCATTACAATCTTAATCTATTCAAGGCTGGAGTTAACTGTTATCTTCCTCACATCCTGACAAATTACCTCCTAACTTAACTCTCTACCTCGAGTGGCCCCCGGGCTTTATACAGAATGAAACTTACTTTAAAAATGTAAATTTGGATACAGAAATAAGGTTAAGTTTGATTTATCTGGTTACACTGAATGTCTCGAATACCAAACTAGTTATATTCCACCATCGTCGATCAGACTCCGAACTACCGCCAGTCACGATGAACTGACGGCCGCTTGGAGAGGCACCATGCCTTGAGAGACTATTGAGACTTAAACTCCCGCTTGACTCTCTACAGATGCAGGCAAAATACTCGGCTCCCTGTCCTGCTCCAGTTAGTACTTGAGTTCTTTACCTTTACAAGAGCAAGCTCAGGCCAAGAATAGAGTACTGCTGTCATATTTGAGCGGGATTTGCACGCACCGCACTTTCCAACATCAATAGAGGCCAAAAGCATCCCAGAGACCTTGTGAGTGAGGAATTATTTTTCACCCTCCAACCTCTCTCTCACAGGTAGTATGTGGTAATCATCAGGCTGCACTACCGCTACTTTCACGAAAATTTCCACTCGAACAACTCGCCGGAAAGTTCTGCTCTGCAGAACCGACTCCTAAGAGGATGTTACCCTAATCACTACAATCTACAATCTACAAGGCTAGGGTTAACCGTTATCTTCTTCTAAACGCACAAATTACCTCCTAACATAACCCTCCACCACTGCTCTGTGGAACTGACTCCCAAGTGGATGTTTCCCCAATCACTCCAATCTTAACCTGTTTATGGCTAGGGTTAACTGTTATCTTCTTCTCCTATCCGCACAAATTGTCTCTGGTGTGCCCCCCCCCGAGCCTTGCACAGCGTAAAAATGTAGGTAAAGACAAATGATAGTTCTTATCGTACTTCTGAATCCCCTACCGGTATTATATCTTGAAATCAACATTATCGGTAATCTTGACAATATTATTACAAGCACTAAGTTTATGTTGTAAAATTTACCGAAATAATGTTCTTACAAAATTAGCTAACATATAACTCCCATCAACGAACTTTGATTTACAGGAAGCATTGTGTTCTTTGGAGATATTGAAAACACTACAGGTTTCATTTCTTTCAGTTTGTTATGTAGGTATATAAATATATTAATATTCATAATGTAAATAAAACAAGACAAGCAACTACAAAATCCTAAAACATATATATGCCGTCCAAGGCTATAGAACCCAGTCTATCCTGCTATTTTATCCATAGCTCGAAGGAGAAGAGGATTCATATCTTTCCCAAGGGCATTAGAACGTAAGTAAATGTAATGGATTCGACTGGAATTAGTCCTCACTCCAAGCCGCTATCAATTACTCTACAGTGCCTCTAGGAAAATGACAACACTGAATTCAAAACCTGCGTCGTGTTATTTGAGGACCTTGTGGTACGTAGTGCACCAGGTCTCTGTATTTGGACCTTCAAAAAGGATGAATGGTTCTGCACAAAACCTTCACCACTATAATTAAATCATATGTGCTGGTGTCTGGGCTGTCGGTTCCTAGGAACTGAGCCGCTTGACCCTCACGTCGAATACAGCAGGAGAGTATATATATATATATATATATATATGTATGTGTGTGTGTGTACTGGTAGTAATCCGTTGGTATAATCCAAGCTAATCCTATTAACACAATATAGAATTTTAAATATTAAATGTTAAAACTGACTCACAAACAGCGATCATTGTTTATTTTCATTAAACAGAGCAAAATATTTTTTCGTGCAATTAAAATTAAGATACCATTAGTTAATAAATCATTTTCATCTGCGAATTTAAAATTCACGCGTGAAAAGGGTCATTAACTAATGCTATCTTACTTCTAATTGTAAGAACATATATATATATATGTATATATATATATATATATATATATATATATATATATATATATATATATACATACATACATACATATATATATATATATATATATATATATATATATATATATATATATATATATATATATATGCATCTAACTCAACACGCGAAGGTCCCTGTTAAAAAACAAAAACAACAATAAATGAAAAAACTAACAACAAAATCGAAGTGGCCGAAAGCGCTTGGGGCAATGAAAATTATGAAAAGTATATGTACTACCTTACATCTACCAAACTAAAAAATATAAAGATGATGGAAAAACTAAATAAAAAATTAATTAAATCTTCCTTGGTCTGCTATATTAAATGAATGTTGTTTAAAAGAAAGGTTGCTGCCTAAGTATCCATGAATAATCTTAATAAATTAAGGACATTCAAAGTATCCATTAATAATATAAATATAAATATAAATCTTCGCAACCAATTTAATATGGAGTATATCAACAAAAAATTCCCTTTTTAGACATATTAGTAACAGAAAGAAACTCAAAACTATAAACCGACATATATTTTAAACCTACCGACTCTCGACAGTATCTAATTTTTACATCTTCCTATCCGAAACACACTCGTACCGATATTTCAGTCAACTTAGCCAAACGAGTCTACAATAGTCTCAAACACAACAAGAGACCACAGAGCAAAAGAGACTGAAAGATAGTCATCAAGTGAAAATACCCTCAGAGTGTAATCAACAATAGCATTCAAAAAGCAAAATAAATTAAAATCCATACAATCCTAGAAACAAAAAGAAAAAAAGGTCATCCGATATATCTCAACTTTAATCCAATGAACACAGAAATCTACATACACATTCAAATAATTTTACCAATCCTACTAAAGGATAAAAAATGAAAAAATTATTACAAAAATAACCAATCAGAAAAAGTAAACGACAGCCAAAATCACTAAAAAAGATACTGACGAGTATAAGACTGCAGATCACAAAGATCCTCAGGTGAAAAGATGCAACCGACCCTTCCGCGGAATATGCCTATTAGAAGACCACAAATTCCGCTTCAAAGACGCATCCAAATTAAAAATGATTTCTCTCGCAACTCTGATAATTTAATATACATAATTACATGTAAAATTTGCCACGATCATTACATTGGCCAAACCGGCCAGACACTCTGACAAAGAATGACAGATCATCGCTAACAAATGAGGGATCCCTACAACAGACAAATACCCCTTTGCCAACATATAGAGGAATGCGGAGGACGAAATCTGCCAAATTTTCTTCCCATTCTACTAATGCGACTATAAAGCCACCGAACAAAAGCGTATGAATAAATAAAGATTTTTTATCAGCAAGTTAAAGCAATACACAATTCATTACATAAACCAGAGGCACGTTCTTCAAAATAGATTCTATCCTATTTTTCGTTAACATAAGCGACATATAAAACCAGCTACGCTCCTTAATTTTTTGTTCAAGAGATAAGCTCCAACAAGTGAGAAGATAAACATTTACAAACTTTTTGAAAACCTAAAAGCGAAACCGGTTTAAGTAAAACATATTTTCTGAAAACCCATATGTAAGTCAAACAATTTTAATTTTAATATTTCTATGTAAAAATACGTTTATTATAAATATTACATATACATACATATAAATATTAGGTGTTTTTCCAAATCTATCTATAACATCTTTAAAATTTCCGAATGAGGTGCTGTGCACCGAGATAGAAAGTTATGAATAAATTGTTCAATGTTCATTTGATTCTATTATATTCAAGTACTTTCGACTATAATAGTCATTGTCAAGACCTGGGTGTTATCATTATGTTAAGCAAGAGGTTTTGGACTAAAGCATATTAAGATTAGTGTCAAGGAAAACCTTTCAAAGTGACGTCAGACGTAAGGCTTAAACGAATATTTACATGAGTTTTTTCTTTTTATAGACATTAATACACTTGTCAGTGGAATTTAATAAAAATTATTTCAATATATATTATTTTTATATTTCTTTTTTCTTACGTAAATGACAATACTCTATATTAAATATTTTAAAAGGTTTTTAATACAAATAAAAATAACATTTTTGGATTATTTAACCGTTAACCTGGTGTAGCAATTTTTAAAAATGGCTGGGTGTTTATAATAATATAAACAAAAGAACAACAAATATCAGTAACATTATTAACGATATATATATATATATATATATATATATATATATATATATATATATATATATATATATATATATATATATAGATAGATAGATAGATAGATAGATATGATAAAATATACTTTTAAGTTATTGTATATTTATAGGTAAAAGTGATCATTATCGGAGATAAAGCATATGTAAATATCAAAGTGGACACTGAGGTCAACATCAAACGGCGACAATCGGTTTCATGGATGAACTCAATCTTCTGTCGTGAAGATTGTGTTCAATCATAAAACAGATTGCTAGCGCTTGGCATTGAACTTAGTGTCCACTTTTGTATATATGTATATATATATATATATATATATATATATATATATATATATATATATATATATATATGTGTGTGTGTGTGTGTGTGGCGTGTGTGTGTGTGTGTGTACATATATATATATATATATATATATATGAATACATACATATACATATATATATACAGTTTGTGATGGGTAATTTGTCACTATTTTATATTTTTCATTTTTTTATTTTTTATTTCGCGCATGCGTGTTATTTGTTTTGCGTTTTGTCGACTGTATAATAGGGCCATTTGGGCTCCGTCTGTGAGAAAAAGAGCAATTCTCTCCAACAGAAATTCGGAAACGGCATGCTGTACTGCTTGGCATTAGCGCCAGAAGCTCCAATACGAACATTTCAGTATGTCTGACTGCTAATATGAAAACAGTGCAGAGGATTCGGAAAGAGGTGGATGAGTTTAATGGTGATTACGAAGGTGTTTGGAGTAATCCCTAGTGATGGGGACTTTATGTCCCCGCTCGTCTTCCCACAGGGCCTAAGACTTAACAGGAGGCTTATATTAAGTACCTTCAGAAGGTAGTGTTGCCCTGGATCAAGAGGACGGCTACTGAAGATCCTGTCTCTGGCAACAGAGCTCTGCACCATGCCATACAAACAGGAGAACCCAGTCATGGCTGGCAGACAAATTAGCGACCACATCACCTCTTACATGTAGCCACCTAACACTCCAGGCTGCAATCTCTTGATTATTATGTGTGTGGCGCAGTTGAGAGAGAGACCAATAAAATTCCTTGTAACAAAACTGATGATTTGAAGGCAAGGATCGTTGAAGCATTCACCAACTAAGACCAGGAAACTGCCCAGAAGAGATACAGGATATTTTGAGGTCATCCGGAGGCCGTGGTTGAAGCCAATGGTGATTGTATTAAATACATTTACTCTTTGGTATTTCAAGATATTTTTGTGTAATTTTGGTAAATATATCTGTTAAAATGGGATGTCACTGTTATTTTCATTTTTTTTTCTTCATTTAGACGACAATTTATCTCTTTCTCTCTCTCTCTGTCTCTCTGTCTCTCTCACTCTATATTTATATTTATATATATATATAAGATAAAAGTATAGTTTTTAGGTATACTATATTTATAGGTAAATGTGCTCGATATCAAGGTTGTAAACACTGAGTTCAACACCGAGTGGCGACAGTCTGTTTTATGCTTGAAGCCAATCTTCAATGAAAGAAAACTCATATAACTTATATAACTTATATAACTTATATAATTTATTTATTTTATGATATTACACCGAAAACTCTTACCTGTCTGTATATATATATATATATATATATATATATATATATATATATATATATATATATGTGTGTGTGTGTGTGTGTGTATGTTTGTGTCTGTGTGTAGTAAGAAGTCATCCAAACAAGTTGTTCTCAGATGAATCGATATGGTCTCTCTTTTGAAATTTTTTTTTATTTTAATACTCAAAATATTCATGACGGATATCGGAAACAAAATTTTGGCCAAACCATCTCAAGTTGCTGTTTTGTACCGTTTATTTTTGGTCAAGTATTTTTCACCCGTCTCAGTCATTCTTATTAGTATTCTTATTTCAAACAGCGTCTATTAAATATACTTTCCTGTATTTCTTATTTAATGTGCGTTGTTTCTTTTATAATAATAGCTTCTAGAATATTTTGCGCTGTGGTCTAGCTTCATCTAACCGTTTTACACACTACGTTTCTTTGGACTAATTTGAAGTCCAGCGCTCCAGAATACGCCAGTGGATAACCAATAAAATCTTGTTACTACATCCAGTTTTTGATAATGTCTGGGACGGAGAAATAAATGATTTAAAATAGAAGAAAATATGAACTTCAGACAGTTTAACGTCATTTCTGATCCTGATGTACAGCATGTTACTTGAAAATTTAAAAACTACAACAAAATGTTAAACAGACAGATCTTGTTACTTGAATTTACCAACGCTTAATCATCTGAATCAGTGTAAACACACAACGCGACCCTCGTTCAAGATTTTCACCGACCCCACGTTGAATTTTAATTTTCAATCTCGTCTGTGTACACCGTAAGCTGGGAAAAAAGCCTCCTGCATTCTCACAAGGTAGCAAGATGAAAAACAAACGCCACGTTTAGAAATAATAACGCGTTCGCATATTATATGTACATGTTTTATTCAGGGCTTCACCTGGGTAGATAAATAGGTGACACTTGTTCCTCAACAACTTCTGCTATGCCGGATCTTCCTCGTAACAACATCTCCTCTATTACACACCTTGAGGAGTGGATGAACAACATCGGAACCACGTGTCGAACAAGTCCGTCTCCCGCTAAGGGTGGATCATAACTGACTCCCCGATCGCAAGCACGACTGTTCTTTCTTTCTTTCTTTCTTTCTTTCTTTCTTTCTTTCTTTCTTTCTTTCTTTCTTTCTTTCTTTGATTCATTTCTTTCTTTTTTTATTTCATTCTTTTATCTTTACAAATTTTTGTATTTATTCTCTCAACACCAAGCAATAATCGCTGTTCGGTTTGTTGTCGCTTGGTGTCTAAAACCCCTCATCCACTCCTTTACTTCCCTGTTCCCCTTCAGTCAAAGTGGATGCTGCTTAGAAGACTCTAAAAAGAGCCATTCGCTAGTCATGAAACAGAATCAGCTAAGATCGATATAAACTATCTTCCTTTTCTACGCGCGTGTTCATAGAATCCTAACCAGATGATTGTGGTTCGAATTGTCTGTGATAATAAACAAGAAGCATTCTCTCAAATCACGTCTATATTCAACGCGGGAGGAACAAGTCTCATATATGTTATTATGACTGGGACACCCGCAAAACCTAATCTGTGATTTATTTTGATTTCAAGTGTTTCTTTTTTTTTGTTGTATTTTTCAAATTTTCAAATAGAATGTTGTACATTAAATCCTTATAAGCAAACACAGGCATAAACCGTATAATTTAACTTTTCTAAATCTTTTTGGTTTAAATTTCTTTTTTTCCAATTTACTTTTCTTTTATTTTTAAATTTTTTGCTGTGTCTTTGAAGCTTAATCTTCTAAGAGGCCAACCCATTTGAACGTAGGAGAACAAAAGAAGACTTAAGTAAAAGAAAATATTTGGAGTCAAGTGACAACAAAACCTATTATAGATGATTTCCGGTTGCTAGCCTATATTAATAGCCGCAGTTGGAATCGAGGATGTCAGTTTTGGCTCGTCAGTGGCGGAGGACATTATCAGGTTTTTCGGATGCCACGCGTTCGTAGTGCTAGCGACACCAGCCACAACACCTGATGATGAGATGAGTTGAGAGATGCTCGGGAGGAAGAACTGAACTGTTAGACTGACGAGATAGGAGTTGCCCCAAGTGTCACCTACCACCCCATCAAGATCGAGTAAGCAAAGAGCTGAATGCTGTAAATACAGTGGAACCCCGGTTCACGAATTTAATTCGTTCCTGAAGCCCGTTCATAACACGAATTGTTCGTTAACCGAAACTATTTTTCCAATAGGAATCAATGTAAAATGGATTAATCCGTTCTTGGTCCCAAGATGATTGCTTAAATTTTTACAAAAGTACTTTGTGCACAAGTTTATACACAAAACTAATGAAAATCATTAAATCTAAGAAAATAAATAAACCCAATATTAAAGAGATAAAATATAGACGAACACTTTAATTTTACCGTACCTGTAACTCGGAGAGTTGATGGCGTAAGTGGAAGGTGGCTGGAAGGGGAAGGAAAGAGATTTTATTGTTTGGAAAAGGGAAGGAAAGCCATGATCGTCTCTTTATTTATAAGAGTAGTATAGATCGTTGATTCTGTTATATGAAACTGAGTAGAAAGAGACAATATCATCAATTGTTTTTCTCTCAATTTTTCTTTTTCCTTTACCATTATCACTGCTAGCTTTCTTTGGATCCATACATAAGGACTAATAAAGAGAAATTGGGAAAGAAAAGCACAACAAACGAATATATATACAATATGGCGGTCGACACAGAAATGATTCTGTTTCGGTTAACTCGGTTCGACAATGTTGTTCGACAACCGAAATTTTGTTCGATAACCGAGGCATTTTCATCTCGAATTTTCTGCTCGGAAACCGATTTGTTCGATATGTGAGACGTTCGAGAACCGAGGTTTCTCTGTATATTGGACATGGGGTCTGGATTCTCACTTCTCGATATTGCTTTAATCTTTTGATTCCTTGTGAACGTACATCGGGATTTTAGCAGTTTTCGATGCGCACCGATGTGAACGAGAATTGAGACGTAACTATGAGAGGTCCCCGTCGTATATTCACACCTATCTATGCGATTAGTTCAGCATTCTTTAACTTCCATGGTATAAGGGAACAGAAGACTCAGGGTGCTCCTGTTAAGACTACGACACCCAACGCATCACTGACCTGGTCACTTACTGGGTTCAAGATGTGACAAACCCGCCATTGACCGGTGGCCGTTATATTACTCTGCTTTGTGAGCATAGTCAACCATTCATGGATTAATTGTGCACCAACCAGAATGGGTTATTTCAGCAGGTTAATGTACCGGGTCATTGGGCCAAATTGCTCAGAATTGGTTTGCGTAGCCTTCTGGAAACTTCCGACAAATAATACGGCGATCACGTTCGCTATCGAGCAGTTATGGGACGCAAAATACTGCACGCACAAATATCAAGAAATTGTGGACAGTTATCGTGATTCTATGGTCCAACTTCTCTCCAAAGGTCTTTCGAGCACTTGCAGAGTCGATGCTATCTCTAATCGCCGCTATTCGCATGGCAAGAGGAAATTTTACATGATACTTCGCACTGATTCCAGGACTTTCAGCATGTCAATATAAATCCAATTGTTTATTGCAGGGAAGCCTTTTAAGCTTTGATCTCCACGCAAATACAGACACAAATTCAGAAGATATCCGTATAATTTAACTTTTCTAATTCTTTTTCGCTTAAATTTCTTTGTTTTTCAGATTCACTTTTCTTTTATTTTCACATTTTTCCTGCTGTCTCCATAATTATTTACTTCTTTGTTTTTACCTTTTACAGTTACTTACATTCTTTCTTTCTTTCTTTCTTTTTTTTCTTTTATCTTTACAAATTTTTGTATTTATTCTCTCAATGATATCTTTCTTTGTTTAATTTTGACCACTATTTACGATTTCTCTGTTCATTTCATTCTTTTTATTTAAAAATTAATCAATACTCCTTTCCTTAATTATTCCTTTCTTTGGTTAATTTTGACCATTATTTGTCATATTAATATTGCTCCTTTCTTTCTTTCTTTCTTTCTATTTTTCTTTCTTTCTTTCTTTCTTTCTTTCTTTCTTTCTATTTTTCTTTCTTTCTTTCTTTCTTTCTTTCTTTCTTTCTTTCTTTCTTTCTTTCTTTCTTATCAACATTTTTTCAATATCCTTTCCCTTAATTATTTCTTTCTGTGATTTCACGATTATTTACATTTTCTTTCTTTCTTTCTTTCTTTTTTATTAAAAATTCTTCAATATTCCTTTTAATTATTTTTTCTGTGAATAATTTTTTACCATTATTTACGTTTTCTTTCTTTCTTTCTTTCTTTCTTTCTTTCTTTCTTTCTTTCTTTCTTTGTCATGCTCACTACGTCCTCTCTTTCTTTCATTCTTTTTTATTAAAATTTATTCAATATTCCGTCCGCTAATTATTTCTTTCTTTGGTTAATTTTCGCGATTATTTACGCTTTCTTTCTTTTTTAGTGTTTCTAAACTCTTTACGTTTGACATTTCTGTCATCCTTTCCTTAAGTTTTTACAATATTTTAAATTTACTGCCTTTAATTCGTTCTTTCTTTCTTTCTTTCTTTCTTTCTTTCTTTCTTTCTTATCATATAATCTCTACATACTGTCATTTGCTCGTACCTCCCTCCTCCCAGTATTTTCGAATTGCACACGCCCATATGTATATAGATACAAACTTAGTAACTTAGAAATGATAACTCTTCCAAACATACTAAAACGTCATTCTCCTACCCACAGAGACCCACGGACATGTGAAAAAAATATGGACAATACACGTCTCAATCCATCCAACATCATCCGTATGTATCACGTCGAGTCTTCTCGGAGCTCAGATTCATTATATCCTCGTCAGCGTCCTCATCGTTACCAAGATTCTCGTTCGCCTCATACTTCCATCTGCAATCTCAAATTTCAGTCCTTAAACTCTCTAATATGTCAGCTCCAGCAACATCGGGGTCTCATCTGCGGTCGACAATCAGCGACTATCTCCAATTATCTCTCAAGTGCGACGCCTTCACAAAGCGTCCGTTTCTCGCCCAGTCTGTTGACACTTTATTATTTCCGCGCGTGTGTCGTTGTTTGCGGCCTGACTCCATTGTTCGCCGAAACTCGCCCTCTTCGCTTTTTGCAATGGCGCCCAG
The DNA here is from genome assembly GCA_964036315.1 of Acanthosepion esculentum. Lineage (NCBI taxonomy): Eukaryota > Metazoa > Mollusca > Cephalopoda > Sepiida > Sepiidae > Acanthosepion > Acanthosepion esculentum. Next base: position 81,816,656 of record OZ038476.1, read on the forward strand.
TGTAATTCATGAGTGATTACTTTCGTGTTTGGGCGCCTCTATCTGTTTGTCAATGCTAACGACTTGACTTCGTTCTTGTCTGTCAGCGTGTCCTTTGCTTCTTTCACGTTCATATCGGGATGTGGCTTTATGTATGTCTGTGTATTTGTATAAACTATGATTAGCTTCGACAAACAAAGAAAAAAATCAGGAAAAGAACGAAGAATCCGCACTCACGTACAGCTTCATGAATTACTAAATATGTTAGCCCCCCTGAGCATGTCTGAAATTATATATTTATAGACATTGAATGTTTATTGCATCTATCTATCTATCTATCTATCTATCTATCTATCTATCTATCTATCTATCTATCTATCTATCTATCTATCTATCCTGACAAACCCAATGAATAAAAATATATTGTTCTACTCACCAACTCTTTCATACCTACAGTTGAAAATATTTTTAAACTATGCCCAACATAAAATTTGTCACAACTACGTCTAAAACAGTAAAAGACTTAATTAATACAAAATGAAATAATAAACTAAGACTTTAAGGAGGAATTTACTCTATTACCTGTAATAATTGCCACAAGGAATACATCGGAGTAACCTCAAGGAATTTATATAAAAGATTATATCAACACAAAAGGGATCTTTTAGAAAACAAGACAATAAATCTATCAGCTACTGTCCGTAACGCGACTGGTCACAATTAAAGAAAAGCTACTCTGATTAACAAAAGCTATTCTGATTAAAGAAAAGCTACTGTGATTAATAAAAGCTACTCTGATTAAAAGAGAAACAATTTACTAAGACGATAATGTTTAGAAAATAACTAGATCATCCACCGTAAATTTGCCTTTAGATTCTTACAACGTCTCATTATTCTTAAAAGATATTTATATTATGACAAAGTGGGATATTTAATAACAAAAGTGACGGAAACAAGGCCGAAGGAAGGGTCTCGTGCCCCTCCCCACGAATCTTTTTATTGTAACCTAATTATGTACAATAATGGATCATATGCAATATAGTTGAACAATTCAACTAGAAAATTTGAAACTAAATACAATATATCTAAATACAAATTAGAGATATTTCATAATAGATATTTCCATCTTAAATCAATGATGCATTGTGGTAAGTTTTAATATTAACTTAATTTTTCTTGTGAAGACATTGAATAATTTTAACACATTCAACATTATGGATAAAAATAGTGAATTTTATATATTTTTATATATATTTTATATATTTTATATATACTTTATATATATTTTATATATTTTATATATATTTTATATATTTTATATACATTTTATATATATTTTATATATATTTTATATATTTTATATATATTTTATATATATTTTATATATTTTATATAAATGTCGAGACTTAGAATGAGCAAAACAAATTTACAGATTTGAACGAAAAAAAAGACCCGAGAATGACGAAAAATCCAAGGCTTAGTTTAATTTGTAACATATATAAATGTAGGTAAAAAAAAGCAAATGTTGATAAGAGTCCCTAAGTACTGCTGCCAGTGGTCCCCCAGTCAGCTCCACGGTCAGGGGTTTCGGTAGGTTCGGTGGTAGTACGCGCCGGCTAGATTATATACTCAAAACAAATATTAAAAAAAAAATTAAATTTAAAACTCTCCGCGTCTTTGGTTCGTACGTAGTCGCATCATTGTAAACATCAATTTAAACCGCTGAACTCCGAAAGGATGAAACGCGTCACACGAAAGCATTTCCCATTTCCTCGTACTTCTTTTCCCTACAGGAGCTACTCAGGCACACTTTTTAGTTTAGTTCAGAAGTGTCTCCGAGTCCTTATGGGTGACGGATTATTTTCCACCCACCAACTTCTCTCTCAAAGGCGGGATGTGGCAAGCCTCTCGCTGGTCTGTAGCTAATTCCATGGAAAATGATCGGATGTACTACATTCCTTGGTTCCACCAGGTTTAACTTTCACGGCTAGGACCCGCCATGCCACTTATATTCTAGCAAGCCACCTACATTCCTTCCGCATTCTATCGATGAGAAGTAAGTTCCACGCGAACAGATGCTTCCTGCGAATCAATGCCTTGTGGAACCGATTTGGCCCTGTGTAAGAGGCATAGCAGGTCCTCGCCGTAAAGGTTGAGACTAGTGGAACTAAGGAATGTAGCTTATGTGACATTTACGAAGGAAATAGCGATAGAGCGTCGATAGGCTTTGCAACATTACGTCTAGAGGAAAGAGGCTGTAGACTTAGAAATAATTCATTACCCACAATGCCACGTAAACGATTTCATAGGCTGTCAAGTCTGGAAAGTGAGAATTGGACAGATCCAGCTCATATATTTTTTTTTTTTTACTAATCTTCACCCAGTACAAGGCCGAACCCTAGTTTATATGTGTCTAATTTTAAACAAAGACTTGGGAATTTTAAATCTGTATAAATATTTCAATAGTTAAAATTTTTTTTTTTTTAGATATAGTTAAAAACCTTTTTAAACGACATCTAAAATATTATCGTTAAATTTACGTTAGAAATATTCAAACACAGTTGCATTCCACATCACGTGACGTCCGCGTCTCGCGACGGACGCTACTTGTAAAGAAACTTCTGAATACAGTTATTTAATTTATTTCTGACGAAAGATCGCGGCAGATCTGAAATATCAAATATATATATATATAAAAAAATATAAATAAATACTTTCACAAAAAAAACATTCACGTTTTTTTTTTAATTTGCAGCTTTTCAGTTGTTTTCTCCACACACACACACACACACACACACACACACACACACACACACACATATATATATATATATATATATATATATGTGGTAGGAGGTTGGTCCGGCTGACATAGATTTTAAAAGTTATTATGTTTCATCATTTGTCCAAATATCAGCCGTCCTTGGTATGCCAATAAACTACATCCGGCAACAAAGCCACTGATCAGGATCTTTTGAGAAGCATGGAACCACCTCTTTATTGCTGTTGTCCCCAGTTCCATCCTGATCCGGGGTAGTAGCACCTGTTACGGTTCCAGCTATGGTCAAATAGTAAAACCCTAGATTGGGGTCAAAACATTATGAAAATATAAAATTACATTTTATAGTAAAATACCAGCAATAATTTGTCATACTAAAAAAGAAAATACTAATACATAAAAAAAAAACTCGCAAAAAAAAATAAATTTCAGCTTTAAATGACCCATAAGTAGTTAATATGCCGTTAAATAAACAGACCAAATTAAACCAAATCGGGAAGTGACCTGAGAAATTTTCAGGATCTCGTAGTATATACAAGAACCATAACCCATTATGTTTGTTGGTAGCAGTAACCGGTGTGTCTAGGACAAGATAGCCTAAGCGAGCCCATGTATCTACGAGCTGGTTTTGAGTTAAATGTTGACCTTCTCGCGAACTCGTTGACATACAAAAAGAGCCCATTTTTATATTAAAAAAATCATTTCATCCCAAGAAATGCACGAAGACACGAGTGACTACTAAATATTATTAACGAGCAAGAACAATAAAAGAAGAGAAAGACAGTATACAGCGACTGACATTGCGTTTAAATTCTTGAAGATCAAAGATGGCTGAAAAGCAATAAGATCAAAGATGGCTGAAAAGCAATAAGATCAAAGATGGCTGAAAAGCAATAAGATCAAAGAGAGTTTCATGAGAACGGGAGAGAAAAGAAACTGTTCGCATAGAGCTTACGGTTACATTTAGACTATAAAGATGAGACCTTAATGCCAATCTAGTTCTGCGTTTGTATTCTTGAAGCCTAGCACCACAAATGAGAGTTTACCAAAAGGATTACCATTAAAGAATTTATAGAAAAGTCACAAGGAATCCAAATTACGGCGGTGGGAAAATGACTGCTTTTACCGGCGTTTCAATTTAAGAGTGTTTCTTTCCCTAGACTGTCACCCACGAACATTCTATCTGCATTGATTTTTAATCATTAGTGAGTGGAAGACAAACACCATTAGAACGAAATATACAGTCTGTTTGAACCTGGCACACCAGTTCTACTTTTAACGCCGATATCTCTCACGGTGTCTTTGGGCGTAAGAATTAGTAATAAATGCGTGGCCGATATTCTTTGAAAACGATCGTCTACATGTTTTTGTGTATTCTATTCCATATGGTCATATAGCTGTTAGTTTATGGAATATTCAAGAAAACATTTAAAAAACTGAGACACAGAGATATTTTTTTTCGGAAGAACATGTCGCTCTGTATCTTAAAAGATGACGCACCTGCTAGATTTTGTTTTTACCTGAGGCTTCCCAGCCTGCTTAGAAAGAAATATGAAGCGAGATCGACTACCTCACATGCGCAACCATCCACCCAAAGACACACAAACACGCAAACGCACATACCTATATATATATATATATATATATATATATATATATATATATATATATATATATATATATATATATACATGTCCAGACACAGAGATATAAATATATGCTCAAATTCATGCATATATATATATATACATATATATATATGTATATATACATACATATATATATATATTTAATTCCGGTTGAGCACACTTGGGAGAAAGCGCGAATTTCTAAACAATGACTAAGATTGCTAATACTGCAAATCTCTTCCATGAATTGACCATCTCCTTCATTGGCGTGTTTATTCGAAGAATAAGTACGTAAAAATTAGCCTTCTTCTCAACCGGGTGTAAATCTGAGGCAGTTGGATGTCCAGCCACACTTATGAGCTGTGATAAAGCGAAACAGTCTGTCTATGGATGATATATATATATATATATATATATATATATATATATATATATATATATATATATATATATGTTGTCCCCCAAAATGTAGTCACTCTTTAAATGACAATAAATGCAGTGTTTATTGACTTGCCAACAAGATCAATGATTAAAATTAAGAAATATTAATGTTTATTAACTGACAAAGAAGATTAATGGATTTAGATTAAATATTAAATGCAATTAAGTGCAGGTATCTGAAAAGATAAAAAGATTCAAGAAGTTATATGAAGTGAAAATCTGTTTATTTACACTGTTTATATTCGGAGTATTGTATTAATTTTTGTTGTTATCACAACATTTCGGCCGTTGTGCCCTCGGGCCTCTCTCATGTGTATATTGATCTGAGTAACCTACAGGGAATTCTGAACGGAACTCTTTATTTAATCTACGGGGGTAGACTGTTCTGCGCGTTAGAGACTTTATCACCTTGTTTGTGGTGAAATGATTTTTAAAAAATTCTTTACAGCTATTCTCGAATTAATATTACATCATGGCTTGTATTCGACAAGATATTTTTTCTTTCAGAGAAAACCCTATTTAAAAGGGGAGGTAACTGCATTTTCTGATGTCGGTGTTTATTTCTAAGATGCCGCTGTGTGTTGGCTTTCGCTAGTGCTTAATTTTTGATGTTCTCAAGTAAAAGTATCATCGACACAAAGTGTACACAACAGGGGAACATGGAGAATACAAAATTTAGCAAAAAAGAGGTCACTTCCGGAAATCTTCAAGGTAAAAGGAGATTAACGCCGTATTTTCAGAGAAGCTTTAATATGGTAAAGCCGATTAACTCTTGCATCGCGAGCGTGTGTTCTAGTCTGAAATTCGGAGAAATGGATGCGGACAAAGGCGAAAGTTGAGGTGAGAGTTAAAAAAAAACTCGCTGTGGGTAAAAAATTGAAAAGTGTGTGGGGAAATGGTGACATAAGGAAAAACCACGCAATACAAAGAAGGATGACGTCCTAAGAGGGAAACAGAAAAGAAGAAAGATAGAAAGAGGAGGAAAACAGATAGAGAGTAAGAAAGAGAGGCGCTGAGAGAGAGAGAGAGAGAGAGAGAGAGAGAAGGGGCGAGAAAGAGAAAGAGAGAGGAGGGAATAGAGCGAGAGAGAACGAGAGGTAGAGAGAAAAGCATTAAATGATGAAATTAATACACCCGCGCGCACATACAGACACACACGTATCTACAAGGTAGATGCAGAATCGGATAACGGTTACAGAAGTTATATGATGGGCTAACATATGACCAAAGACACGTGATTAGAATGGCAGCTACAGTATATATATATATATATATATATATATATATATATATATATATATATATATGTGTTTGTGTATGTTAAGGTATATATCATCAGACTGAAAATTGAAATTTTTCATCAAACATATCTTTTCATCAGATATATATATATATATATATATATATATATATATATATATTTCATCAAACCGATATATATATATATATATATATATATATATATATATATATATATATATATATATATATATATATATTGTCATCCACAGACAGACTGTTTCGCTGTATCACAGCTCTTCAGTGTGTCTAGACGTCTGGTTGACTCTAGCTACGATCGAAACCCGGCTGAATTGGCGTCAGTCGGAGAATCTACCCCTAAGCCGTATGTCGCCTGGTAGAGATGAAGGTGAATTTAAGCATATTTATTTTTAGATAAACAATTCGAAAGTTCCGCTTTCGTCTTCATAACCGCTTCAATACAAAGAAGCATACTGGCTATGACACTGACACTATTCTGCCTAAGTTTCACTGATCCAGACATCCTTGGCAGTGCCCACAAAAACCCTGTCATTGGTCGGTCTGTACCCAACCATACTCTTCATATAAACAGGATTTCTCTACCGGATGAACGTCAGGAGCATTACCATATCATTCCAAAATCCTGATCCTGATTTTATGATATTCTCTCTTTTTCTTTGTGGCACGGGTTATCATTATACATTACACCGCTGTATATGCATGTAAGTCTCTATTCTTCAGATACTTTTGATCATACATGATGGTTCAAGGGACAAGAAAATATAAATCAGATATTGTAGACTCATCTTGCGGTGTTGGAGGTTATTCTTTGTATAGTATATATTTCATGGAAGCCTTCTGGTATGAATGTATGGACGGATGGCCAGTTGTGTCCTAGAATATCCGTCTCCCAGAGTGGCTAGCAGATAGGCCCTTTTTTGTTTGTTCAACACCCACAGAGTCTAACTCTGATTGATAACGTAACTAAGCTGAGCGGACCTTAGCTACAGTTTCGCGTTATCTAGCGTGATCAACAGTCCGATCACGGACAGCATGCTCAAGACATCGGTCACGATGCTAGCACAACCATCGAAGGCTCCCAAAATGTTCTGTTTCCCCAATTTCATCCACAAAGATTGAGTCAACCCGTGGTATGGTTTTCGGGCACTTTCCACTGAGATTGCTTCCTTCAGACAGACGAGAAGTTACCTTCCTGACAAATCGACCACGGTCAGAAAGCGAACGTTCCAACCAGTTGGCCACCTTCTGGTATCATGCTGGCGAAAACAAACTGCAGCAGTGTGGACTTAAAATACATTTTGTCATTGTTTCTCTGTCTAATGCATATGCTTTTTGGCGAATGCCAGCCGCTTTTTGTCAGTTTAACTGCCAATCTTGTTTTTAAGGCATGTTTGCAGGATCTTAGTTCAAGTAATATCCTCAAAACTTACATTCATTGATTGACCAAACTTTGAGAAACAGACGCACAGCTTACATCCGTACCCCTGAGAATCATACCAATTCAGTTTTTTTACATGAACTTGTCGGTGATTGTTAAACAATGTATTTGATGACATGAACATCTCTAGGAGTTGTTTTCTTCCGGGACGTTCATTTTTCTTACGGTTAGAATAAGAGTTATTATCTTGGTAATTAGCGATAACACAGTGAACATGCTGTCTTGCAAGGAACCTATTTGGCCTGAGATTTCACGATTTGAGTGTCCCACTCTCTTTAATTTTTCTATTTGAGATCTTTGAAGGTTAGAAGCTGCCGATTTTTCTTAGACCTTTTTATAACGTAGGAAAACTAAATGAAAATTATTCATTAGAAAAACTTTATAGTTTTCAGTATCTGTCTATATTTCTGAGATGAGGTATATTGTACACTATTTACATTGTTCGAACTATCATCCTCATCTTTGTTGTCATATTTATCACAACATTTCGGCCGTTGTACGCTCCGGTCTTCTTCAGGTGGTTGCAATGTCGAACTGAAACCTTTATTTCGCTCGCTGGGGTAGACTGTTCTAGTTCCATGTGCCATGTCTAATGGATATCAGTTATCAGTTATCTCCTGTTAATTCCTCTCTCCAAGTTCTCCGCCGCCTTAACCAGGTATTGAACTCACACTTTTTGGGTCCTGTCACTGGATCTAACTAACGTCTTTATCCACTGTGCCATGTGTCCTTGAGAACAGTCTACCCCAGTTAGATAGTTCGAACAATGTAAATAGTGTTTATAGTTTTCAACCTAACCAGAATCAGAGTAACATTGTTTTAAACTTGAGGATTACGGGATATTATGTATAAGTGCATATTGTTGACAATAAAACAAAGTGGATATCTTGGGATCATAGAGAAATATTATTTTTTTGCCAGACGTTATTAAACTTCTGGCCAAATAGAACATTTCTGGGTGATTTTGACAAAGACCAAATTCTTAACATAAGGTCGGTGCATTTCCGAAAGAGATTGCTCGTCGCGTTTTCAAGTTGAAACCTGATGAGCACATATCGGCAGTGTAACGAAGAGACACGTCACAATGATGGCTGACAAGGCATTAGGCGGCCAAGATTTTGTCAATGCAAAAATGTGAACGGAGGCTTGACTTTTCTTTCAATAACGAGCCAACAGAAATACCAATTTTACACAAATTTCAGATAGCTTTATTTAAATTGGGGGAAGTAATGTATTACAACACATAGTATATTAATCCTTGTACCTGTGGGTCTATGTAGCTGCAGGTCAGGGAACGTGCTCACGCTGGTGTCAATCGCCAAAAACATTTTTCAATTGGCATTCGAGTGTTTTAGTTGAACCACGAAAGAAGGCTTCTTCGTACGATGAGTTTCGCTTTCGCCTGATTAAGGTAGCAGCAGGTTTTTTTAAGTTATAGTTCACCCAATACAATTCACGAGAGCCACTCAATGTAGAGGGTTAGTGATATTGTTTTATGAGGAGGTGGTAAGAAATATAGATTATGAGGATAAGTAGATAAGGGTTAACCCTAGACTTGAAGAGGTTAAAATTGTAGTAATAGAGAAAATATCTACTCAGGAGTCGGCTTCACATAACAGCAGCTCTTGGAAAATAACAGATTGCATACAAGGCTGCGTAAAAGGATTTGATTTTTATCAAGTTTGTAAAAGAGCCCAGATATGGCAGCAACAATCCATTTTTGGTCTGATCTGTCTATTGTAAAGAAAGAGCAGCCCGGATGGAGTTGTACTTTCTTGAGCGGTATGATGTACTGACTATTGTTTTCCAGTCTCTTTTCACCTACAGCCCTTTCCCCACTCTCCGCATTCCGTGGGTAAGAAGAAAGACCAATTCGGACACCTTCTTCCTGAGACCCGCTATTTTATGGAACAGACAACCGAAAAGATGCTTCCCCGATCAATACATTCTTAACCTCTTCATTCTCAGCTCAACTGTTATCTACATTCAACAGTCTTGGTTATGACGGTAAACCTGGCAGACAGGCCCTAATTGGGAAATTGGAGATTTTGAGTAACGTGGAACAATCTCTAAATTGCTGTTGTTGCTAGGCCCATCCTGACACAGGGGAGTAGCACGTCTTAGGGTCCTAGCTATGGGCAAATAGTAAAATCCCATACAAAAACAAAACATCATGACAGTATAAAAATACTTTTTTATAGTAAAGATACCAGTAATACATTTTTATATAAAAATATACCAACAATGCATATTTATAGTAAAATTATCAACACTACATGAATTCCTCGATTACTGCAGCTAATGTGTGCATTAAAATATGCATACTAATCGAAAATGTATCAATCGAATATAAATAAAATTGGCAAACAGAATAGTTACCCATGTTCCATTTTTAAATTTTAGAAAATGTTTAATTAATTGGTAACTATAAAAATCAATTGACAATTACTCTGGTTAAACTGAAGAATGTGTTACCGCACTAATCGAGTATTATGCATGAACTGGTAAATCGAATGCGTATTAATCTAGGGATGCCTGTAGTTTAACCTCTAGTGGGATGAGATTCGTCAGATTTACTAGCCGAAGATAAGCTAACCATGAATGAATACTTTTTTAATCTCATCGAATTCACATTAAGAAATACTGTAAGGGATGGAAAACAACTCAATGCTGTTAAAATGGTAATCATGAACGGAGTTCTTGATATAGATGAAAGCAGGGGTGGTAGGTAGTGAACATTTTGAGGGTAGATAACCCGTGACCTGAAGATTGTTAAGATTTTAAAATTACAATATATTTACAACGTATTTTTTTATAATCACTTTACCCCAGGCAAGGCGATAATACTAAACCACTAAGACGGAAGTGAATTTTTCTTTTTAAACTGGAGAATGTTTTATCTCACTATTTGAGTATTATGTACGCACTAATCAAATTTTGTTATAACAAACTTCAATGAACTAATCGAGAACACATTAATCGAGAGATGTCCTGCATGTCAATCAAAATGAACGAACTCTTTCATGGCATTAATCCATATAATATCCTACAATTTCTTAAAGAAATCAAAATGTATTCAAAAATATAACTTCAACAGAAGCACACATATCAATGTCTCTAGTAATTATGCTCACACAAACATGTATATGCATAAAAGATGAGTATCAACTACCATGTATTCAACTGCGAAAGCAGAATAACATATATCATATTTTTAGAGTCTGTCTATATTTCTGAGATGAGGTATTATGTACAGTATTTACATTATTCGGACTATTGTCCCCATCTTTGTCGCCATATTTGTCACAACGTTTCGGCCGTTGTACGCTCCGGCCTTCTTCAGGTGGTTGGAATTTCGAACCGAACCGAACCCTTTATTTCGATCACTGGGGTAGACTGTTCTAGTTCCACGAGCCATGTTTGATGGATGTCAGTTATCAGTTATCTCCTGGTAATTTTTCCCTCTGAAACCACCGTACCATGTGTCCTCAAGGACACATGGTACGGTGGATAAAGGCGTTGGTTAGATCCAGTAACAGACCCAAAGAGTGTGAGTTCAATACCCGGTTCAGGCAGTGGAGAACTTTCAGAGGGAAAAATTACCAGGAGATAACTGATAACTGACATCCATCAAACATGGCTCGTGGAACTAGAACAGTCTACCCCAGTGATCGAAATAAAGGGTTCGGTTCGAAATTCCAACCACCTGAAGAAGGCCGGAGCGTACAACGGCCGAAACGTTGTGACAAATATGGCGACAAAGATGAGGACAATAGTCCGAATAATGTAAATACTGTATCATATTTTTATTTCTTCAAAGCTCCCAAGAAAATTAGATTTCGGTATTAAATGACCCATGAGGAGTTGATATACAGTTAAACAAGTAAATCAAAATCAACAGATTCATTCATTAGCCCTATAGCTTGAGTGGCTCTTGGGCCCTTTAATTGGGCGAACAAATTTTAAAGAGAAATGTATTGTGTCAGTCCAGAACACCGAAAGATCTATGTACAGAAGAGGTTTGATCTAGAAGGTTCCCTCATAGATATCAGGTGCAGGATCGCGCCTCAGATAATGTCAATGTCTGCGCCGATATAAACAGGAAGTCAACCCTGCTGGACATAGTATTTCGAGACAACTTGATGACGTGGATATATGAACATCCGGTTCGTGAAGAAGGAACGGGGATTCCATTAAATCCTTGCAAGAAAGTTCGAAAGAAGACCCCTCAAAACCACCTACCCTTTACAGCCGTTGTTAATTTGACGGTGTCCAGAAGTATGTAAAATTCTGTTCCATCAATATTTATTGGGGTAAGATATTACGAGATTGACTAAAAGTCAAAAGTCAAAGGCTGTGGGTGAAACTCTGATATTGTTTCACTATGATGGAAAATGGCGTCTTACTTTTTGTTTTCACTTTAGGCTTGAAAATAACACCTTTTTTTTCTAATATAGTATTTAGCATTCCTTTACAGTAATATGCTTCCTGCACGTGAGTCGCTCATCCAGATGCAGAAAACATCCCAGCAAAATTTCTTCCATGATTCTCCTCACACCTTCGACAAGAAAAAATCCCGAACAAGGAAAGAAAAAAGAAAGGCCAAAAGGCAAACACCTACCTACTACTCAGTAAAGTTCACAACGCCCAGACCACCCAGCAAAAAAAAAGACGCTTCACAAAAGTCAGCACTTAACAAAGATTCGTTATTCAAGTTTCAGGCTCTTGCGATCTTCAGGCGACTAGAACGCAACTGAAATATGGAGGGACATAGCATTTTATACTCATAACAGGGGGAAAAATGAAAAACATGTGCATAACGACCGCCCTCATGGGGGAAAATGAAAATAAGGAAAAAAAAAAGAAAAAAGTGGATTGGTGCAACTAGCTCTTGTAATTTTGGTTAATCCTCGTCGCCAAAATGATGTAACCTAGGAAAGATTACTGAATAGAATAATTAGAATAGTACTTAGGACAAGAACAACACACAAGATTCGCCAGCGGCGCGTAGAAGTAGTAGTCTACTGATAGAAGTGAGTCAAGTGAATTCCACATTGACTCTCCAACTGCAGGATATCTACCAACCGCCCCACACGGTCAGATATGGAACAAGGTTGGATTTAATGTGGGGTAAAATGCAGAAATACAAAAAATTTTTTACTACGTTACTTAAAAATCGAAATCAACACTTATTTCTAATCCATAACTCACAGAAGAATTTTAAACATGAAACTTACCGCCTACCTTCAGGATAATACAATAGACCTTATTACCCATAATGCACTACTGATCAGCATATATAAATTGTCGAGCTATAACACGATATACATATCCTGAAGATTGTTTTGAAGCATGAAACAGACTCTCGTCGCTTGGTGTTGATATAAGTGCCAACTTTTATATTTACATACACTCTATCTATGATATTGAGCATTTTACCCCTAGATGCAGCATACCTAAAAACAATATTTTTATCATATATATATATATATATATATATATATATATATATATATATATACTAACAGTATAACCCGTTTTCGACTGGGTGTTTCATTACTGAGAATTTTTGCCGTGCAATTGGAGCTGTTTAAGTTTAAAGGCCCACCCGAAAATCAATATTAGTAACAACAATTGGGTGCCACGGAGGCACATCCCCAAATGGGTGTGTGTGTGGGGGGGTAACAATTTCAAAATTTTCAATTTTGCAAGGAAGGGA
>OZ038476.1:81834920-81857420 GCA_964036315.1 Acanthosepion esculentum
GCGAACCGCATAGTAATAGAGGATAGACTAGAAATGCGATCCGAATAGTATAGATGATAGACTATGAATAGAGATCGTTAGTCGTCAGCTACTTCCTAGATATATGCGTCCTCTATGGTCACGTGGTCTTTTTAATTCAATAATGGGATCGCCTGTGTTTGCTCACTGGCGATCTATGTTCAAACTCAAGTGTCGGCAGCTACACTTTATTCTTATATAACAGTGATTTGGTTAGACTTTGAGCTTTTCATCCGATCCTCGTGTTTATGATTGTTATTGCAATCATTTTTTAAAGCTCAATTCTTCTACAAATTTTTTTTTATCGTTTTTTAAATTTTATTGAATTTTAACCCTTTTCAGACATATGACTATGAAGTTCCAAGTAGACAAAAATATATTGCCTTACTTGTAACTGATCGGTTCGACAATGTCAAATCAGCAGCTGAACTAAAAAAAAAATGACCTTCAAGCTGTTGTTAACTGAGGCAAGAAATGATTTGTTAATTCTAACGTCTCCTAAATGAAACTGCTCTCTATTAATGGAAACCAACAGCATGGCTAATGCTAACCTCCAGAAGAGTAACTCCTTGTGGCTTCTCCATCTAACGTTTTCCACTAGCATGAAGATGTAAAGATTATATCGAATACATTTCTGTCACTGCTGGGAAAGATAGTTTTCTGTGTCGTGCCAGACATTTTTTTTCGTTACATATTTACAAGTTTACCATTCGTCCATGCTTAGAATATTGCTGCAACATATGGTCTGGTTCTCTTGCTATATATTTGGTGATCCTTGATAAAATCCAATGATGAATCTGCAATGTGATTGGACGTGACCTGCCATCACGGATTGAGTCATTTTCCTTGTCCTTCTCTATAAATACTTTCATGGTAATTGTACTGACGAACTCTAATCTTTGCTACTTAGACTCTATGAATTTAAGCGTAGTACGAAATTGGCAGCAAAACCTCAGCATTTTACAGTTGAAATGGCTAGATGAAACCATAAATTCTATGCTGACAATTTCTTTTCTTGCGCGTTTGGTCTTCAAAAATTTAAATGCAATGTCGATCGTTATCATCCGTGTTCTTAGTTTCACTTCTTTCTTTGTTCTTAATCCTTAATAAAGTTTTTGTAATGTTCTTTCACACTTCGTAACCTTTTTCGTGTTATTGACTTTTTTCCTTGCTTGTGGTGAAAAGATTATGAAAAAAAAAATCGGTACCTACTTCTTCTACATGACAACTCTCGTCCAAATCGCTAATTTGACGAATAATACTATTCAAGAACTGGGTTGGCAAGTTCTGCTCTACCCACCTTATTCTCTATTTAGCACCTTCAGATTATTACCCTTTCTCGGTACCTTTCCAACAATCTGAACGGTGTTTCATTCAAACTTGGAACGTTGGCAAAATGTCGTGAACTCTGAGGCGGAATAGGTTATTGACTGACTTATCAGAATAAAAGAAATAGGAAAAAAACTAAAGAATATATCTGACAACGCCAACAGGAAAAATTATAAAATTTTCACAGGCGTTTCTTGTTAATATTAATTGTTGATACGTCTTTGTTGCTTTCTGTTGCTTTTTATCCTAACTCGTTAATAGTAATCTATTTGGTAAGATCGTTAGAAGTACAGGTATTTCAGTGATATTTTCAGGCTTTGCCATTCGTATATTATGAAGCATTCTATCCGTTCGGAGATGGATTTTGATTTCACGATCTTCCAGCCAGCTGACTCGACATTGCTACTGAGAAGAGGACGCCTGAGATTAACGAAACAAAAATGAAATTGACTTATGTTTGTTTACATTGTCTCCTCCTTCCTGTCTCATTACAACAGAAGACAAACACCTAAATTCTCGGGGGCAATGTAAAACTTGTCATTATATTTAATTGTGCATCATTAAAGAAATTAACCCCTTCACGATAAATTCCCGTTGTTTTTCCGTGTTGGTATAGTTTTATGATAGCGTATTTCAACAGGCACCCATAAAATATCTATCTATATATCTCTTTCTTTCTATGTTTCTTTTAATTCTATTAGGTTGGTGCAAAAATAATGTCGTTTTTTGACGTTCAATTTCATGTGAGAAAACGACATTATTTTTGCACCAACCTAATATTATCACCAAATACTACTCTTTTCCCTGATATATTTTATGCTATATATATATACCAGGTAATATATATATATATATATATATATATATATATATATATATATATATATATATATATATATATATATATATCAACGAATTCAAAAATATCAATGAACCAAGAAAATATTATCTGACTCATTAACTCTATCACAACTACAGTTGAAAAGAATTTATCTAAACTCCACATAAAAATTTGTCACAACCACATTTAAAACAATAAAAGATTTAATCAATATAAAACAAAACAATAAGCTAAACATCGAAGGAGTTATTTGCTCCATTACCTGTAGTTATTGCCACAAAGAATACATTATAGAAATCTCAAGAAATTTAAATAAAAGTTTATATGAACACTTTAGACGCAATTGTTTCTCACCGGAACTAGACTGACCACAATTTTGATATAAAAATGCCGCTCTAATTAAAAGAGAAAACATATCACTGAGACGAAGGAAAAGGATTATATATTAAATTCATTAATTGCTTAGGATTGGGATGCCGGTTTCTTCTAAAGTCTTGTCATTTTCTTTTACTAGTAGCCGCTTGTGTCTTATTGGCATTTTCACTTTGCTTGGTGAGAATGATTAGCACACACATACACACACACACACACACACACACACACACACACACACATATATATATATATATATATATGTAATTTTGTATTTGGACACCAAACCCTCTTTTATACAAGTTCCGTTAAAAACGACTGACAATGTATTGCGGTTATTTTCCTTTTCTGCCACGTCATGTAATTAAATAATTGTGTATTTGGGTAGCAATCACTCTTATATATATATATATATATATATATATATATATATATATATATATATATATATGTGTGTGTGTGTGTGTGTATATATATGTGTGTGTGTGTGTCTTTGTGTGTATGTGTATATAACAAAGATTCCGTTTCCTCAAGGTGAACATATGAATATTGTTTGAAATCATAATATCACAGACTTTGTTTTTATTCATAGAACAGTTTACATTTTTTAAAATCTGTTTCCGTCTCTGTCTCTGTCTCTCTTTGTATATATATATATATATATATATATATATATATATATATATATATATATATATATATATATATATACCTGGTGCTACTGTCCAAATAGTGTATCAGCAAAATTGTCCAATTATTAGATTAAGCTTTGAACGATTATATCCTAGAAATGATTAAAGATATCTTACTGGAATTCTCGCAGTTTTTATAACACTATTGAACTCTACTTTGAACAATAAGAATCTATTTAGCTCTAAGTTGAAATAATGGTTCCTCTTGATGATCCTGATCCTGTTTTCCTCTCTACTATTCCCTCTTTTTTAAACTTATTGTTGTGACCAAGTAAATGGTTAAAGATATAACAAAATAAGCGTTGCACATTAAACAGAAAGTACAACAGTAGAGTATTACACGATTAGTGAGTGTGTGTCGGTTGACCCAGCGTTCAATCTATTCGACTGTTCCCTCAAGGCCTGTTCTCCTAATAATCTTATAGTAGGCGGAAGAGTCCAACATAAGACTCTTTAGAGGAAGGACACCACAACACTTATTCACCGTTCTCTTGATGGTTCTTGAATAGACTTTGAAGATGGAAGCCAGAGTATGAATGTTGGTGCTATTACTGAAGGCTTGAATGATCTTTTTCCTCCTAACATTGCTCACTTGGGAAGACAAAACGATTTTACACTATACTCTTTCTAACTGAATTACGACAAATGGTCTCAAGATGGCTTATCTGAAAATCTGACAAAAACGAAAATAAGTTTTGAATTTTTAAAAAAATATTAAACATTTTGCGGGATGGATAATTAGGCTGTTACACGATTTGGACAATTTTTCTGTTATACTGTTTGGTATATTTATTATTTGTTCAATATCGAGGCTATAAACGTATGATAGCTTAAGGATGGAAACTGTCTGTCACTATGAAGTGTCTACTTCAGTCAACACACATACATAAATACACATACATTTATGTTTATAAGTGTGTGTGGTTATTCATCTTATTATTTTCCATGTGTTTATGCTGGCAATATATAATGCATTTATTTTACTCTCACAGACAGGATGGGGGTTACGAGCACATCATATTAAAACATTACTTACTGGCCAGTACTTAGATGGGTGACCGCTTGAGAATACCAGGGGCTGTAAACTTGGATGTGCGGGTGGTGTTATGGATACTGGCTCAGAAATGTAATCAGATAGTCGAGTTGCAAATCCTGTTGGGAAAGGTATGCATCCAACTCTTTTCTCTACAGCTATGGGTTAATTAGTAAGGCTTGTATAACTGAAACCATTTTATCTAAAAAAAAAAAATAAAAAAATAAAAGAAAAAAATGACTGCATTCAAACTATTTACATTTCGGCATTAAATGACCCATAGATGTTGATGTGCCGTTAATAAAAACCAACCAGACTCGGTGGGCAAGTTAATTATGGGACAGTACATTGACCATGTAATTGTTGTGGTAGGATCCACCTAATCTGCATAGGTGACTACCGACTATATAAATAATGGTTGGTACCGGAAGACGAGGGAGCGAATACAGAGATCCAGCTAGAGACTCTGCCCGACTGCGACTTAGTCAACACATTCTCCAGGAACGGTCTTCCCAGAAATATACAGAAATACTATATGTAAATATTGTGTACACTTTCTTGTTATAATACATTCTTGTTCTAAGTACATTTTGTGTTGCATTATTATTCCATGCATTAGTCAAGATTCAATAATGAGTCAAGCCTCAGCAATAGCGACGAAGTAGAACGAACCATACGCCAAGTTTCAACAATGGCGACGAAGTAGAACGAACCATACGGAAAAAAGAAAGAATTAATAGGGAGAGTTTTCAACAATTGGGACAAGTCATTGAAGAACCCAGGCTGAAAAAAAAAACTATTAATTCAAAGTCCAACGTTAACGTAACGACGAAGGATTCTGAACTTCTGGATATGTAGAACTCGTTAAAAGACGACTAAGCATAAAGGAACGTTCACTCAGAAAAATTTGAAAGGTGTCGTAAACGAATAACGGTAATTTAAATTAAACAATTATCTACAACGAGACACCCGCTAAAAAGAAAAATTGGCCGACTACAAAAACATGCATGGATTAAAAGGAGCACAAATACACCGTGTCGACTTTGAAAGGTAACGAACTTTAAAAATTTTTTTATTTTTATTTTGTTTAACAATATAGTGACGAATTACCTCTGATAAGAAAATCAGACGTGTCATTGAAATACGCGAACGGAAGGCGGAAACGAAAAAAAGTCCGACGCTCTCTGTTCACAAAATAAAAAAAAAAAAAAAAAAAATACCAAAGTTGATTAGCACGGGCGTGAATGTAAAAGCAAGTCATAAAAATTAAAAGTCGTACGTTGTTTTGATTGTTTTGGTCAGCTTATATGATATTCGTGGATACACAAATTAAAAGTATATTCCTTGTTGTATGAACACTATGTATACAGCTAGAAAAAGATACACCCCCGGAGAGAAGGTGTTTTTCAAGTGCTATAGAAACAACATTGAGTTCTGGGAGCGAGGCATAGTGGACAAGAGAATCGGTGACCTGATTTACATAATAAAAGGGCCGAAGAATACTCATAAAAGGCACCAGAACCAACTCCAAAAATGTTACGTTCTAGAGCATGAAGAGAGTATACCGGATGAGGAGGAAGATCCCATTGATGTAATGTATGATATTTTTCAAGTAGAACCTCCGCAGAGTGCTCCTGAACCGAGAAGATCCGGTAGGAAACGAAAGTTCACGGACCTATTGGACGTGAATCCAAAACGAAAAAGATATTAAAATTAAGCAGTTTGACATATACATAGGAAGTATGCAAAGGGGATCTACAAAGAAATAACCATAATCGTCATCCCATATAGGAAGCCAGTTTGAAATCCAGAAGGGATGCCAAGGCTTGGGAGGGGGTGTTGTGGTAGGATCCACCTAATCTGCATAGGTGACTACCGACTATATAAATAATGGTTGGTACCGGAAGACGAGGGAGCGAATACAGAGATCCAGCTAGAGACTCTGACCGACTGCGACTTAGTCAACACATTCTCCAGGAACGGTCTTCCCAGAAATATACAGAAATACTATATGTAAATATTGTGTACACTTTCTTGTTATAATACATTCTTGTTCTAAGTACATTTTGTGTTGCATTATTATTCCATGCATTAGTCAAGATTCAATAATGAGTCAAGACTCAACAGTAATTATTCACCTTTTTTATTTCTTTTTATGTGCCATGTCCTTTCAGGACGTAGACGATCATGGCTCTCAACCTCCCTCTATCCCTTGCAGCTCTGAGCAAGCTCCTTCCCTCTGCTTCCTTCCGTAGACCACATTCTGTCATCCACCTGCTCAAGCTCGTCAGGTATGTCATGCGTTGTTTTCCCTTGTCTCTCTTTCCCTCTATTTGACCCTTGAGTATCAGATTCTTCCCCCTTCCTCATTATGTGCCCCAGAAACTTTAGCTGCCTCTTCCTGATATTAATTATAAGCCTTCTCCTTGATTGTAACCTCTCTAAGACCTCATCATTGCTCATACGCTCAGTCCATGATATCCTTAGTATCCTTCTGTAGAACCACATCTCCGTCACTGTTTTCATTCATTATGTTAGAGTATGAACGAGATGAGATCAAATGGCAATGGTAGAGCATGTTGGATTTATGCATTTGTTTTGTCAAGGACGCTTGTACAAAAGTAATAGAAGCCAAATAAAAGTTAATTTGTGGATTAAGTTTCCTGGCCTTAGAACCATTTCAACACCACGAACTTTCTTTCTTTCCTTTTTTGCATTTCAGACTAGCTTTGTTTCCTTATTATACAGTGATTTTCCAAGCGTAGCTTAGATGTGGCACAAGGCCGAATGTAGGGTGCACCCAGTGAGGATTGAACTCATTACTTAGTCGTAATTGTTCTAGCGAGACAAGCTTGTTAACCATTATAACCAGGTCGAAGTGCCCTTGTTTCTTTATTATATAAGGGGATGCTGAATAGTTTATAGCACGTTTGACATTACGAATTCCGAGATTAGCCTTGGAACTATGTACAGGCTGGTTCGAAAGTCTTTCCACCCCCACCAAAAAGTAATGAGAACAATAGAAGAACAAGTAATACAGTAATATAAAGCACATGTACTGGATTCAGTTTATTCACTTTCATTGACGCTGTCAATCATCGAGAAGGTCTGCATCATTTTCGTGGCACAAAATGATGCGTTGCCTTGTCCTGTGTGATATTTTACGAAGCAGTGATTTGTTGATTATTGCAAAGGCTCTCCGAACGGCGTCCTTTAATTGATGAGGCTTCGGGTATCGTTCATGTGAAACTCTCTCCTTCATAATACCCTACAGAAAATTGAAATAGAAAATGATGTTATGTTTCGGTGACAAGACTTTCGGACCACCCTGTATTTATTTGGTCTGGCCGCGGAATTTTCAGTAACCCATACGACACAACACCTCCCACCAACACACACACACACACACACACACATATATATATATATATATATATATATATTCGTGCGCGTGTGTATGTGCACATATATATAATAATGATGTCTTATCGCACCCGAGTGTTCGCGCTTCATAGGGCGGCTTGAGAATGTTTGTTGCAAACGCCTTCTCAGTCCCATTTGTGTTGGTTCGACGACCACAAAATCAGCCTAAAGTTTATACTGCAACCAGTCTAACCAGGTCTTAGTTATAGTTTCTGGGAGAGAGTGCAGATCAACAATCTTTTGAACAAGCCCATTACGTTCAAACTGTATATGGAGAGAGAAGGGAGATCACCGTCCCCTGTGGGATCAGGTTGAGATCATAGACAGGGAACACCATTGGAAAATTCGTAAACTTAAGGAATCAGCACATATGCTAGGCCACAAAAATCTCCTGAGTCGGCCAAGACATAGAAATAAATACAATATGGGAACCAGTAATAAGGAGTGCCAGAGAAAAGCAATGATAACAAAAAGTTGCAATATGAGATCTGGCAAAAAATGGTTGCTGAGAAATTAGGTTTATAATACTCAGAAATTCATACCCAGATGTCCTCAAGGACACATGGCACAGTGGATAAAGGCGTTGGTTAGATCCAGTGACAGACCCAAAGAGTGTGAGTTCAATACCCGGTTCAGGCAGTGGAGAACTTTCAGAGGGAAAATTACCAGGAGATAACCGGATATCCATCAAACATGGCTCGTGGAACTAGTCTACCCCAGTGATCGAAATAAAGGCCGGAGCGTACAACGGCCGAAACGTTGTGACAAATATGGCGACAAAGATGAGGACAATAGTCCGACTAATGTAAATACTGTATACATATGAAAGTGGACATTGAAGGCATGAATATTGCATTTCAGCATGAAACGGACTGTGGCTGATGAGTATTTTACTTCAATGTCCACATTTTATATTTACATACGTTCCATTCCTGATACTAATCACTTTAACCCATAAATATGGCATACCTTAAAACAATACTTTTATCATATATATATATATATATATATATATATATATATATATATATATATATATATATATATATATATATATATATATATATATATATATATATATATATATATATACTTTTATCATATATATATATATATATATATATATATATATATATATATATGAGTTTTAAGACATTTTGTTATGTTTATACGTTCTTTTTTAAAGATAAAAATATTTAAGTAAATGCTCTGTTTATAATAAACAGTATTAACGGCATTTACCGGCCTGAATGTTCAAGAAATGTTTTATAATCAGAGCATTTACTTGCTGTTCCAATAAATATTGAGGTTATCGATCTTTAAAACAAGAAGTGAGGATCAGTATATTTATAACAAATACTTTAAACGCTTCCAATGATCAAAGTAAATAGCTGTGCTCAAAGTAACACCTTTTCATGTTTAGACAAATTTCACCAAGTATAGTTTAACATAATTTAGTGCTGAGTTGTCAATAAAAAAAACTATCACTAGATTTACACATGCAAATAACCCACATATTTACAAGTATTTATTTATTTATATGGGGAGCTCCTGAGTTAAGTTCACTGGCAAGGAAAGAGATGATGTTTATTTAAATAAAATAAATACAGTCTGCCCAAAATATTTTTTTCATTAACTAATATATTTACATATTCATGGTCATCGGCTTTCTTGTTCTTTGATGTACATTTATTAGTTCTTGTCCAGTTTAGGAAGTGTCCCGAATATTGTGATACAGTTGTGTGCTTGTGTTTTTGTTGAGGATTTTTGTATTTAAAAATCCTCTTATAATATTTCTTTACACTCCCTTTCATTTCCTTTTATTTAATTGCATTATTTATCTAACGAATAAAACTAATAACATGATTTCGTTTTTCTAAATATTAAATAATTCTAAGATACGCGGGGAACAAACAATTAAAACTGTTTGAGATTTAGAAAGCTAGACTGATGAAAAGGCCAAACGAAACCACGCATATCCGCAGCATCGGAAAAAAAATATGTCTTCGTCATAGCTAAAAGGCGAAGAAGAGAAAGCTGGGGTGATAACAGATGCCAGGGTCGAGGAGATCATAGGGCAAGACTTAAAACCGCAATTCGTGTTATTTAAAGCAGAACGCCACATCAGAACTGTAGTAGCTGAAGGTATCTATCGCGTTTTCGCATTTAATATTAAAGTAACGCCAAGAAGATGTAGGAAGGAAAGGTGCGTTTTTTTAGCATTATGAAATGTCGTTATTATTTTTATTTTTTTTCTTCATTTTCTGCATTAAATGTTATTCACTTGTTTGTCATGTATAGACTTTATCCATCGTTGACTTGTATTCTGAAATAAAAATGTACTATGAATTTTTTCTTTATAAAGGCTAATTCTTTAGATACAAAATAAAGTGAGCTGAAAGTCTGTGTAGAATCAACCCACATATACGGCAGTGAAGGCCGTATATACTCGTTTATAGTGTGAGTGCTTATTAACTTTCTTGAATCCTGCATTATCGGTGAACGGTTGAAATATACACAGCTATTTTTCTGGAGGGGTTAAAATTCACGCATTTTCGATGACACTAAAGTCGAAGAACAAAGTGTCGAAAGACAAAATGACGAATAGACCAAATGTCAATTAAATGCTTCTAAAATGTAATTAGTAATATAACCAAAATTATTATCGACAGCTTTATACAAGGACTTATTGTAAATTAATATTTTTAATAATTTAATTTTGTAAGGAATTTTGTAAGCCTAATTTTATAGGCTTGAAAATGGAAATAGCGAATGGAATTCAAATTCCGGCAAAGGTACGTTCGTGTTCAATACACACATATAGCCTTGGCAAAGCCATACTTCCAATTCTTTCAAAATGTCAAGCCATGAATTACTTCCTGCCGCTGGTAAAGTGTAACCTATTACAATTTGTTTAGAGGGGATATGAACTCCGACAAGTAACCTTCGTTGCCTGAAATGATGGAAGGAACCGAATAAAGTATTGGGTTTGATTTCAGTTTTTCGTAAGAAGACTTATTCAAATAATGGAATATTGCCGTCATATCTGGTCTCAATTCTTACTTGTCAGAATTCAAAAGCGTTTATGCGACTTTGTAGGGGACGAAATTTACCAAAAAAACAAACAAACACTCGAAACATCATAATACCCTCGTTACTCTAACACTATTTCTATAATAAATATTCAGACGAGCTGCATTCATATTCCTGTCAGTCCTCTGATTCGGCCTTGTGCTATATCTAAGCTGCGCTTTGAAAATTACCCTCATCAGGCCCCTGATGCTTCATGATAAGAAGTACGTCCAACCAAGGTTACTTCTTCTCAAGAACAGCTAGTTTGGAACAGATACCTAAGAGGATGCTACCCCAATCACTACAATCTTCAAGCCTAGGGTCAACCGTTTTCTACATATCCAAATAGTAACATTTATTTCTTGCTTTTACACCCATAAAGTAACCTCTTAAAGTAACTCTCTATCTTGAGTAGCTCTTGTAACTTGTACTGAGGGATCATCTAATAAAAAGAGCTGTGAATAACGATATCATGCACAAAATATAGTAGTAAGTTATTCATCCGCGGTCTCGTTTTATGCTGTTTCAGTTACTCAGTCGACCCCAGAAATCGTACTGTTTACTTATTAATGAGCCAAATGAAATAATGATGTGAATATGGTAATTTAGATATGTAAAAGACGAGCCATAATGTGTTTCCTTTAAAAAGATGAAGTTATTGATTTCGGGAGGTGTATTTCATCACCGCCGACTTAACACCACCGACTCAACACCGGCAAACTAATATCTGTGACAGCACAATTCCACAACTTAAAACCAACCTACTCAGCGCGCGTACAAATCAACGCTCACGTTGAATTCATAGCTTCACACCACTGTTGAATGTCATAGTGTGCGCATCTCTTACGTCGACTTTGAGTCGTAGCAATTTTGAAAGTTTGGCTATTTGTCTTATTGATTTATTAGTTGCAACAGCCTATTTGGCTGACTGGTGAT
The DNA here is from genome assembly GCA_964036315.1 of Acanthosepion esculentum. NCBI lineage: Eukaryota > Metazoa > Mollusca > Cephalopoda > Sepiida > Sepiidae > Acanthosepion > Acanthosepion esculentum. The sequence continues at coordinate 81,846,637 of OZ038476.1, forward strand.
TAATTTACAAGATCGGGCAAATAACCATGCTGAAGCCACAAATATCAGCCTTTACACTGAGCTGGGGATGAAGCAACCGACAATACAGAGATTCATTACGAGCCTGCAAAAGTTAAAAAGAAACCGAGATGCATTTTTCGAGCAATTAATTGGAGGCCATCCCACTCTCTATAAATTGAAAAATTATATGAAGGCAAATGAATGAATTTTACAGATTGTTTCTTCTTTTTCACAACAATCTTCAACTGAATATTTGAGGGGAATTGCATAAAATTTCCAATACAATTTTTTATTAAAAATAAAGTTATGTATAACAAATGATCCTTAATAAATTACTTTTATTTGTTTTTAAAAGTCGACGAAAAATGTCATTAGTTGCATGTCGCTGAGTTTTCCTCGCGCTGAGTATGTTGGTGGTGAGTCGTCCTGGAGTTGAGTTGTCACGGACATGAATTGGTTGGTGTTGAGTCGGAGGTGTTGAGTCGTTCTGCACCCATTAATTTAATATGATAAAAAATAGTATGCCGAGAATGAGAATGAATCTTTTCTAGCATAGCATTTATTACAGTATAATATTATAACTGTTCTATTATTAGTTATTGCTGTTAATCTCTGCCAGAGCCTAATAAGATCTACGGATAAGAACGGTAACCTCTTTCACATAACTTGGGTATAACCGTTCTATTATATGATTCAGTCAGTCATGTGCCATGCGTGATACACGCATAGGCGATCATGTATCTTTCGATGCATGACTGACGAGGCAGAATTTTTCCTGTAGTAGGTTGCCATTTCTTTCTACGATAGACCAGTTGCCATCCATGGCTATAGAACACGGTCTTTCCATTTACTTATCCATAACTGACGAGAAAAAGAGGATTCATACCATTCCCAACGGTATTAGCGTACAAGTGAATGTAATGAATTTTATGATAGCTTAACGTATAACCGGCTCAGATAGCAGAAGAGGTAAGGGTTCTCTAAAATTGGATGGCAGCAAGCCTAAGTGAAGGTAAACACTGAATTCAAGATCGTGTAGAAGGCAACGGGAAAACCACCCCACACTCTTTTTCAGGAAGAAAATTTTCAAAATTATTGAGACTGTTTTTAGTAGAGGCTGCTCTGTCATAGATCATTGTAATTTTGGTATATCATTAATCTACATCTAATAAGCTGACATGAAATTTTTTGTTATTTCAGGTTGAAGGAGACGGTTGTAACAGCTCTTTGAACACACTCGACCAAACGCTACTTGTCATAACTTACTGGTTTACAGAATGCAGTCAGGACGTGAAAAAATTTGGAAGCAAATGCAATAAAATTTCGTGTTGACAGAGATGCGAATCAAATCAGTTCTTCACTCTCCCTACAGTCCAGAAGTTGCTCCCTATGACTGAAAGAAAAATTCAGAGGCAGTCGTTTTTAAGACACTGAAATGAAAGGGCCAGTGGCAAGTGTCTTGGACACCTTCATTTTGGATGATATCCATACCGTCTTCACTAAAAGGCTGGAGCGCTACAAGTACATTGAAGTCAGAAGATGATACTTCGAAGGAGATTAGAGTTTTGTACTTCCTTGAAATTAATAAACGTCTCCTTCTGGAATTGACCACGTAATTCAGAGAAAATGAAGGCATCTTGTAAGAGCCGTGATAGCCTGCGTCTTCAAAGGACATGGCCAGAATGACGTTATTCCATCAGAGATCTACTAGAAATATGCATTCTAAATCGACTTTTTAAAAATCATTTCATCCAAAGCAAGGCTATAAAGCCACTAACATGCATGAGGTTACTAAGTGTTAGAGAATATGAGAAAAACTACTATTAAGGAGAGAGGACAATGAATGAATAAGAATTAAGAAGACAGAAGATAACGAGTGGCATTGCATTTAAGTTTTTGAAGATTGAAGTTGCCTGGGAAGCAAAAAGGCTGAAGAGAATTCCACAATCGAGAAGAGAGAGAAGGAATTGTTAGCATAGAACTTACGGTTACATCTAGCCATTTCAACTGTACATACACGAAAAAAAACTAAACAGACACACCTATCCATTGAATTTACTATATATATATATATATATATATATATATATATATGCGAGGTATAAATTGTCGTATAAATTACGTAAAAATGCGAATAACATTGACATCTCATTTTAACAGATATATTTGCCAAAATTGCACAAAAATATCTTGAAATACTAAAGAGTAAATTTATTGAATAACATCGCCATTAGCTTCAACAACGGCCTCCAAACGACTTCGGAATCTGCTGGATCTCTTCTGGGCGGTTTCCTTGTTTAATTTGGAAAATGCTGCCATAATCCGTGTCTTCAGTTCATATTTGGTGTTACACGGAGTTTTGTTGGTCTCTCTCTCAACAGCGTCCCACACATAATAATCATTGGGTTGCAGTCTGTGGTCGCAGAAATTGTCTGACAGCCATGACTGGGTCTTTTCGCTTGATTGGCATAGTGCAGAGTCCTGTTACCAGACACAGGGTCTCCCAGTAGCCACCATCTTGACTCAGAGCAGCACTACCTCCTCAAGTCACATGATTTAGGCCTCCGTGTGGGAAGATGAATGGAGGCATAACATCACCATCACTAGTGATCACTTCACACACCATAATGTTGACTGTATATATCATCCAACTCATTCCGAATTCTCTTCAGACACCTAAACACTCCAAAATGTTCGTATTGGAGCTTTCGGCGCGAATGCCAAGCAGTACAGCGTGCCGTTTCCTAATTCCTGGGGGAGTGAATTGCATCATTACGGTCTTTTTTCTCACAGACGGTGCCGAACTGACATTACTAAAAAATCAAAACAAACACCGCACTATATATATATATATATATATATATATATATATATATCATAATTTTTTCATTTTTAAAAATATGATTCCATCGCGACAGAGAAATTTCTGTTTCAAAACTAGAGCTAAATTTAAAAATTATATGTATATATATATATATATATATATATATATATATATATATATATATATATATATATATATATATGTAGTCATCCACAGACAGTCTGTTTCGCTGTATCACAGCTCTTCCGCGTGGCTAGACCTCAGATTGCTTCAAGACCGGATCAAAACCCGACCGGTTTGATGTCAGTCAGAGATCCTACCCGCAAGACAGAGAAAGAGAAATTTTAACGTTCGAAATACGCCAGTGACCGGAGAACTCAATTCGTACTTGAAGAGTAATGCAATAATAGCAGTAGGAGCCGCTGTTTTTATAATTTTTAAATCATATCAGCCTCTAAATCATAATGGGTTTCTACTGAGTGTGAAAAAAATAAGAACAGGGAGAAACACTAAACAGCAGAAACGTAAATAAGATGAAAGTAGATAACGATTGACATTGCATATATATTTTTGAAGGGGACTGGGAAGAAAGAAGTTGGAAAAAGTGAAAAAGTCTGTTATCATAGAACCTACGGTTACATCTAACCATTTCAACTGTAAAAAATATGAGACCTTGCCGCCAATCTAGTACTGCGCTCACATTCATAAAGTCTGTGTACCATAGCGGAAAGTTCATCAGAACAATTACCATGAGAGTATTTATGGAAAAGACACAGGGAAGCTCCGTTACGGAGGTGAGAAAACGTGAAATCATCAGCAGAATTTGTGAATGCTAATGATATCACGTGGAAAGTGACTTAAAAACAAAATTGTACGCGTCAAATTCTGGCAAGTGACGAAAACTTTCGATTTCTGAATGACAAAGAACAATGATAAGCAAACAGAGTAACAAATATCATAAATAAAAATAATTCAACTGAAATAGAAGTCAAATATAAACAGTAATCACGCCTTTGGTTTGTTAACGAAATATTGATTATGAACAAACAGATTTCTTTCAGTACTCGATGAAAATGCGAGAGAATATAAAGATTGTGAGAGAGTGGGAAGAAAGCCGAAGTTGAGATAAAAAGAGGTAAGTATAAAGTGGAATATATATATATATATATATATATATATATATATATATATATATATATATATATGTAAGAAATTACTTAACTTTGATATTTACAGTTAAGTAATTTATTTGTATATAATGTTATCAATGCTCTAATTTTTAATATTAATATTATTTTAATATTTTTATTATGCAGCACTACATGAAAATATCTGCTTTAATTTTGAACTTATTACCGATTCTTAAATCTTATATATATATATATATATATATATATATATATATATATATATATATATATATATATATATATATGTTCAAACAAATATTGTGAAATATAACCGACAACGAATGTCTATTATGTTTTATCATTAGCCTTTCCAAGCGTCAAAATTTTCAAAGCGGTTCTATGAAGCCGTGCATGACCAGAGAGAGAAAGAAATGTTATCAAGGGAACCATATGTTTAGATTCCATGTAATATGTTGTGACTGGTTTTGAAATGTAATTTTGTTTACAGTGTGGGTTGCTTTGTTTTAATGTAGATGGCCCCCCAAAAAAACGTATTACGAATTTACGACCTGCGTCTGCTCTTCCGCCGATATCGTCGCATAGCAAAGTTCTATGTAAACTAAACAGTATGTCATCTTTGACTGTGAACGTCTCTGTTGTAATGTCCATATAACCACTCTGATGATAGCTCATGTTAGACAGAAACTTAGATCTACGGTCAATATAATCTGAAAATTGGTTACTACCTATAATTTTCTTAAGGTTCTTAGGTCTACGATATGTTAGAAGGCCGGGTTCCTCAAAAAGCTTTAGGTCAGGTTTGAGATTTAGTATTTACCAGCGACTTATAATTATCTGAGATAATGGAGAAAGAGTGGTGTTTAAAGTGGTTACTAGAGGGATACGTTTGGATTTATTATTAATTTTATACATTATGGTGTCTTTTCTAGGTTGCAAAATTGCTTTATTTATTTGTTCCCTGATTAGACGTTGATTATAGCCACGTGTTGTGAATTGGTGCTCGGGATTTTTAGTGTGTTTACTTAGTTTTTTATATCCTTCTAAGTGCGATTGTGAATAGGGAAGGTTCTCCTTGAGGTGTTTTGAGTGGGAGTCTTAAAGTGTGGATAGTTGTGGGTGTCGGTGATTTTAGTTTGTAGTTTTCTGTTTGTATCGATGTAGATGCGCGTGTCTAAAATGTTTCTGATCTTGTTGATTATTCGTGGTCGAACTTAATGGGGTCGTGTACCGTGTTTAGGGTCATAAGGGATTATGTGAGTTTCTCTTCGCTGCCCGTGTCTATAAAGAAGATATCATCAATATATCTTGCAGAGAATAAGCAATCGATACCGATGAAGCGATAAAAATGGGTTTCCTCAAATTTCCCCATGAAGATTGTGGCATATGATGGAGCCGCAACGGTGCCCATAGCACATCCTCTTACTTGTAGGTAGTGTTTTCAATAGAAATCGAAAGTATTCAATGTAAGAATATGTTCCAAGTGCTTTATGATTACTTCTGTAGGGGGTTCTTGTTTTGTTCTTTTAGTAAGTGCTTCTTTAAGAGCGGTTAGTCCATTGATATATATATATATATATATATATATATATATATATATATATATATATATATATATATATATATAAATAAAAAGCCAAGAAGAAAAAATATTCTTAGCTGACGCGTCTCGTCCTCTGAGGTAATTTATCAATTGAAAATGTAGAGATCTTTTTGTTACACGTGTTTATATACAAGAGCAAGGGTGTCATTGGTTTAACAAGGCTTTTACATTTGAGAAAGGTCATGAATATTCAGCATGTGGTTCTATGGTGAGTCAAAACATGTGGAGGACACAAAATGCCAAATATATATATATATATATATATATATATATATATATATATGTTCCTATCTAGCAGTTTATGAGGGTTCATATACATCTATCTCTCTATCTGTTCTTATATATCAACATCTATCTATCTATCTATCTATCTATCTAATTTTAAGTTTTCACTATATGTATCTCTCTATAAAATTCTGATTTTCTTTCATTGTTTTTACCTCTTATAGCGATGTACTTTTGTATCTCATACTGTTTATTTGTACGTTTTTTGTTCTTTTTTATAATTTTGTGTTCTATTTATTTTTATATTCTTTTATATGCATTTTCTACTTAATTTTCTTCATAGTCTTTGTTTCTATCTCTATAGCTACACACACACACAGACACACACACAAACACATACATATATATATATTTATATTGGTCTGTTCCTATTTCAATCTAGGCCTGTTCATATCTGTCTATCTGATCCTTTTCCATTCTAATATACTCACACCAACATATATATATATATATATATATATATATATATATATATATATATATATATATGCAAATGTAAAAGAACGAAGAGTATGGTTTTAGCCTTCAAAACAATTATTTAAAACAGAGCTCAATACAAAGGTAGAGCCATAAATATTTATTTATTATGCTGTGTTACATTAGAACATGCACCTACCCACTAAAAAACTGTACATCTTGTTTCAACGTTAAAAAAACTTTTTTAACGTTTCATAAGGTGGGGAATCACGATGCTAAGACATTTTAGTAGCTTCGTGATTCCTCACCTGATGAAACGTTAAGAAAATTTTTTAACGTTGAAACAAAATGTACAGTTTTGTAGTGGCTGTGTGCATGTTTTAATGTAACACTGCATAATATATATATATATATATATATATATATATATATATATATATATATATATATATATATGTATTAACATGACTATATATTGTATTTTATTCGGTTCTTTTTATCGATCTATATTGAGGCCGGTCACGATAATTGTTAAATAGTTCTATTTCTGCTAGCAACGCTGTATCGTTTGCATATCCCACGTTGCTTTTATTGTGACCGCCAATAATGAATCCAGGTAAGACATCTTATTCTTTCTAGATCACCTCTCTGTTAAGATTGAATTTCTCCAATGAGAAAAACACATACTTGTCTTACAACCTACAGATGGCTTTGAAGGAAAGGAAGGAAACAGAGTAAAAAATCACTAAACATCAATTGTAAGAATACAGAATGTATAGTTTTCAGTAAAAGGAACAGATGCGAACTATATCACAATTTTATTTAAAGAATACAGATTTATTTAAAATTTATATTTTATATTATTTATTATTATATTATAATTTATATAATTATTATAATTTATTATAGTTTATATATTTGTTATAAAATATAATATAATTTATATATATTATTGATTATTACATCTTAATTTATTATGTATTTATAATTTATTATGATTTATATATTCCTTATAATACATAATATAATTTATATTTTATATTATTTATTATTTTATTATAATTTATTATATATTTATAATTTATTTTAAGAATACAAAATGTATAGTTGTCAGTAAAAGAAAAAGATGTACACTATATTATATTTATTTAAAGAATACAGAATTATTTAAAATTTATATTTTATATTATTTATTATTATATTATAATTTATTATAATTTATTTAATTATTATAATTTAGTATAATTCATATATTTATTATAATATATAATATAATTTACATATTATATTATTTATTATTATATTATAATTTATTATATTTTTATAAATTATTATAAATTATTATAATTTATATATTTATTATAATATATAATATAATTTATATGTTATAATTTATTATAATTTATATATTTATTATAATATGTAATATTATAATTTATATTTTATATTATTTTTATTATATTATAATTTATTATATATTTATCATTTAAGAATACAGAATATATAGTTATTAGTATAAGGAACAGATGCGAACTATACATTAGAGACACCAAAATAAAATAAAAATAATTACACATCTAAGGAAAGTTTTAACAGAGGACGTACAATGTGACATTGGAATAGCAAAAGATGCCTTCCAAATGCTAAGCAAAATGTTAAGAAACAGTATAAAATCTAGTTAGACACAAAGAAAAGAGTACTGAACTATTATATAATATTGGTGCTTCTATATGATCGTGAACGTTGGACAATCTCTTCAAAGGTGAAGAAGAGAACATGCTGCATAAAAAATGTGGTTCTACAGAAGAATGATAAGGATTCTATGAACAGAACAAGTCAATTGCTTCATCCACCGCAAGGAAAGTCGGCTACCTGTGCCGGGCCAGGAAATTTTTCTCCCCGGAATCGATCCACCAAATTTACATATCAACCATCCGACCTTGCATGGAGTATTGCTGCCATATATGGCCTGGAGCCCCTTCTGTTTGCCCCGGGGTTCTTGATAAGATCCAGAGATGGGTATGCAATGTAATTGGCCCTGATCTGGCTTCTCGTTTGCAGTCTCTCTCTCTCACAGACGCGCTGTCGCCTCTCTTTGTCTCTTTTACAAATACTTCCATGGTAATTGCTCCGATGTGCTGCTATCACTGGTTCCCATGAATTCAAGTGTCATACGAGGCTGGCATCTCGTTCCCACCCTTTCACTGTTGAAAGTGTTAAATGTAGACGTCTCTTCTACTCCGATAGCTTCATATCTCGCACCTCACGCCTGTGGAACTCCCTTCCCTATTCCTGTTTCCCTGGCAACTATAATCTCCAACTATTCAAATGTAACGTCAATCGACATCTCCAGTTGTACTGATCTATCTACCATCCTCCTCCACATCCTTTCCTCTATCACTCCTATCTGCTCTTGCTCCAAATCCTCTGTAACCCCTTGCGTGCTAGTGGCTTTCAGCCTTGCCTGGGGTGAAAAGCTTAAAAAAAGTGTGAGCGACAAGGAAGATTTAAGGAAATTTGAAAAAGAAAGAACATTTATATTTAGAATCAGAAAGAATCAAATTAAATTTCTGGGGCACATAATTTGGAGGGAGGGCTTGGAGAATTTGGCAACCATCGAGCATATCGAAAGCAAGAAGGACAGTATTCACCGTGGAAACTGTTAGATGTAGACGTCTCTTCTACTCCAATAGCTTCATGTCTCGCACATCTCGCCTATGGAACTCCCTTCCCTATTACTGTTTCCCTGACAAATACAATCTTCAACGGTTTAAGTGTAGCGTCAATCGACATCTCCAGTTGCCTTGATCTATCCACTTCCCTTCTCCACATCCTTTCATTTTTCATTCCTATCTGCTCTCGCTCCGGATCTTTTGTGGCCCCCTTGGCTTGATCGACCCACTGTCTTTCTCTTTCTCCGCATCCCCTCCCTTGCCACTCCTATCTGCTCTTCCTCCAACCCTTCTTTAACCCCTTGCGTGATAGTGGCCTCCGGCCTTGCTTGGGGTGATATGATTAAAAAAAAATATATATAAAAAAACCTTACTAATAGCGAAAAAGGACAAAGAATTGTGGAGAACCACGGTTACCCACTTCCTGAAGGTAAGCGTCACATAGAAGAAGAATAAGGGGAAATGTATAACTGACTATATATATACACGGCGCAATGACGTAATTCTCTCCGCTAGAAATTTGGAAACGGCATGCTATACTGCTTGGCATTCGTGACGGAAGCTCCAATACGAACATTCCAGCGTGTTTGGGTGTCAATATGAGAACCGTGCGAAGAATTCGGAAAGAGTTGAATAACTCTAATGGTGATTACGAAAGTACGGCATCTCGTAAAACGTACCGTTGTAACCTAGAAAGACTTATTGAATGAGGAATAACCAAAACGGAGAAATGGTAATCTTTATAACATCAATAAAATACAATTTTCGCCAATGGCGTGAAGTAGGTAATCCACTGCTAGTGGTGGAATACTTAGAAAGCATATTACACCTTCACTTACAATAGTGTCCAACGTATTTATGAGGATTGGGACATACCCATTAGTGTTCATAGGTACGGTATATAACACTGATCGTTCTGATAAGGAAAGAATTAATTAGATCCAGTACAGGGTTGACAACGATCCCTCCAAGTCAGTCAAGTCCATATCCAGGGATACATGAGTGTCTGAGTTGCTAATCAGGCAGGTAGTGCATGAAGACATCTGTATTTCTCATGCTAGATGAGAAAGGGCCACTTTTTATCTCAAGCCATGAAAGACAAGGGGAAAGACCGCGCTAAGAATCTTTTGGACAAACTCATGTATCCCTTCCAACCGAACATGCTTTGGCTTTTCTCAGACGAAAAAGATTTCTGCCAGGATAAGATGGTGAACACACAGAACAACCGTTGGCCTGTTGTGCCGCCAAAAGATATAACGAGAGTTATGAGAACGAAATATCCAGTCACTATCATAGTGCTTAAAGTGACCACTAGTGATGGCGAATTTGGACCTCCCTTCATCTTCCCAAAGAGCCTCAGATTCAACACGGAGGACTACATCACGTGCCTTGGTGCGGTAGAGCTGCCCTGGGCCAAGAGGACGGCTGCTGGAAGACTTTGTCTGGCAAAGGGAATCTGCACCATACCACACAAACAGAGGAACCCAGTCATAGCTGTTAGACAATTTCTGCGAACACATCACCACTTATATGTGGCCACCTAACTCCGCCGACTGGAATATGTGGGGCGCAATTGAGCGACTGACAAAGAAAACTCCTTGTAACAACAAAGATCAAATGAAGGCAAGCCTTATGGGAGAATTTACTAGCTTAAACAAGTAGGCCGTCCAGAAGAGTTGCAGGAGATTCTGAAGTCGTCTGGAGGCGTGGTTGAAGCCAATGGGGATATTATTGAATAAATTTACTTTCGTATTTCAAGATATTTTTGTGTAATTGTGTTAAATATATATGTGCAAATGAGATGTCAATATCAATTCTGCATAATTTAGACGGCA
>OZ038476.1:81862420-81954920 GCA_964036315.1 Acanthosepion esculentum
CTGCTATTTAACTTGAACTTCTTAGTAAAATCTAAAGGAGAATAAGCAACAATATTGGCCCAGATCTGGCAGCTCGGCTTCAGTCGCTTTCCCACCGCCATAACTTAGCCCCTCTCTGTCTTTTTTATAAATACTTTCATGCTCATTGTTGGCATGAGCTCTTCGCTATGGTACCTAGACTTCATGAATTTAAGCGCAGTACGAGACTGCCGTCGAGATCTCATCAATTCACAGTTGATTTGGCAGCCATGAGTTCTATGCTATCAGTTTATTTTCTAGCACTTCTTGCTTGTGGAACTTCCTTCCAGTTCCATGCTTTCCAGCCAACTGTAATCTATAAAAAATTAAATGCAATGTCAATCGCATTCTACTGTCTACCTGGTAATTATTTTTCCTCTTCTTGCTCCTTATTAATGTTTCCGTCCTTAATTCTTCCACACCATGTAACCCCTTGCATCTTAGTGGCTTTACTTCCTTGCCTGGAGTGATACCGTTTAAAAAAATCACCAAGTTGCATAATAAAAATTCCCGCTTTTCAGTTTTGAAGGATATATAAGAAACTTCTGATTCCTCATCAAAAGAGATATACATGAGAATAATAAAAAAAAATATGCTGATATATATATATATATATGTATATATGTATATATATATATGTATATTCACTAATATATATATATATATATATATATGAATATTCACTAATATATATATATATATATATATATATATATATATATATATATATATATATATATATACATATATATTAGTGAATATACATAATATCGAACGTCGATAAGACTACTCGGATTTTCATGCAGTTTATGCAATCCTCTTTTTATAACATCTTAGGAATAAATATACTTACGTACGTACAAGTATTTGTGCGGGTATGTATTTTTTTTATCCTATCCATTTGTATATATATATATATATATATATATATATATATATATATATATATATATATATATATATATATATATATATATATACACATAGTAAGGTAAAAAAATATGTTGGTATATAATCCAAGTGGATCCTAGTAATGTGAAAAGATTAGAACTGATCCACAAAAAAGCGCACGGTGTATTTTATTTATAAAGAGCAAAATAATTAAAATTCGTCGTCTCCCGAAGTAACTTATTCCCCATATGAGGTTAAAGGATCTGTTCGATTATTAATTACATATATATATATATATATATATATATATATATATATATATATATATATATATATATATGTATATATATATATTCTGACACCCCCTAAAAATAAATTATTATCAATATTTTTAATAAGAAGATATATTATAAGCTGAGAATTACTCGATATATAAATAGGAAGATCAATACAAATACAGAAAAAATGTATAGTTAAATTTTATGGAGTATGCAACAGCATTTGGCAAGATTACGAGACAAAGACCAAATTGCTGAGAAAACTTGGTTTAATCGAGAATGATGTTTGAATAATCCAGAAAAATACGTTGAGAGCAAACCGCTTCCATAGCAATAGAAAATTAATTCAGTTAGATAGAAATATAGAAAAGGCCGTCAAAGGGTTAACAATTTGGAATTTATTAAGAAGTTGCAGCCGGGAGTTTCCGTAGCCAGAGTATGTGAGGAATACAGCGTGAAAAAACAAACTGTATACGGAGGAGTAAGGAAAAACTCCAAGATTTTGCAGTGAAGTTTGATGTGAACCCTATCACAGATAAGAAAGTTGTGCATAAGCGGCAGCAGATGAAAGTTTCAAACTTTATTTAAAGGTAAATTTAAAACGTAACATACACACCATCTCCCTCTCTTTCTCTCTCACTCTATCTGTGTGTGTGTAATTTTTTTTAAGTTACTACATTAATTTAAAAATAAAATACACATACGTATATAGTGTAATTACATTTATTTACAATGATTTTGTACTGTACTTTGTGTTTTAAGCTACGAAAAAAAGTGCTTCAAATTAACGGACAAACGGATTTAACGGACAAACAGATTTAACGGACGACGCTCTCCACTATTAGACCATTAAATTGAGCTTCCACTCTAATTATAATTTAATCATGAAATAATATATTTCTCTTGAACTAATCATATAGTTTGAATTTTCATATTTAGATTTCGGCATTAAATACCCGCATATAAAAACAATAAAACCAGCCAATCACCATTCATACTTGCTGAAGAATGAAGATGTAACATCATGTCCAACATGCCAGGCTGCACTTAGGAAACACATTTTACCTGAATGCACCCACTTAGCCTCTAGAAGACATAAATACTACAAGGAAACCCAACACGAGAAAACTATTTGAAATACCAAAACCGTCAAAATAATTTCTTGCCTTAAAGAAATAGCTTTATACTAAAACATATAACACCTGCAATAAATCATCTACAAAATATATATCTATAAAACACACGTTTACCCTGAAAGTATAAAATAATGTACAAAATTTCTGTTGTTGAAGGCATGAAATTACGTAAAAATATTTAGATTTCGGTATTAAATAAACCATATAGGTTGATATGCTGCTAAACAACGAAAAAACAAAACAAAACAAATAAAAAACCCAACAATCTTGAGTGGCACTCGAGCCTTTTATTGAGAGAACTTTAATAAAAATATTTTCTAGATTAGATTCTGATTGGTACTAAGCTTTGCTGCAAATGTTGGAAATATCAACTTTGAATTTTTTCGTACACCACGTTAATGGTAAAAATTGATCCCTTTCTTAATTACAAATTGTCAGTGGAGAGGTTGCGTTGGAAGGAAGAGTGGTTGGCGTTGGCTTGATTCAGATTACTATTAGATTCGTGCGACCTACATCATTAGCTGTATCGATTTCATATTGTTGGTCGAACGGAGCGAGAACCAATCGATCAATTCAGACTGTTTTAACATTCTTTTTTTACTTTATATTGTTATAGACTCATTGAGATTCAGAGTAGTAATATCTACTAGATTTTAATGGAAGAGCAAGTGACAAAATGACCTCCCCAATAATCCAATATTATGCTTTGAATTCTTGCTGTCGTCTGGACGGTTCCATTTCTCTTCACATTTCTGATTTGTCCAGTATTTTATAAAATTCTTCACGACCGTACACAGGGATTTAGTAATAATACTTAACCAGGTAGCACATATATTTTATTCTATGTCCTGGTAAAGACTGTCAATTTAACCAAATTCCAGTTCTTTTTCAATTGGGGAGGATGAAAAATTGTGACACCGAAATCCGAAGGCGCATTGGAATAGAAAAGGAGCACTTCCAAAAAGTAAACGAAATATTAACAAACGGGAAAATTTCAAAGAAAAGAGTGGAACAGCTATGTAAAATCTGTCTTCCTATATGGCAAGAAATATTGAACAATCTCCTCCCAGATGAAGAGGCAACTTAGAGCAACAGAGGTGTAATTCTACAGAAGGATGCTGGGAAAGCAATGTAAGGAACGAGGAAGTTTTAAGGAAAATGGAAACTGCTGTAGTGTCCACCATCTAAAGAGTCTATGTTGGACTCTTCCGTCTACTATAAGATTAGTAGGAGAGAAGGGCTTATGGGACAGTCGAATAAATTGTTCAATCGAGGCTGTGAATTTTCGCAGCTGCTGTCTAAGGCAGAGAGGAACCCGGACGAGGTTTTGCCAATGGGCAAAGTTTCGTCCAGGGAGGAAGACAGACCCTGAACCCGTTTATGCGGGTTCTAAGGGAATATACGGGCTCAGAGAACACACGGTAAACTGGGGATGTTAAATATTAACAGTCGAATAGATCTGTTCTCGCTGTGCTGGTCAAACACTCTGCTTCCTGGCAGAGATGATCCCCAGACGAGGCTATGTCGAAGGGCAGAGTCTCGTCTCGGCAAACAGCTACCCGATCTCGTTTTATACAAGGTCTATGGGGAATTATTGGCCGAGCCCGCGAGCTCGGTTTGCCCTACATTAAACTCGGCCTTGTGCCACATTCTACTTCTTGAGGAGGCTAGTAAATATAACAGTCGAATAGATCTGTTCCAGCTCTGCTGGTCAAACTCTCTGCCTCCGAGCAGAGAGGATCCCCAGACGAGGCTATGTCGAAGGGCAGAGTCTCGTTTCGGGAAACAGCTACCCGATCCCGTTTTATACGTGGTCTATGGGGAATTTTTGCTTATGGATTCGGATTGCCCCACATTAAACTCGGCCTTGTGTCACGTCTTACCTCGTGGGGAGGCTGGTAAATGTCAATAGTCGAATAGATTGTACGCTGGGTCATCCGACACACACTCACTAATCGTGTAATACTCTTCTGTTGTACTTACTGTTTAATATATGATGTATCAGTAACACTTGTTTTGTTATTTCTTTAACCAGTTACTTGGTCACAACGGAAACAAACAGGGCACTTAAACTTGGAATCAGAAAGAGATGGAAGAAATAATGAGGAAAGAAGGTTTGGAAAATTAGACACTTACAGGACTGGGTGACACAACAGACGGCTCTTGTGAATCGACAGCAGAACGGGAAGCAGGCGAAATGGTAAAATGACAAATATTAATAAGAACTCTTAAGTATAGGAAGTTATTGAGGGGCATGATCTCTCACGCCCTGAAGGGACACGGTATGTAGAAGAAGAAGAAGAAGAAGAAGAAGAAGAAGAAGAAGAAGAAGAAGAAGAAGGTTTTTGAAACTGACACTAACAGATTCTTTAATCTTGCCTTATGATAAATAAATTTAGTCCTTTGACTCTTCAGTGTACCTAAATTCTGAACAATTTCAATTTTTACTCCGTAATATTAATTTATCTAATCTCAACCCATGTTCTGTTTCTCGGGTTATAAACTTATCAGGATTCCTTTTAGGACTTTCTAGGACGATTTTAATAGCCCTGAGTATAACTTTTCCGGACTTACAAATCTTTAAGATTGCTTTTAAATTTCTTCAGGACTGTTTTTAAAGTACTGATAATGTCGTTTTCCTAGATTACCAAATTAATGACCTAGTAACGCCATCTGAGATTGCTTTAAAAACGCCGATAATGCTGTTTATTGTGTTTATATATTTTCAATTCTAATTGTAATGGTCTTCCGTATTTTCTGTTGGAATTTCTGCGATAAAGATTTATCATTATTCACGCGATTTACATTCAGACAATTGTCCTCATCTTTGTTGCTGTCATCACAACATTTTGGCCGTTGTACCCTCCGGCCTATTTAATCAGTCTCTGTACCGTTTTAATAATTCTGGTAGTTCTTTTTTCTGGGGATTACAAACCTTCAAATTTCATTGTATAGTTTTTCAAGACTGTTTAAAGAACCTGACAATGCTGTTCGTCGTGTTTACCTTTATTTTGGGCTATCAGTGTGGAAAGTCAAATAAAGTAGCCGAATTCAAATTCCGGTTGATTACTATATATATATATATATATGTATATAAATATAAAAGTGAACATAGTCCAACTAGTTGTCTGACGATTGCATCTAGCATGAAACAGACTGTCGCCTCTAAGTGCTGACTTCTATGTGCACTTTTATATTTACACACGCTCTATCTCTGATATTGAGCACTTTATCCCATAAATATAGCACACTTTAAGACTATATTTCTTCATATATATATATATATATATATATATATAAATATGTATATATATATATATATATGTATATATATATATATATATATATATATATATATATATATATTTAACAAAAAAAAGTTAGGACATATTCTATTTTACTAGAACCCCAACTTTAAAGCTTTTAATATCTATGATAACCTTGCTTCGTTGTCAATTCTCATATGCTTGTATTTTGATTGGTCATACTAGTTTATGTAACAGCGTTTACCCCTAGCGAAGGATCGTTAATTAATTTGAAACTTTTAAAACCATTTATTCTACATTCAACATCATCACTTGATAAGACACCGGAGGTGTTGAAACAAAATGGCTATTTTTGTAGTGATTTTATAACATATTTATGTTATAATATTTAAATAAATAATTATATATATATATATATAGTTCGAATTTTACCATAGTTGATTTGTCCGGAAGGCGAATTCTTGATGTTATCAGACTGGATCGAGGTCGATTCCAACGTGCGGCACCTTTGGAAAGTTCCTGAAAAGCATACCACCGGTTGACTCAAGGATTGTGAGTAAAATTGGGTAGACGGAACACTTGTGGGCCTTCGATAGCTGTGCTAGCACGAACCCACAAGTCATCGTAACCGAGGGTTTGAGCATGCTGTCTTTTGTTCAAATTGTTGATCACTCTAGATAACACGATCTCTTCCAGAAACTGTAACTAAGGTCTGCTCAGCATAGTTGCAGTATAAACCAGAGGTGGGCTCTGTGGGTGTTGAGCAAATGTGCCTGAGCGAGCGTCTGCAACAGGGATTGGCTAGTGTCCCAAGTAGACGGGTATCCTCGAATACGAGTGGCCATCTATTTATATTTAGTTGGATTCATGTGAGTTTATAGCAGCAGGAAACCGGCGACGTTTCGTCTGTGAGACATTGGTTGTAAGGTGGAAAGTAAAGGGTGTTCTAATAACTCGGACCGATTTTAAACTTAACTCACATTTAAAATCGGCCCAAGTTATTGGAACACCCTTTAATTCGTCACCCAGAAGAACGCGTATAGGCTTTTGGATCATGACTGGAAAGAAAAGACTAGGCAGTTCCTATCAACATACAGTAGCAGTTTTCGGCCTGATCTGCCTCTTGTAAAGCTTGAGGATATCAGGGGGAGTCAGGTACTTGATGGAGTGAAGACGAATGTAAAGGTGACGAACAGAGGCTAACATAAGATTGTAGAAAATTAAAGCGATTATAAGGCAGTAAAAATTAAACGGTCTTTATACGCGTACGATATTCAATCAAGTCGATATAGTCTTCAGGCAGGAAAGAGAAGATGTACCGGTAAAACCAAGAATTGTCCATTTTTATTCACTAAAAAAGAAATCCCATTATGGATGTTTAGGTCATGTCTTTAGGATTTTTAGTAGTCATTCTCAGGGATTGGAACAAAGAATTTATGAGAAAATGAATATAACGAAATTGACCGGAATTCGAACTTGGCTCGCCAAATTCTCATTTCAAAGCCTCAAACCTTCCACTGCACATCCATTGATTAATGTTCTTCTCCGTAATCTTGAGGCATCTCCATTCTATTTTTATTGACTCGTTTGTACTCGATTTTACTCACCTCTCTACATTTATTGTAGTTGCTTCTGTTTACTTTTGTGGACTCCGCTATGCTTCGTTATCTTTACTGTATTTCTAAATTCTTATCAATGCATTTGTGTGTAGTCATATCAAAGTCAAAAGGATGATATAGCTACAATTAGATCCAGTAGTTAATCAATACTGGGTGCAATCAACAATCTATTTTATCCGACAAAATTATCTTTTATTGATATAGCTATCTTCATTACAGGTGTTTTTTGTTATCATTTTTCCATTGACATATTATCATTATTCTTTGTTCTAAAGCCACCTTTAGAGACATTTTCAAGACATTGTTTTCTTAACGCGATTATTGCTTGATATCCTCTTGATTGATTAAAATAAAAAATAATTACGTTTCATTTCATTCACCTTTTATTCCGCACTTCCTTTCAGGAGAAGAGAACAATTCATTTGTCAGTTATTGTCTATTTTGAAAGAAATATATAAATTAACATTGAAATTCTTTCTGGGGCGTTAATTCAATTATATTAAGTTTTTCTTCAAAATTATTAAAATGATTTTTAATATATCGGTTAAATTTTCTTTCAAGCTATTCTTTTCTATATCCCATATATATATATATATATATATATATATATATATATATATATATATATATATATATATATATATATATATATATATATATTAGTATTTCACCTCAAGCAAGGCGGGAGTGCCACTATCACGGAAGGGGTTACAGAGAATGGGAGCAAGAGTAGAGACGTCATTGCGGAAAGGATAAAGAGAGGGATGGGGAATTAAATCAAGGCATCATCAGATATCGGTTGACATTACATTTGAAGACTATAACTGTCAGGGAAACAAGTAAGAGGAAGGGAGTTCCACAGACGGGAAGATGCGAGACATGAAATTATTGAAATAGCAGAGACGGCTACATCTAACTGTTTCAACAGTGAAAGGTTGGGACTGAGATGACAACCTAGTAAAACGCTTAAATTCATGCAGATTGGGATTCAGTGAAAGTAGCTCGTCGGAGCCGTTACCTTAAAAGTACTTGTAGAAAAGACAGAGGGAAGCGATGGCACGTCTGTGAGAACGTGACTGTAGACGAGATACCAGACCAGGACCAAGCAAATTGCATATCCATCTCTGGATTTTTGTCGAGGACCTTGAGACGAACAGCGGGGGCTCCAGACCCTATATGGCAGCAGTATTCCATGCAAGGGCGAATGGTTTATTTTATAGATTTGAAGGATATATATATATATATATATATATATATATATATATATATATATATATATATATATATATATATATACTCAAAACTCTACTACACTCTATTCTTAGCTATATTAAAGACACCACCCATTTTCTAAGGATCCTGAGCAATATAGACAATTTACCTAAAAATGCACTATATTTGACCATGGGTGTGTCATCCTTATTTTCTAATATCCCCCACGAGGAGATAATACTAACCTGCAAAAATTATTAAGTCTGGGAAGCTTCCACGAACACTATATACATGATATTTCCGACATTATACTTTTTATACGCACAAATTACAGTTCAACAGCATTTTCTTCAAGTCAGATTCACAGTGATGGGAGCGAAAATGGCCCTCAACTATGACAACATTTTCATGGATGCCTTTGAACAAGATATGTTTAGTAGATACCACCTGGCACCCCTAGACTCTCACAGGTACATAGACGACATGTTCTTTATATGGACACACGGAGAGAACAATGTCCTAGACCTTAAAATCTCCTTAATTATTTCCATCACATTATCAAATTTAATATGGAATATTCTACCACTTCCATTCCGTTTCTGGACATATTGGTACGTCTCAATAACAACCACATCTCTACTACACTAAACACCAAGCCTACTGATGTTCATTGCGAACTTAATTTCAATAGCTGCCACCAGACGAACCTAAAACGTCTATAATCTACAGCCAATGCTCGCGCATTAAATGCATCTGTTCACATAAGGAAGATTACAACATATACATAAGACAACTTTGCAATCACTTTCTTAATAGGAATAACCCACTCACAGTTATCAAAGAATCTATCACCAAAGCTCCCAAACAAAACAGAAACACTCTCCTCACCTATGAAACTAAAAATTATAATTCCAAATCATTTTCCCCTGTTTTATTTCTTTTTTCCCTTTCTCTTTCTTCCATTTCATCACAACATATTCTAACCATAGTTCCGCTTTTCAACACTCAACCACGTAATCTGAAATTTTTGCTACAACTTGCTACACGAAAGACGTTTTCCCCAAACTATAACGCTCTTCATCAATGTTTACAATCTTACTCCCCTATGACATAAACTAGAAACAGCAGACCTGCCGAACACTTTAAATTTATTTTCATAAATAATGGTTCGCACACCGAAGTATCAGACAGAGACCTTGTTTTTGCTAATAATACGATTTACACCGGAAAATATCCCATCTATAAATACATCTGTCTGGGAAGAATTCCCATGTCTCTGTTTGTTCCTCGGACTGTTGATGAAGGACACAGGCGTGTCCGAAAATTCCGAAGATAAAACCTTTCTGTCCTATGGTTAATAAGTGTTTATCGTACTGATTATATTGTTACCATTTCGCTTGCACTTATTTATTAACACACACACACACACACACACACACACACACACACACACACACACACACACACACACACACATATATATATACATATATAGGTGCTTCCAAAATTTAGCTAAAAAGTGATCCTATATGCTGAAAAATACCCCAAATTTAATAAAAATAACGCTTTAACACCAAAAGAAGTATAAACAAAGGATTTTTTTATATAAAAAATATTTTTTAGTCTTTATTAGAACCTTCGGAATTTTGGTTAAACTTCTTGTTCGTCTCGCTTTAACGAGGGCAGTAAATTACGGTGAAAAGCGGATGTATTTGAAAAATTCTTGCAAACATCAGATAATTTTCAGATTTTAATGAAACTATCATGGCTTATTCACAAATGAATTTAAATATTTTGGAAACATTTATTTTTTAGAATATATTGGTAAATATATTTTTTTTTACATTTGTTGTCCAACATTTATTTAATTTTACGAAATTTCGAGAAATCTTTTTTGTAGAGCTTAATGTTTATATTAGTTATCAGCACAAGTACAAGGAGAATTTAAATCAACATTTTTTTAGTAAACAGGACCCTCCTTGAATGGCAAAATAAAAATGCAATAAAACTAAGACATTATTTAATGAGAAATGCTTTTGATTGCTTTCATAGATACAATATATTATGGACACTATTTTCTTAAGAAATATTTTTATCGATGAATAATGGAATTTTATAAGAATTGTTTTCATTTAAAAAAGTAATTAGAATAATTTATGAACTTTAAAATTTTAAAAAATTCTGTATAATTTGTATCAAGTGATATTGTTATTAAGTAAAAAATGTATTTACTAATCATAAATAGAAGAGTTTACTACAATTACGAGACCCTCAGTATTTTAAAAATAACTTTTGTATGTGTCTCTGTGTGTATAAACGTACTGATTTTTGTAAATACGGATCTTCGCACACTACATAAGAGAGGTAACTCTAGTAAATTTAAAATTTATAGGAAATTCTCTAACGTTTCTTCAACACGTGTCTTCGCAATTAAAGCTATATTGACAAAATACTTATAATCCAATATAAATATTAGAGTACTTAAAATATTTTTAAGATAATAGATATAATTCCTTATATGGAAAACGCCGCTAGATATTATTCGTCATGTAAATTTATTAGGATTATTTCTTTCTTATATAAATATCGTAATCATGATTAATTCAGATTAATTAAAATTTGAATAAGTTAATCTTCCTCAAAGATTCAGAAAAGTTTATCTTATTTCTGAAACATTTTTTAATAAAGAAAAAATTATGGTGTGTTGACAGATTTGTCAGTATAATCGATTATAGAAAAAATAATGCTATCAATTTAAATTCACTTTGAAATAAAAGATTTTATTTTTATTAATGGGAATATTAAATTTAATCTTTTAACTTGAAATTAAAACTACAATAAAAGCTTCAAGAAAGATGTTTCATTTTTAAAATGCATTTTAGATTTAAGCTCTAGGTATCACATTTATATATATATATATATATATATATATATATATATATATATATATAAATAAATATAGGTAACTATACTCGTGTCGAAAAACCTTCGAATTCTTGATTTAACAATAGCCAAATCAATCACGAAGCGAAAAAAAGGTTTTAAAAAAGAAAGAGCCAGGAAAATGAAAGTCTGTCGAAAATAATCGCACAGATACAGGTTCAAGGCTCAAAGGAAAAAACCCGATACGAGTAAACAACTAAAGAGCTCAATACAAATATATATATGAAAATAAAATGGTTGCGTGAGGAGCGAGTCAGAAAATAGCAACCTTGTTCCAGCAACGAAATATCAGTATTTTAGAAACAGAGAAACATGCCTTCTACAAGCTAAGAAAAGTATTATGAAATAGGAAAATATCGTTAAAAAAAAAGAAAAGAGTCCGATATCCGCCGATATTGAAAGTCAATGTCGGACAGTTTTCATACAGATGAAGGGAAGACTAAAGAAAGGAGAGATGTGGTTCTACAGTAGGATGCTGAGGATGTCAAGGACGCAGCATGTATGTAACGAGAAAATTATAAGGAAAATGAAGATAAAAATGAACGTTTATACTTGGAATTAAAAAAAAAAAGACCGTTGAAATTTCAGGGCCATATAAGGAAAAAAAAGGCTGAGAAAATTTGACACTCACAGGACATATTAAAGACAAAATGAATAGAAGAAGGCAGCGAGTAACCAACCTAACGAGCTTGTATAAATGGATAGGGGAATAAGGATAGGGATAGTAAATAGACAAACATTGCAGGGAGCTACGAAATATAGGAAATTGTGTAGAGCCATGATCTTCCACGTCCTGAAGGGACACAGAGTATAGAAAAAGATTACTAAACTCTGATCAATTAGTAGAGAGAGAGAAAGAGAGAGAGAGAGAGAGAGAGAGAGAGAGAGAGAGAGAGAGAGAGAGAGAGAGACACACACACAGTGAAAACAGAACTCTGTAGATGAGCAAATCACTCAGAAAGACTAGTGAGGTACAACCACGCTACGGTACGTGCCCTACTGAAGTAATGTTTTCAATAAAACAATCCGTTATTTGACGGCTATATGCAATTTAATGATGTATCAGAAGAAGAAGAAAGGTGGAATATTCCGACTCCCGTAGCCATTATCCAATCTGATGACAAATTCAACCTTTACAGGAGCTAAGATGCCCGGCCATGCTGAGGACACCGTCTTGCCACCATCGGCGGGTACTCGTTAATGAGCTGCTATATTAAATTATGAGTTACCTGGAGGACGGAGGCCGTCATTACAGAGAAGGCTGTTTGCTAAGGCTGCCTGTTGAGCTTGGAAATATTGAATTCGAAAACTGCGGAACAAATGAAAGGAATAGTGAGAAGAAAATAAAGAAAGAAAGACACTTTGCTACAAATGCTAATAGCAATGTCGGCCATCCATTATATCAGACTCTACTACTTAGTCTACTACAAATGAATAATTTATGGCGTGTGCCTCGTGGCTGAAATAGCTGCATATTTCCTATCGGCAACAGTGTTCGGTCTTAAAGCAGAGGTAAAGGTCAGGAGTTTAGATGATGATTTTCAAGGCATGTATGCACTGGGGGACTGGTAATTGGGCCCCTAATGGAGTTGGTCTCACATACCAGATAAAAATGCAATAAAGAAACAAACACAGACAACTGTTTTAGTAATAAAAAGTAATAAGATCTTCATAAAGTGATCGGCCACATTATCATTTACTCAAGTCCAATGTGAGAGAACATTTTCAAAGCTTAAGACCATAAAGACATGGTTAAGAAATTTGCTGTTTGAAAAAAATTGGATTCAAACATTTTACTATTCATTGAAAATGAATTGTTAGATGAATTGGATGGAGAATAGATTATTGGCAGATTCGCACAATCATCTCGTGATCACAACGATTGCTCTTAACAAAGAGGACAGCATACAATGCTCTATTGTGCATTTGAACTATCTGTTAATGTATAAATTGTGCAATAAATTATCTGCTAAATTGTAAATGGTGCAGTAAACATTCTGTTAATGTGTAAATGGTGCAGTAAACTCTGGTAATTTGTAAATGATGCAGTAACCTATCTATTAGTGTGTAAATTGTGCAGTAAACTATCTACTAATCTGTACATTATGCAGTAAGCTATCTGTTAATGTAGAAATAGTGCAATAAACTATCTATTAAGATGGTGCTAACTGTTAATGTGTAAATTGTGAAGTAAACTATGTTAATATGTAAGTGGTGTAGTAAACGATTTGTAAATGTGTAAATTGTACTGTAAACTATATCAAAAATCGTTAAAATTTAAAAAAATAATAATTAAAAAGATGAATTATAACATTCTCTATTTAATTTGGTATCTACTTGCAGTAATAGGTACAATACATGTACACTGTAATTACTAAGAAATACACAGACTTTGTACAAAAAATTTAATTGTAACCGTTTTTCCAGATATATTTTTGAAAGATTTTTATTTGTTATGAAATTTAATTTATAGAATTGTAGTTGTGGGTGGTCCTTCTTCGTCTCCTGCTAACCAATACTTTTAGGCCTAGTCTGCTAGCGCATGTATGTCGTTCTAACAGCGCGGGACAAAAATTCTTACATCTGTTTAGCTATTTGCGGCATTAAGAGAAACAGAATACCAGGTGTAACAGCAAAATTGTCCAAATCGTGTAACAGTAAAATTGACCAATTGTTAGATTAAACGCGTAATGGAATTTTCCTAGGTTTTTATAATACTATTAGACTCTACTGTGAGTAAGAAGCATGTATAATTACTCTCCAAGATTTACAGAAGAATCGGGATGAAATCGATCATAAACGAAAATGACATGTTCATCAGTAGTTAATCATAGCTAAGGATCGGAAGCTCTTGAAATGATGTTCATATATATATATATATATATATATATATATATATATATATATATATATATATATAGTGTGTGTGTATTTAGGCAGCATTTTTTCATTAATGCATGTTTCATTAAATAATATAGACAAGTTGTGTCGATTTATTTTATGTAAATTCTTTTCATATCGTCTGAAAAGCTTAATAAAATTATCATTAAAAGACGAAATAAAATCACCATATTGATACATATTTTTTAATCCTATTTAAGCTTTAGGCTTACATAAGCCATTATCAAAGATGACAATTGAATTACATATATATATATTAAACAATACACGGACAAAACAATAATGACAGTCTGTTTTTGTTTACATGGAAGATTTCCAAGCAACGACAAACTCGTGCATACAAGACGCTGGAAGCGAAAATCGCACCCCAACTCATAACGTCACACATGACCACGCAAGAGTGAAAACGAGAAGTATTAAGTATGGGAAGCCGTTCGTATATATGTATCAATATATATATATATATATATATATATATATATATATATATATATATATATATATATATATATATATATATATATGTATACACACACACACACACACACACACATATATATATATATATATATATATATATACATATATATATATATATATATATATATGTGTTTGTGTGTGTGTGTGTGTGTGTTAGTGTGTGTGTGCCTTATTCCAGGATCATTTTCAAACGTATTCAAGATGATCTTCATCCAATCAAACCTTCTTTCTCTCCTGAAGTAACACGGTACTTGTCAGGTTTCACGTACGGTTTCATTTTCAAGTCTTTTTTTCATTGCTCTTTGAACTATCATAGCTGAAACTCCTCTCTCACGTGTCAAACGTCTTATGAATTGTGTTGCTTTTTTTCTAATTGATCTCTTGATCTCAAAGTTGAAATGATATTCCCTGTTTCTCTTGTGACCTCCTGATCGAGTTTACCTCTCTACTGTTCCCTCTTTTTAAAATCTATTCACCGTTTTCTTGATGGTCCTTGAATGGAAGCCAGAATATTAATGTTGGTATCATTACTGAAGCGCTGAATGATCATTTTCCTCTCACCATGGATCATTTAGGAAGACAGTAGCTCTGACACAAAAAAAAATTACTGGCTCTCGTTTCAGCTGAATAGCTCAAAGGGTTTTTCAGTGATTCTTACTGAAAATGGTGTTAAGATGGCTAAAACTCAATTTGTTCAGTGATAGATATTAACTATTTTGTGGGATGGATAATTATTCCGTTACACGATTTGGATAATTTTGCTGTTACACCCGGCATATATCTTCGAACAATTCTCAAATATTTCCCTTCCAGCTAACACAATCGCCATGTCTGCAACTATCATCACAAATAATACTATTTTTACGATTGAAAAGCATGCATTAATTTTTATATATGAAAACGATGTTAGGCAAATAAATGATAGAGTGGAAAATTTCAGCGTTCCGGGGAACTTCAGCATTTCCTCTCCGTAGATAATTATAACATTCATGTTTTTATATATCCCTCTTCACCCTCATACACATATATAATTCTGTTATGTTTGCGTGAGTTCTGAGGACCGAGCAATGCATTTGTTGATTGGAAATAATTACCAAGAACGTTTTTAGGTTTACAGCATTTTATTACTTACTAGATAAACTGAGTTAATACTACTCTACAAAAGAATTAGTGAAATATGGAGAGACGTTGCCACACGTGTACCGGTGTAGTCCGCCATCTTGGATCTCTCTCTGTATTGCCACACGTGACGTCTGACGTCACGATGTCCAAAGCAAGTGGGATAACTCTTAGAATACTTTGGAGTTATCTCCCTCTTATGTTTCCTTCCAACAAATTCCATAAACAAAAACATTTCTTTTGGAGAACGAAGTGCGTAACACAGGCTTTTTGTCACATTTTGTCATTCGTTTACTAATATTGACTTCTTTAAATGAAAGAAAATACCTTTGGAAACCTTTTATGTCAACAGGTTTCGCTCCTTTCTCAAGCTAGTGTGGAAATTTTATTTGGTAACCTGTATTTATATAGAGAAGAATCACGGAGAAAGAATATCGTTAGGTCTTCAAATTTTGAATTAGAGAACACTCTAAAATATTCTTATTATTGTCATTTTCTTAAGAAATACATTGAGTTTGGCTTGGTTTGGTTTATTTTGTTTTATGGCATATTAACCTCAATGGGTTATTTAATGCCGACAACATTTTTAGGATAGATTCGAATGAATACAATATGTATTCTTTGGTTTAGATTGGTTTGGTTTATTTTGTTTTACGGCATATCAACCTCAATGGGTTATTTAATGTCAACAACATTTTTAGGATAGATTCGTATGAATACAATATGTATCCTTTTGTTTAGATTGGTTTGATTTATTTTGTTTTACGGCATATCAACCTCAATGGGTTATTTAATGCTGACAATTTTTTTTTATTGCTGGTAATATCTTGTTTTGTCAAAAATCTGTTTCTGGTAATACTTTCCCTTCAACATTGTATTGCTGGTAATAGTTAACTATTTGCCCATAGCTGGGACCCTAACAGGTGCTACCACCCCGGGTCAGTGTGGACCTGGGAACGCCAGCAATTAAGAGGTGGTTCCACGCTCCTCAAAACTTCCTGATCAGAGGCCTTGCTGCTGGGCGTTGTTTATCGTCTGACCTGGACCCGGATGTAGTTTAACGTCCTACACAGGACGAAAGAAATACATTGATAAAAAATAATTATACTGTCACTTTGTCTCCATAAAAAAATAAATAACAAATAATCATACTGTGAAAAAATAATCATAATAAAATAATTATAACAATTGCAATTGGGTACTAATGGTTAGTGAGCTTGTTTCGCTATTGCAGTTATAGTGAATTCGATTCTCACTGGGTGCCCCATGCTTTCGGCCTTGTATCACATCTAAGCTACGCTTAAAAGATCGATATGGGCATCTGGAGGCGGTGTAATGTTTAGCAAGCTAGTTTCGCTAGAACAATTATGAATGAGTAGTGAGTTCGATCCTCACTGGCTACCCCTTCTTTCGGCTTGTGCCACGTCTAAGTTATGCTTGGAAAACATTATAACAATTAGAATTATAATATTAATTTATCTCATTCTCAAACAATGAGAATCGACCCCACTTTTCTCCTCTAAACAAAAACGTGTCATTCTCACTATCGGACAAACTGTTCACAGGGAGAGGTTATCAACACACCCGTTAATGAAAATTTAATGTTCTTTTCGTTTTTCAGGCCATAATTTTAACATTTATCTTTTAGCACTCAACAAAAATTAAAGGTAAGAAAACCCCAGACCTTATTTTCTAACTACATTATCTGGACACTCATTACAGACATCTATAAAAAAAAAAAACATACAAGAAAGACTGTATACCTTTTACTTATTCTTTAGTTTATCATTCCGTCGGATTCCAATCCATATTTGATTTACATTTTTATTCAGTATTTTCTCTTTAAAATTTCTCAAACACTACAATACAACAAGGTAATAAATAATGCTAGTTTTGTTGCTTCTACGTCTTGCTGTTTCTGATTTTTAGGAGTATTTGTTGTAGATGCAAATGTTAGGGGGGTTATAATTATTTACTTAGAGTTATAACTCTATGACACTGTGTAAATAAAGATAAAATATGGAGGACTCTAAGTGGCCTTATTTTTCGGTTTACGATTGTTAACCGTTAAAAGTCGGTAATTTTTTATTTAAAACTGTGTAAATGCTTCTAATTACGTATAAAGATTTTACCATGGGAAAATTTAATGTTAGGGGACCCATGAAAAAAGTAAAAGTAAAACAAAAGCAGAAATTATTGACTTAGGACGTTGATAATTATACCATTGAGGTATGTCGCCTCTAAGAAAGCAAAATAAAAAAAAGGTTTCGATATCAATATCAGAGCTTAACTGGACAAGTTAATATCTATGATATTGTTTTGTCATCAATACCAAATGGAAGAATAATATCCATAGACTTTGGACGAACAAGCATAGTATGCACATTGACCAACAAGAACATTAAAAGAACTAATAATAAATTTCCATGAATTTTCGTCAAAACCTTGAAAAGCCTGCAGCACTTTTGTGAGTTACATAGGACACAGAGGTTTGGAAAGGGATTACAAGAGGTATGCAACGTTGCTGAAGAAGGTAAATCACATAGATTTGCAGTGTGCCTTCAAGATATAACAGCTTTCATGATGACATGATTATGAGTTCACCTATATAAAATGACTTCTAGAAAACTTAATTTCTGAATTTCAGTTCATTATACAGCATCATTTAAAATACCTAAAATGCATTTTTCATAAAATAGCCTTATTCCGTAGGTAATACTTCTGTTAATTCCTGGAAAATGACAAAAAAATTTCTACCTGATTTTTGTTACAGGGTGCGAGTGCTATTTGAGGACATTTTAGTATGTTGAATAAACAGCAATATCTTAGCAAACAATGCATATATTTATATATCCTTCTTGATACTTCTTTATCTAATTATTCTATGAAACCACCTTCGGCTTCAATGAATGCTTCTATTCGGAATTGAAACCGTCCACAAGCTGCGCTTAAGTGGTCCTTATTCATTTTGGACATCACCTGGAAAATGGCGGCCTTTGGTGCAGCTATGGTACTATGAGGATGTCGATTAGTCTCCCTTTCAACGACGCTCCACACGTAATAGTCCATAGGATTTAAATCTGGCGAGTTAGGGGGCCACATGTTGGGGGTCATGTGATCGTAAAAAATTTCTGATAATACTGGGTTACAATGGCTTTGTAAGAAGGTGCAGAATCTTGTTAGAAGACATATGGCCTTCCATTGCAAACTTTATTTATCCAGGGATTAACAACCGTTTTAAGAACATTAACGTATCCAGCAACATTGACCCTAAGACCTGGGAAAATGTAACGTGGCATGACATGACCTTCAATGCTCACAACCCCTAAAACCATCACAGTAGCCGGATATTTGGTGTGCATCACCCTGGGTACTTGAGAAGGAGATGCTCATAGCCACCTGTCATTCCGTCTGTTTGTTTTCTGATCTTGGTCAGAGTTTTTTTCGTCAGAGAAAACTCAAAGCATGCCATGTTCGCGAGAATTTTTCACTTTGTTCAGCAACCGTTTTGAACGCATGAGACGGTTTTCCTGTGTCTTCGCCGATATGAATTGGCCTTTCCTCATTACATATGACTGATAATGTACCACGGTTCTGATAGTCCACTCTGATACGTGGAGTTCTTAGGCGATGGACCTCATTGATCTTCCAGGGTTCTCATCGAGGATGTTTTGAACATTCCGTATAAATTCTGGTGTTCTCACGCTATCAGAGCGCTGTGAATGCTTTTTTCTTATTGCTACAGGGGAAACATTGCCATCACATCCCTCTAGCTCTAACCGAACCTTATGAACAAATGATCTGGCAACATGTAGAAAGTTACTGATTTTTAAATCCCTATGTTTTGCCGCTAAAGCAACAATAACTGCATGTCTTTTCATTTCTTGGGTTAACCTCTTTCGCTGACTGTGTTATCTGAAATAAAAAAAAATTATAAATGATTTGAGTGTGTGTAGTGAACTTAAAACAATGTCCTCAAATAGCACTCACATCCTGTATAACAAAATCATTTATAATACATTTCTACATTAAATCTTCTATAATGCATTGGCATTATGCATATCATCATTTTTCGACCGTAGTCGGGATTATCAAACCGATGCGATCGATCCTTTCTTTACCTGACTAGTATGTTATACTGAAATGCTTCTGTAGATACTGACATTTAGTTTCTTCCTGATTTTTAGTACAATTCCATAGTAAAATTATTTACAATGCATTTCTATAGTAAATCAATCACTCTGCATTTGCATTATGCACATTATAGATTAATTCTTTCGGTATTGCTTCTATTAATAATTGAAGGCTACGATAAGAGTAGTGGATTGGGGCTCCGATTGAGGAAACGGAGAGCCCAGTTCAAATTCAAGTAATCTTCATTTTATTCACTTACGTCTATAACAAAATCAATTACAGTGCATTTACATGATACATATAATTGTCATATTGTGTTGGTAATGCTTGTTTGATATTCTGACCAATGTTAATCCTTTTCTTCTGAAAACACACATTGAATGACAGAATTTACAAAACGAAATGATCGATTGAATAATTCGCAGTACTATACTTATTCATTAGTTTGCCTTTTCCAAGAAAGGAGTTGTACCTGTGCTTTATAGATTACGCAAAGGCATTCAATAAATACGCTACAAAGATCTGTCAGAACTGCTCAGCAACCTTGATATAATATAGAAAGTGTTGTAAGACAAGGATGTGTCTTCTCATCGGACCTGTTTAACCTATACAGTGCGGCAATGCTGAGAGAATTAGATTGTCTACTGGGATTTGTTATTGGAGGCCACAATCTTAACAATGTAAGATATGCAGATAACACGGTATAGATATCAGACACGGAAAGGAAACTACAACAGCTCCTACAGAAGATATCAAAGAAAAGCGGGAAGAAAGGACTAAATGTAAACTACAAGAACACATAATACATGGTTGTCGGCAAAAGGATGAGTTCAAAATATAAATTAAAATTTTTCAAAATATCTGGAAAGTGTTCTAACAAGGGACGGAATGTGCGAATAATGCCGAAGGCCGAAGCGTTACAATGGTCGAAACGTTATGATAATAATGACAAAGTTTTGGACCATATTAGGGATTAAAATTATAAACCAGTGGGGCTTTGAAGTTTGAGTACATTATCCAATCCAAGGGTTCGAATCCAGTAACGTCAGCTGGGCGAAGAATCGTTTTGACAGTAAATGTCGTTTCACCTGACCAAGGATTAAAATGAAAAAAAGGCGTTGGTTGGTTTTGTTTAGCGGCATCTCAACCTCTATGGGTTATGTAATACCTAAATATAAATTAACCTCTATGGGTCATTTAATACTGAAATCTAAATCACCCTCTATGACTCTATGGGTTATTTAAATATTTTGAACAAAATTTTATGCCTTCACCTACAGACAAAATGTATTCTTTGTAATTTTACTATAAAAATATTTTCATACTTTCCAAATGTTTGTTTTTTGTTTGGACCTGGATAGCCACAATAATTAAGAGGTGATTCCACGCATCTGAAAAACACTATTCTCTCGATCAGAGGTCTTGCTTCCAGATGTAGTTTATCGTCATACACAGGAACTGAAAAGAAAAGTGGCTATATGAAATATATGTGTTCAATGAAACAACGTTAAAGATAAACACTCACGAGTCAGACACTACTGAATCGGACTATATCGCCAATACTACCAGCAGCTGTTCCGTAATTCTTCAGTCTTCGATATCAAAGGCTGGCTGTGAATATTCCAGAAAGAAATGGCCGCCTTTATACACGT
Organism: Acanthosepion esculentum; assembly: GCA_964036315.1. Lineage (NCBI taxonomy): Eukaryota > Metazoa > Mollusca > Cephalopoda > Sepiida > Sepiidae > Acanthosepion > Acanthosepion esculentum. The sequence goes on from OZ038476.1 coordinate 81,884,070, forward strand.
CGTATTGAATATTTTGAGTCTTCTGATTGGTAAACGTTCTATTGGTGAAACTATAAAATGAGTCAGCTCATTTTGGCTGGCTCACTAGTATACCAAGGTACCCAAAAACTCCAACAATATCGATATTACCAGTTAAATGAAAAACAAAAAGGGAATAGAAAAATATTATGCCCATCATTATCGCCGAAGAATTTAGAGGCATATTTCAAATAGATTAAACGAATTCTGCAGGAGAATCAAGGCATTTCAAACGATCATATTAATAAAGCCAGCTAGAATGCTGAGTAAAATGCTGGAATATTGCATAGATTTGCTATCACGTTACCTTCAGTAAAAGATACCACGGGTACTTTTTTTAATAGTAGAACTCACAAGGTAGAGGGTTACGGAAGTAGGGTCTTGAGATGAAAGTAAGAAGTGGGGGAAAAAGTGAAGATTATGAGCATAAGAAGGATAGATAACGTTTCACTCATTGACTGGAAGTGGTTAACATTTTAGCGTTCAGGGAAATACCCATGTGGGTGTTTGTTCGAGAAATCATAGTTATTGGAGAAAAGCTGTCTGACTGGAACTTTCTCCGTACAATTGAAAAAGGGAGGACACGAATTTCATTCAGCTCCGTGAAAGTGCTATGGCGTGTCGTAGCCGTACAGGTCTGAACAGGTGGAGCTAAATAATGGTATTCACCTGAAGATTTGCCATGGACACAGTGGGAGAGTAGAATAGGAGTAGATAGGTTCGCCTATCGTTCGGTTCACACTATTCCTTGCTCTTTTGAACAGGAATAGATGTTTAACACTTCCTGTTGAGGATTGGGTTTACGGTTCCTTCTAAACTCTTCTCATTTCCATTCACGCCCAGAAGCTTCTTGCCTCTTAGTGGCTTTATTTCCTTGCGATGTTGTGTCCTTAGTAAAAGAGACTACACATTCTGAAAATTAGATATATGTAAAAAAATCGTCGATTTCATAAACAGAGAAAATAAAAAAGACGAAAACACCTCGGAATATTAATATCCCGACTTATGACCCCATACAACAATCAAAGCGAAGAAACCTAGATCTAATCGTCGCGAAAAGGGCGATGCAAAACCGGAAGTATAGCTGTATTGGTGTCCCTTGGTGATCACCCTTGTGTCTTCATTCCATTGTATGAAGATAACACAATAATTAAATATCACCTGGTTTGGAGTCTTATTGAATTCTGCGTTCCTTTCCTCCCGAAGGAAGGCAGAGACTCCGACAAGCTCTGAGATCTCTGCGAAAGCTCTGCTCTGCTCCCGATTTGGTCGGTATTTACCCGAAGATTCCCTACAAGGCGGGATGTGGCATAAGGCCGGTTTTTAATGTGGAGCTTTCCGAGCGCGTACACCCGGGCAAAAATTCCTCGTTGTCCCCGCATAAACGGGGTAAGGTGGCTGCCTACTTTTCCCCAGACGAGACTCTTCCCGTAGGCAGAGCCTCATCTGAGTTCCTCTCCGCCCGTCCTATTTGGACGAGTTCAACTTCACAACGCAACCACCCTTTTTAGATAAGCAATTTCTCTAGCAGAGTTACACACCAGGCTTTTAATTTCGACTTTGGATGCCAGCGAAGCAATAACAGCATCTTCAAAATCTTCTTTACATTTTGATATCAATCTGGACAAGTCAGGTGCGTGTCCCAAATGTTTTGACGATAGAAATTCCATTTTGAAATCATAGTTCAATAAAATCGTAGCCCAACGCTGTCATCTTTTTGCAGTAAGAATCCCTTTCTTAGAGCCAAATGTGTTTAATAATGGATGATGATCAGTTTTCAGTATGAATGTTTTTCCTAATATCACCCTGTGAACTTTAGAGCAAAAATTATAGCAAGCGCTTCTTTTTCAATTTGACTGTAGCATTTTTGCGTATTTGTCAAACTTCTTGAAGCGTGGGAGACTGCTTTCACTCTACTGTCTTCGAATTGATGGCCTATTACCGCTCCGATGTCCGATGCTACTATTATCTGTCACTGCAGGTCGTAATGTATCAGCGATTACTCAGAAATTGGTAGATTTTAATTCCTTCAAAAACTTTTTGACATTCCGTCGACCAATTCCATTTCGCACCATTCGTAAATAAATCATTTAGAGATGTTCGCAATTTGTACATATCTGGCACATGAATATATTATAATAATTTACTAATCCGAGAAATGATTGTAGGGTTACTAAATTTGTCGGGAAAAGCATATCTTTAATGACACTTGCTCTAGCAGGATCTGATTTTCTTCGTTTCTCGTCGATCATCTGACCTAAATCTTTAATCTTATTCATAGAGAACTGGCATTTCTGTTCACTGAGTTTGAAACCGTAATCATGCACTCTCTGAAATACTTGCTGAATCAGTTTTACGTGTTGTATTTTCGTAGCGATCTTAATAAGTATATCATATATGTTAGCTACGACACCGACTAGTCCAGCCAACATCGTATCCATTATTTGCTAGAAAATACCTGTGTCTACCTTTATACTGAAGGATAATCTTCTAAACTTGTAGAGTCCTTTATGTGTATCAGTAGCCAAATACTTCTGGCATTCTTCATCCACTTCGACTTCAAGATATGCCTCAGACAGGTAAATTTAAAAAAAATGCCACCATTTAATTTGGCAAATATATGTTGGTAGGGCATATACATGTGGTAGAAGGCAGTCATTCAAACCAGTTGAACAATCTGCACATAATTCTGAATAATATATATTTAACATATCAGGTTCGGTGTTAATAGGCTTTCTTTCGTACCTTTCTTTTAGGTTTAAAAACTAGTATCACATTTACTTTTAAATTGAAAAATGCCTTTGACTTTGTACATTAACCCAACTCCTTTTAGAGAAAAGTTTCGGGAATTTTGTACATTTACTCAACTCCGTTGAGAAAATATTCGGGAATGTAATTTTTGTTTACTCAGTGTTTCTGAGCTGTAATCTTTTCCCCTGATAAACAAATAATTTCCATAGAATGAATTAATCGGCCAATTCCATAGTTAAATTAATTCTAGCCAATCGCCGATTAGTAAATTCGAGTCGGAATTATTTAATACGTAAACATCTGATTTTTACCTTTACACGCAAGAGTGATGTTACATGTAGTTTTCCGAATAAAATTTAATTTCTTGCCCGATATTTCTTTTGCAACTTAATAATTGTAATATCGCTACCAGTGTCCAATTTAAATCTCCACCGTAGCGTTATTCATTTTTACCATCACGAATTTTCTATTATTTGAGCTGGTAGCACTACTTTCAGCAAGTTAATTTGTGTATTTATTTTGCTTTTTAACTGCAGTAGCTTCATTTTTTACCTTGAAGGTTTATTATGAGATGAAGCATACTACAGCCATAGCATGGTTTAAGTTTGGCAGTATTTTATTTCAGATTTTTTCTTTTGATAGTACTGTCTTTTTTCGAACTACTTGTACTTCTGATGTGCCTTAAATTAAATTTGTTCAATTTCAATACCAAAAATCACTGGACAAATTAACCACCCATAGATCAAGTTGTTAATCAATACTTGCGTGCAATTTATTTCAGGACCTCTTTCAGGAATTATGGGATATGAAGTTTTAATACAACTAGTGCATATTAAAAATGTCAGAAGCACTTGAATGAAAATAATATAAATAGGTCTTCAAGGAAGGATTGGAACTCTCTAAACCAAAGGAGCGTTTAAGTTCGTGAGAATACCGAGGAAGATCTGAGAGTTGTTTTTACTCAACTTACCAAACATCTTGTGTGAAGATGCAAATTTATGAATAAATATTACTTCTCCAAAATGCTTTGGGGGTAGTTGTTTTAAAAAAAATTGATGGAATTCTGGTGCCATGTTTAGTGTCACTAGTTCCTTTCATTAGTTGTCTTTTTGAAAGGCGAGTGACGAACGGGCGTTATTTGAAAATAGAAGCAGCCATTATGGCGGATTTTAATGTCGTTCGCAACGGATGCATCAATAATAATAGCAACAACAATAAAGTTAACAATGAAAATGTCAACAAGAATGGCATAACGAAAAGAAACATTGATGTTAGCAGTGAAAACAAGATATATATCTCCATGTTTATATGTGTATGTGTAAGCAAAAAGAAAACAAATGAAAAATCAAGTAACAATTTTGATAAAGAGGACGACGACATTAATAACAATCATGGCGAAGTATTAGAAATAAAAATAGCAGTAATAACTTTTACAATACCAGCAACCTAGCCTAAGCTGACGTCAATGAGGAGGGATAAATATAAAACGAAACAGTATTCAAAACAACCCCAAACCAAACAGCAGGCAAATAAAATAAAATAAAATAACAAACAACCGAGTTAAAATTGAGTTAAAATTATCAAAATGTTCACGCTGAAACGAAGCTGGGTCAAATATAAAGAAAGGGAAAGAGATAAAGAAAGGAGCAAAAAGCAAGGGGTTAAGGAAAACTAAACGAATGGAATTCAAATGAAACGAAACGAAACAAAAAAAAGGATGAAGCAAACAATAAAACAAGGGAATAAAACTCTAACCAAAAATATATCGGTGAAAACAAAACTTGAATTGGCAGGCGAAAGAATTTAATAAAATAAAATAAATGAAGGAAGCAAGCAAGACAACAATGGAAGGAAACTAAAGTAGGAACAATGGGTGTAATACTGAAAGTAAACATGATTATGTTATTAATATTGTTATGATTTTTGTTGTTAATTTTATTATGAATTTTCGCACTGCTTTTATTAATAGTAGTCGTAGCAACATCTGAAATCGTAAAGTAACTGCTTTCGTGAAAGTAATGCGGTTGATGATATTACTGTCATTCATTTGTAATCTGATAATTGTTTAATTAAGAATAAACAAAGTTATTTTAATATGATTATCGCAAGCGTCAGTGCTTCAAATGGGAAACAGCTACATTATGTCGAGAATCATATTTCAAAATATCATAAATATTACTCAGCAAAAGATTTAAAAATGGTTCGTAAGTTTTTTTCTAAATTACTCGATGTTGGGTTAACCGTCCTTGTCTTTCCCTACAATGTGCATGATCCGCCATCGACCAGTAATGCAACCCGTAAAATTCCAGCCAGTGATGCCAGTCTGTGTTTTCGGGTTGGACGCCTTGAAAAGTAGATACTATTCTAAATAGTGGTTAACACGCCGTCTCTTTAAACATGACTTGTTGGTTGTAAGGATAGACCTTTGCAACATTCGCTAGCTTTCGTTTCCAGTGTAGGGGAGAGGCATATAAAACACTTCTACGTGTTGTTAGCATAGTCTTCTAAAAACGAAAAACATTCTTTCGACGTGACACTATCCATCTTTTTTTTTCTTTGTAACGTTTCGGTAAATATTTGTACTCACGACAGGTACGACTAAAGCCTTCAACATATATTTGGTAAACCCAATAACAATTTGCAAAAGTTCTCCTCAAGGTCTGGCCTAATAGTAACTGTCGTAATGTTGTTGAACAAATTTGGCTTTTAGCATTAATAATACTATATTTGGGGATTTTGGCAACCAACGAATATTACCAAGCTGGTCTTACTAAACCCATCTTCAGTATAGCGAGTTCGAATTTCACTAAATCACGCATTTCTGGGACTGTTCCTGACTGGATACCCACAATGAATTTAAACTAGTAAATAGATATAACTTAAACGTCTTTTTATTGATAAAGATCCAGTAATGTAGTCTCGGCGTCCTTTATTACTATTTTGATTTCGATCGTCACCGGGTGCCACACACGTGTCCATGTGATATACAAAACTGATCTATGTATCTCACACTTTTCAATTAGCATTTAAAGTAGCCTGATTTTTAGTTTGCCAGCGAGGCTAATTCGCACCTGCTTTAAGTCTGATCTTCAAATTCATTTTTTGTTCACAATGAGTTTATTAACCTTAGTCTTAAACAGGTTAAGATTGTAGTGATCGGGGAAACATCTTCTTTTGAGCCGGTTCCATAGGGCAGTGGTTCACTGGAAAAAGCTGTTCAAGTGAAACTTCTCACCGATGGAATACAGAGGGAATGTGGGTGGTTTGCTACAATGTAAGTTATATGATGAGTCTTTGCCTTGAAGGTTTGAACTGGCGGTACCAAGGAATTTAGTTTGTCCTAGTACTTTCTATGAAAGTAGCGGTAGAGCAGCGGGAGTCATACCACATCACGCCCGTGGGAGAGTATTTGAATAGTGGAAAATAATTCGTGACCCACAAGGACTCGGAAACGCTTTTGTACTATCAATGCTGGGGAGTGAGGTCTGGGCTGCTCCCGTCCAAATCTGACAACAGTTCTCCTTTTTTGTCCTGATCTGACTCTTGTAAACGTAAAAGATAGCAGGAGGGGGAGCCGACCATTTTACAACAATAAAACATTAACGTTAGCCTATACGGTGATAGCCGCTTCAAGATAAAAATCTCCTTTTGACACAATTTCTTTTTGCCTGGTTCTAAATTCAAGTTTAGGTTTAGCTTAAGATTAAGTATAGGTTTATATTATTGAAGGGCCCGATGCGACTTTTATTCCCTACACCAGTATATCGTTCTTGTTATATTGTTTTCCGTTTAAGGTGAATTACATGTGGCCAGGATACTCTCCCATTGGTTACATTCATGAATAGAGATACACTGCGTGTCAGCTCCTAGAGGGGCATGTATAACTTGTTCAGTTCATGCAACCAACGAGCAAATATGTGGTACTGAATAGTATATATATATATACTGAAGTCCATCTAAATTTTTGGAAGATCCTTGGTTATTATAATAAATTAGATATTATTTACATTGTTCGGACTGATGCCCTCATCTTTATTGCCATATTCACGTTATTTCAGCCATTGTACGCCCAACCTCGTTCAGGTGATTGTAATTTCGAACTGAACCGTTTATTTCGTCCACCGAACAATGTAAATGATGTAAATAATTACAATAACTCACCTCAGAAATACAGACAGATATAGATATTAATAAAATAATTTTATGCGGAAGTTCCTTGTGGCATGACAAATCTTTCAAGGGTTTCACAAATGTATAAAGGTTGAGGAACGTTGCTCTAGTTTATATAGCAGAAACATCAGTCCGGATGTGGCAACACTATTCGATGTACGGACGAATGGTAGACTCGCAAATACGCAAGATAGATTCTGGTGTGAAAAATGTTTAGCAAGACATAGTAAACCAATATTCCTAGATGAAGACCTTGAAGTTGTTTCACTATAATCTTTTCACTTCATGTCAACGGAAAAAGTGAGACCGACAAAGTGAAATGAGTTACTCTTCTGGAAGGTAGCATCATCCATGTTAATTGAAGACAAATACATTTTCTCTTTGGCAATTCAGTGTTCTGTTACATTGTTCGAGGCAGGAATGTGCAAATTCCTCTCTCTCTCGAGTTGTATACACATTCTGATACTTTCCGGGCGCAGGGATCCGTCCTTGCACTGGTACTACCACAGCTATGACTAGTTTGGATCGGCTCTGGCCAGCTTGGACCGACTAAGACCAGCTACGACTAGCTTAGACCAGATATGACCAGCTTGGAGAAGCTATGACCAGCTAAGACCAGCGGCCAGAGTGAAGACAGTCGGGTCCCCACGTTAAAAACCGACCATAGACTCATTGGGTGGGGGTCAAGTAAATTTCTACACATTCTGATATTTGCCGGTCACAGGGATCCGTCCCTGCGCTGATGGTATCACAGCTATTACTAGCTCGGACTGGCTCTGACCAGCTTGGACCAGCTATGACTAGCTTAGACCAGCTCTTACCAGCTTAGACAGGGTTTGACTAGGTAAGACCAGTGACCCCGAGTGAAAACCGACCTTTTGTCACAACCTGACTCAGTGGGGGGGGGGGAGCGGTTAAGTAAATACATACATTGTTCGAGGCAAACGAATTGGGTTAGAAAATATTTTAGTATTGAATACTACTCTCAAGTTTGATTTGTGTTTTATATTACAATATTTGATCTTGTATGACAAATCAATCTTCTCTTACGATGTACTTAAACAAAGCTATTGGATTCATGATTATGAAAGTATTGGTGCTATTAAGGTTGATTAAAATATTATGTTATATATACATTTGTTAGTTTTTTTCTGATGTTCTGCGAATGATCTCGAATAATTTCGTAGCATTTTTGGCTTCGGAATAACTTTGCTGATCCTTCAAAACTGTTGTCTAACGTGATTGTAATTTTATTTCAAATTAGACACCCATTTGAGATGGAATAACAAGTAGATGTTCAATATATTCTCTTTGCTTTTAATCACGGCCACAAAGCTGTCAATGCTACTCGAGGCATTTGTGCTGCGTACGAAAATGAAATATATCTAAACATCAAAACGCTCAATGCAATGCTAAGCTGTATGTTGAATAAATGAACAGGCTCAAAAAGTCAATTCAGCTGAAAGGACTTGACCTTGGATGCAATATGATTATTCAACATGACAATTAAAGACAACATACAATTAAAGATCACGATTGGAGTTTTCTGCCACACCCACCATATTCTATTCATTTAGCCCCTTCATACTACCACCCTTTTCGGTCGCTTTCTAAGAATTTGAGTGGTTTTTCGTTCAACAACGATGTGGAGCTTAAAAAGTAGCTTGATAAATTTTCCGATTCAGAAGCTAGTCATTTCTGTCGTCGAGGTATCGAACAGCTAGTGGATCGTTGGTAGGAGATCGTAAACAATGAAACAGAATCTATTGTTCAATGATCGATCAGAACTATTAATAAATAAGTATTAAAATAAATTATTATAAAAAACGAACGTAATGTATGTAAGAATCTATTATTATTATTTTCTTTTGATTTCTGTTGTATACACATTTCCTTCGGAGCCCCAAACAGAGATCTAAGATCAGAAATGGCTTCATGACGTTATCCACTGATCATTTTTGTAAAAAAAACTCATAAGTTCACACACATTTTACATAGATAAAGCTGTTCGCAATGTGTGAGCTGTATTGTGAGTACAATTCTTTTGTATTTGTTTAAGGTATGGGCTACCAGGGACCCCTTCAATGAGCATATCAGACCCTTTTTCAATAAACCCGATGGCTCCAACTGGAAATATTGATGTCCTCATGTGCTACATTTTCGAGGTTTCTGTTTCAAGATCCTTGTTTTTGGATAGTTTTTTGAAGATCCTCAAAGATATGTTGCATCTGCAGGGACTGCCATATCAATAAGGAAGCACATTCTGTTCTTGGGCTCTTTGAACACGATGTCTGTGCGATTAGCTCTGATTGTTCTGTCTTTGTGTATTGTATAAAAGTCTCATAATATTGTTACAGGTCCTATTGGAGCACACTATCATCTCGACTATTGTTGTGGGGCTCTCCCCTTTTACACAAGATGGACTCGTCTAAAGTATACTTATACTGACAGAGTTGGAAACAGGGGGAAGATACGTTGAGACAAGGTTGAGATACGTTGAGACATACGGAGACAGTACACAGGGTGTTCACACAGAGAGAGAGAGAGAGAGAGAGAGAGAGAGAGAGAGAGAGAGAGAGGGAGAGAGAGAGAATTACGGCTTCACTTACAGAGACTTGTACATATACTTTCTACTAACCCGCATTTCTGGACTACTAATCTTCATTTCAAGTTTGTATTCTTACGTTCAATACACTTATTTTCCTATTTCAATTACTGGCGTTGTTTATTTATTTGTGCAGGATTCCACCCCCCGGAATCCACAACAACTATTATATTCACTGCGTGTTAACACTGAGAACCTGATACAAGATGGTCAAATGTTATTACTCTTATTATTATTATTACGCAGAACATACGATGTTGGTCGCTGGAAAGAAGTTAATTTTGTAACTTAAATAGGTTATTTCTGCTTTTCATCGACAGCCCATATCTAACACTTTTCAAAGTATCATTGACATCCCGATCAGACGGGATTTTTAATGGCTCCAATTTCAAATCACAATCCAATGTCTGTAAGGTTTTTCCATGTTTTATTAAAAACACCCATGTGTCCCGATGGTAACTGGTACTGTGATTACTTTTTTTTGATAGCCATTAAAGTTTTGAAGTTGTCGGCCATCTCCTTTTCTTTTTCTTTTTGTCCAGAAGGACTATATACGTAGTATTGAACTCTGAAGCAATTATTATTATTACTATTATTATTATTATTATTATTATTATTATTATTATTGTATCATCCTCCTCATCCTGACCCTCCTCCTCCTCATCATCATCATGTCTCATGACTGGGCTTAGTCATAGTTTCGTTGCGCAGCCGAGCACTCGGCCAATTCCATACACAAATCTGGGTTGAAATCCAGAGAGGTATTCATTAAGGCGTAGCGAGTCTTTGACAAATAGTCCCGACGGAGTCCATCCATCTTTAGGTTAAACTACAGCCGATATTTTCCAATTTGAAGGCTCGCCTTGGACAAAGGACACATGGCCGTTGTTTCCATTGCGAGAAGACTATCCCCTGACAGTTGATTTCCCTCCTGGGATTTTTCTACCTCTCAATGCGGTGTAATTACCATGGGACTCCCATTATGCTAGATGACCTTTTGAAAAGTCTTATTTTTTTAAAAAATCCTGCTGAGTATCTGGCTACTCTCCACACGAGAAAAATCCTAGTGGCGGAATCGGTCTAGTCCCCGATGACTCAACTATGCGACTAGTGGTAATGGGTTACATGAAATGTTGGCATCCCAAATTTCAAGGAACCTGTACTGTAAAGGCAGGTAATCGCTGCAGTCCAAAATATCCAATGGAAGTTCTATCAAATTTATAACTAGAAGATTTTCCTAATTTTTAACTTCATTACGATTTCTTATGTCAGAATAAATTATGTTCATTACAGAAAACCCACTTTCAGTCTCCACGGAACTTAGAGTAATGGTATTAAGTATATTTTTAGCTCATTGGATAGTTTTAGGTACAACATGCTTACAGTAGTTTCTTGTTACATTTTCAACGTAATCACTGAAAATATTAACAGGAATCTCATGGCGAAATACTATACAAAGGTCCGGTAACTTCTTTTCAGCATCTTCACAGGAAACTATAGCTTCTTTCATATTCCAAGTATCTGGGTTCACAATATTTTTTTCACCCCAAGCAAATAAAGAAGCGTGATAGAGGAAAGGATGAAGAGAAGGACGGGGAATTGGATCAAGGCATTAGAAGATGTCAATTGACATTGCATTTGAATATTTGAAGACTATAACTGTCAGGGAAACAAGTAAGAGGAAGGGAGTTCCACACACGGGAAGAGCGAGACATGAATCTATTGGGGCAGAAGAGACGGACCCATTTAACAGTTTCGACAGTGAAAGGTTGGGACTGAGATGCTAACCTAGTTTAAATTCATGCAGCTTGGGAACAAGCGAAAGTAGCTCGTCGGAGCAGTAGCCGTGAAAATACTTGTAGAAAAGACAGAGTGAAGAAAGTGACTGTAAACGAGATGGCAGATCAGGACCGATCACATAGCATATCCGTCTCTGGATTTTGTCGAGGACCTTGAAACGAACAACGGGGCCTCCTGAAGAGATATGGCAACATTATTCCATGCAATGTAATTCCTGAATTTTATGATTTCTGTAATGAGTTATTGCCTAGAGAGCAGGTGTCTATTAAAGATTCACTAGGCGCGTGCGAGCGTAGCGTAACTAATATTCTAACTAGACAATCAGATATTAATATATAAGATTATTTTCGGGTAATCCAACAAGCGGTTTGCTAAGCTTTTATAATTTTGTGAATCGGTTCGCGCGAACCGGTAGGTTGCCACCATTGATTACACGATGCCAGAAGCACTCATCCACTGACCTGATATTATTACTACAACGACATTAAATTCATGCTTGTAAGAGGAAATTATAAAGTTTATTATGAATATTTATAATAATTCTAATTAGCTAATTCATGAATTTTTTTACTTATTTTATGAGAGTAATTGGCTAGGGAGCTTGTGTGTATATGGATTCACTAAGCGCGCGTCGAGCGTACCGTGACAAACATTTTAACCGATTAATATATGAGATTATTTTCGGATAAACCAACAATCGGTTTGCTAAGCTTTTATAATTTTAAGAATCGATTCTCGCGAACTGGTAAGAACCAGTAGGATGCTATCATTGGTTACATGATACCAGTAGCACTCGTCGACTGATCTGATATTATTACCACAACAACATTAAATTCATGGTTGCAAGGGTAAATTATAAAGCTTATTATGAATATTTATAATAATTATAATTTCGGTTATCATAAAATGATCATCGTAATTAACAAAGAACAAAATTCAGTTAAAATTTAATAACGATAAAATTATAAAAGCAATCAGGCTGACCCTCCTCCATACACAACTGATTATGACGAAGGCAGAGGAAATAATAATGTAAGGGTGACAAAAGACAAGAGAAACAGGAATTTTGAGAAGTCAATACAGAAGACGTGAAGAACAAAAGAATTTACACCAGGCAAAAGATAAACAAGTTTGGTGAGAATGCGAAATACAACGGAAGCCATTGATGGCACCAGTCGCTCCAAGTGCGAGAAGATAACAATAGAGGCCGTTGCTTTGGTAACAATAACAACGAAAAAGATAAAAGATTTAGATGGTAAAAAAGAAAGTGAAGAGAAAGAAAAGTAAACAAGATGGACTTAATAATAATAATAATAATAATAATAATAATAATAATGATGATGATGATGATGTTGGTAAATATCATAATAATAATGTTCACATGAAAATAAGTATTTTAGCTATAATACGAAACGTAGTCGTAAACATTAAAAAACGTTGTTATTAAAAGAATATTTTAAATACTCACTATCACAATCAAGTGAAGCTGAAAGCTTCTCAGCCCAACTAAGAGACCTTTTTCAATCAATTCACCTGAAGCAAGGCGATAACGTCACTAAGACACAAGGGGGGTTACTGAAAGTGAAAAAAGAAGGAAAAGACTTTAGAACATGAAACACAAAAATTATAAATTTCAGAGTTTAGGCGGAGACGTCAGACATATAGAGTTGAAATAGAAATTAGTAGAAGCAAGAAACACAGTCCTAAACAGGAAACAAGGAATAAACCTATATATCGATAACAAATCATATTTGTGGATTGGTCAGATTGTTTGAAGTGAGACCGGCCTATGAATTTTCAGCACCTCCTTGTGTAATCCTTAAAAAGTATTTTTTTTAATTATCTCACCCCAAGCAAGGCAATAAAGCCGCTAGGATGTAAGTAGTTACCGAGAGTGAAAGAAACAGAGAGGACAATAAAAGAACAGGATCAAAGAGACATAAAAATGACGATTGACAATGCGCTGAAATTCGTGAAATCGAGGTGCTAAAGAGGAAAGCTCATCAGAAAAAAGTACCTTATTTTTCAACTAGCCGAAGGCAACAATCATGGGTTTACGATAAAATTTCATTGAGATTCCGGTTCCCGTACGATCAACGAATTTAAGCAACATCATGCCAGGTCAGTACCTAGTGGGGTAACCGCTTAGGAATACCAGGTGCTAGAAGATTGGATCTGCGAGTGGATGTTAATGGTTAGAAATTGTTATTTGAAGAGCCGACTTCTAATTCCCATTGGGTTTGGGATATTCATTTAGGCGCAAATACGTTGGGAAAGTTATGAATTCCACGTCTTCTCTTTCAGCTATAGATTAATTAGTAAGATTTTGTATCGATAAACCCTTATTAACTAAAAAAAAAAATTTTATAATCTAAAAATATTTTCTGGCTTTAAATAGCCTACAGGTTGATAAGCCGTAGAATAAGAATCAATTAAGCAACAATCATGCATATATTTAATTCAGTTTGGTTTGGTTTGGTTTCCGGCATATCAACCTCAATGAGTTATTTAATGCCGACAAGATTTTTATTGCTGGTAATATTTTTTTCAAAAATGTATTATTGGTATCTGTCTATACTTCTGAGATGAGGTATTATGTATACTATTTATATTATCCGGACTATTGTCCTCATCTTTGTCGTCATTTCTTCCAGTGAGCGAAATAAAGGGTTCAGTTCGTCATTCCAACCACCTGAAGAAGGCCGGGGTGTATAATAAACATTTTAATAAATATGGCGACAAAGATGAGGACAATAGTGCGAATAATGTAAATAGTGTAATGTTGGTAATTTTTTTTCCAAAATGTATAGCTGGTAATAATATATTGCTGGTAATAATTTTTTCCTCAAAAATGTATTGATAGCATTTTTTCCAAAATTTATTGCTGGTAATAATTTTAAAAAAAAATTATTGCTTGCATTAAAACCTATTCTTTCATAGTATTTTGACCCAAGTTTGGAGGGTAAATATTTGCCCATATCTGAGACTCTAACATTTGCTACATCCGATACACATTCTCTTCTTACTGCTAATGGTTAGTCATTTTATCTCGCTTTCCTTTATTAATTTTTTGAACTCCCTGCAGTTTTCTTTACGCATCTACCATCAACATCGAATCATGAGCATATATTATGTTGTTAAGATTGTGTTCGCCAGCAATAAATCCTGGTAGGACATTTAGTTCCCTTAGGATCGTCCCACTGTATGAGTTGAATAAATCCTGCGAGAAGAACCCCTTTGTATTTTTATGTACTAGCTCAACGAATTTTCTCTCCGTATGCAAGCTTTTTGTTGCCAGTAAACATTCCGAATTACAATAATGTTTGTTCCTAAGTAAATCAAGTTTTCCTATTAGGGCAAATATATCTTTGTGAAGTAAATTATAAAATGATTTTTTGTGGTCGATGTAGCAATTGTTTTTAATAATATACTTCATTGGCCTCACATTTGTAGAGTCCTAGTAAGCAAGTTAGTATCAGAGACCATTACTTCTGTAGTAAAATTGTTCCCTGATGGCTGATCAAAATTACTCATCATATTTCAGAGTAACCTTTATAATAATGTCAGTTTCTATTTCAGAATATATATCTCCCATTGTTTGCGGAAACTACCAGTTTAAAGCGAAAAAGCAGTTCTTCGGACGTCTGAATGTGTAGACATTGATAGCAAGTCAATCTTGAATGATGATGACGGCATCAAAAGAAGCCTGAAAGTTCGTCGTAATCTTAAAGCTTTCCAAAATTGAAAGCATAGCTATGAAGAGTTAAAGAAACTTAAATTATCGAAATCTATTCAGATATTTTCAATGCGTCCGAATAACTTATTGATATTCCATTTTGATTAAACAGCATTGAAGGAGACTATCTTGGAATATAAGTACTTGTTATATGAATGGTAAATATTTTCAGTCTCTTTATTGCCATATTCACGAGGTTTCGATCGTTGTAGGCTCCGGCCTTCTTCAGGCGATATACGTTTCAATTTCGAACCGAATCGTTTATTTAATCAACGCGGGGAGATTGTTCAAATTCCACGTGGCATGTCGTTTTTTTTTAATATCTCAGTTCCACTTAATTCCCTTTAGTAATTCACCTCTCCATGTTTTTGTTCCTTCCGTTGTGGCCATATATTGGACTCTCAATTCAACTCTTTGGGTTAAGTCGCTTATTGGATTACTCAAACAACACTTTGGCCACGTGAAATTAGAACAATCAACCCCCGTGAACTAAGTAAAGAGTTCGCTTCGAAATTCCAACATATATAATCTGAAGAAGGCGGAGCGTACAACGGCTGAAACATCGTGAATATGGTAACAAAGATGAGGTCAACAGTCCGAACGATGTAGATAGTGTAAATAGTTACAATACCTCCGGAAGAAATTGTCCAAAGTTAATTTCGGGAAAAATATGGTCCAAACTTTCGACTTTTTAAGTCATCATACATTGATATATTCAAAAGCAGTCGATGAAAATAAATACATCATATTCGTTATTTACTAAAAAAATAGCATCTTTATTATTAAAAATAATATGTAAGATATTATGTGTGTTTTATTTACAGCGAAACATTCTCCAAGTGGCCAAGTATACTCGTGCACAATATTTATCTTATATACGGTGTTGAAAGGTTGGGATATATTATTTTTTAATAACTAGTTTTCTAGTTTTTAATTCTTTTGTAATAAATAATGAATCTGATATATTTATTTTTATCGACTGGTATTGTATATATATAGGCATGATTACTTGAAAAAAGTCGAAATCTTGGACTATAATTCTTCCAAAATCAACACCAAACAGTTTCCGATGGAATCTTCTCATTGCCAGAGAATGATCATTCGTAATTTGGAAAAGAAGATCTGTAAAATTAACCGACACAAAATGTCTATTTAATCTATAGGAGAGACATTTATATTTTTCCGGAAGAACTTTACTGCGACAGACGAGGACAGAGCTTGAACTCGGCTCGTCGGTTCTATTTTTTCCTCGACAATTAGTTTTACCCCATCCGTATACTCAAGAAATTGCTGGCTAACAATATATAGATTATAATTCACGTACACAAGTGGCATATTGGCAATGGCTGATTATTAATACTAACTCGTGTGTTCAAATCCTCAATGGGTATGCGTTAATTCTGGCCTTGCGGTAAATGTAGATAGGTTTAGTAAAAAAAAAAGGAATTAAAAAGAAGCTCACGTATCTCATTTGTTGATCCTTTAACCTGGCTCAACAATAATTGCATTAATCCTCACAGAATCATAAAGAGGTTCTTTCTCTTTGGTATATTTCTGTTATTAGTAATTAGTACCAAAACACACGACGTTTTCCTCTTCCTCTATATATTTCTCCCTCACATAGTACCTAACATGCATGCATGTACACGCACACAGTTTTTCTCTCGCCTTATTTTTACACAAACACACATATATCCACGTGTACGCATTCATTATGCCATATTTCCATCCACAAAATCTCACCCTTTCTCGCTCGAGCACAAAGATCATGGAATAATTATAGAAGAACTTAAGTGCTATATCGTTGTCTGTGTTGACACAAGATAAAAAAAATTGATATCAGGTTCAAGAGTATGTAATGTAATTACAAGTTATCTTATTTTTGAACGTGCGTTCGCGATGTCTTCTTTTCACGCTAAAAAGTGACCTCGTAGGCCTGTAACTGCGCGTGCGCAGAGGCAAGCTGTCAAAACTTCTCATTTCTTCCTAACCTACGAAAATTACAAAACAAAATATAATAAAATAAAAAGGAAAACAAAAACTGCCCCATTAAAACATATATAAAAGAAAAATAATTCATTTAAAAACTTAATTTTCTCTTCTTTTTAAAGTTATCTTATGGTAATGTTTCACCTTTTTATCACACAGTTTACACTAATTTCGACCAATTGTCAACTCTATTCCTACATTTTCCTTGGTTAATTTTATTCAGTGATATATCGACCTCTATAGATTATTTAATGCCGAAATTTAAATATTTTATGGCAATATTATGTCTTGAAATAAGGATATTTCGTACATAACAAGAAGAAAACAAAACTTGTTCCCCCTTTTTAAAAGGAGATTTGTTTTTATACGACAGTGATCATAGGATAAGGACTCATTAGTCAGATGTCAACGCAAATGAATTATTCCATTCCGAAATTAAAACCTGCTCAAAGGAATGGCACAACACAATCTTCTACAAATTGGTTTCATAGACAAAAACATATCTTTAATTCATTATCTACTTCCCTACTCTCTTTCAATCGACATAAACCCTAGTCTAGTACAAGACCACGGGGATGGGGCATGCCATGTAAGATCGAATTCGCTGCTACAATGACAGTCTGCAAGACTTATTTGTTCAGCACTATTGTAGGAGAGAATTAATATAGATGAATGGTTTATTTTATATTCTTCGACCTTTTTCAAATATTTGTTAAACTGCACTACAGGGTGTCCCGAAATAATGTATTCACTCTTTAAATATTGATAGTTAATAATACATTACCGTGATGTGAGAACTTATATGGATGAAAATATGCAAAACAGATGGATTGAACGAACCCACCTAGATCACCAGATTTGACACCCTTGGATTTCTTTTTGTGGGGGTTTCTAAAAGACAAAGTTTACACCAGGAAACCGTAAACAATTGCCGAAATGAGAATAGCAATTGAAGAAGAATGTGCTCAAATACCAGAGAAATGATACTGGATGTTTGTAGGTTTATTTCTTCAAGATATGAAAAGTGTATTAAACAGAAAGGCAACCAGTTTGAGCACTTGGTGTGAACTCATCATTACATGAATATTCTGCCATTGCTCCAAGTAGCTTTTATGTTATCAAAGTTAATTTTCTATGTTTTTTGTATATTTTACTCTCGGTTCAAACTCTTCCCCGCTCGTATTTCTAACGTCTCCGCTTAGAACTCTGTACTTTTATTTACTAATTATTTACAGTTTTAATCAATAGGAGTAGACAGGTTCGCCTATCACGTGGTTCACACACCTCCCAGCACCTTTGAACAGGAATAGTAGTTTATCCATTGTTTCCATTTCATTCAAAAATCTACTTCGATTGTATATATCTAACGTCTCCGCCTAAACTCTTAAATTTTACTTGCTGTTTTTTCCCCTCAGTATCAGTATATAGGTTCGTCTATCATCCGCTTCACTCTCCTCGATCTTTTGAGCAAGAGTAGTGGTTTATCATTTATTTATTGTTTAGGATTAGGTTTCCGGTTCCCTCTGAAGTTTTTTTATTCTCTTTCACTTCCGGTGGTTCCTTGCGTTTTAATGGTATTGTTATCTTGCTTGGGTGGTGACTCTTAATCTGTAAGTTCTTGAGCCTTGTACAGGGTAGACATCATTGTAAAAATAAAAAAAAGATCTCTCCAAAGGGGCCGTTTCCGATTACGTGGAGAAGCACTGATATTGAAGATGGAACTCATTGTAGGTGTAATTAGTTGCGAGAAAAACTTGCATTGCTAGACACTACTGCTCTCTCGCTCTATGGTAAATTAGCAGCCGGGTGTCCTGTTTTTGATATTCACAGTTGAAGGCAAAAGGGACAGAAGAAAAAAGCGAATATCCTACCAAACGAGTTTGTGTAAATAGTTGGCAAAACCAATTAGAAGGGATAACAAAAAGACAAGCATTGCTAAGAGCTACAAAGGACAGGTAGTTGTGGAGAGCCATAATCACCTACGTCCTGAGGGCTGACGGTCCATAGATGCAGAATAAGATGACTGTGCCTGATTTAAAACGAAGCTAAAACTAAAATAAAAATAAGGCTAATATATATGTACATGGGAATCGGGAACTTCGACATGGTGTAATGGTTAACAAGCTTGTCTCTTTAAATCAGTTCCAACTGAGTAGTGTGTTGGATCCTTTTGTGCCAAAACTAAGCTGCGATATATAAATCACCATATGAAAAAATTCTCAGAGTTAACCTGTAGAAGAAGACAATATGTATAAAGGTAAAAGACAATAGGAAAACTACATTATTGCTATGTCCGTGTATTGTTTAATATATTGTAATGCTATTGTTATCTCTGATGATGGCTTATGTAAGCCGAACGCTTAGATAGGATTAAAATACATGTATCAATATGGTGATTTTCTTTCGTCTTTCAATGATAATGTTATTAAGCTTATCAGACGATATGAAAGGAATTTGCATAAAATAAATAGACAAAACTTGTCTATATTATTTAATGAAACATGCATCAATATATATATATATATATATATATATATATATATATATATATATATATATTAGACTCTCCCGTAGTTTTAGACAAATGAGTGTGTTTAAGTCCAGTTTTTAAATCTGTACCTATCCCCGTCGCCTTAACTCTCTCACCAGTGGACTTATTGCTCAGGTGGAATAGCAAAGAAGGAACACAGAACTGAACTGCAGACTATCCACACAAAAGATTTGTTTAGAACCAGCCACACTTACTGGAAGTCTTGATAACAAGATAATATTTGCCACGAACACAATGAACAAGACCCCTCAGGTTTTATTATCACGGAGTTATACCTCTCCGGTAGTACCAGTACACAGAAGAGTACAGCACCTTTCGATGGTAATTTCAAATGATTAAGACCGGTTTGCAGGGTTTGGCGCGTGGAGATTTAGGGGATGGGTGAAGACCAGCGTTGCTCGTCCATCTTAATAATAAGAGTAGCCGAGTAACAAAGGTATTACCTCTACCCACTGACACCTACACGCATAGAACATACAATGGATGTCGGAATAAACAGTTCGTCATCAATGTGCAATGTGCTATAAAGTATAAATTAATTTAAAGTATGAGAGAAAATTTTTTATTATTATTATTATAATATATTGATAGAGAGAGAGAGAGCAATGGATAGCGACTCGGATTGAGGAATCGGAGAACCGATTTCGAATTCCAGTCGAGTTCATTACATTCACGTACGTAGTAATACCCTTGAATCCAGGTATGAGTAAATTGATAGCAGGACAGACTTGAGTGGCGAACTGTCTAGGAGAAGGACAACTTTGAATTAAAAACCAACAGAGGGTCGTTTGGTGAACTTGTGGTAGGGATTTACGAAGCGTAGCTTAGATGCGGCACATGGCCGAAAGTATGGGGCGCTGGATAGAACTCACTACTCATTCGTAATTGTGTTAGCGAGACAAGCTTGCTAACCATTACACCGCCTCTGGGTGCCCTATTGAACTTGTGGTATACTGTACACCAGTTACCTGTACTTAGCATTTGCAAAATGTGTGATTGTTTTTTTTACATGCGTGAGTAGTGTGACTCTTGAGTCTAAGAACAGAGCTGTTTGATCCTCATACACAGAAAACGACGGAAGAGTCCACTATGGAAATGCACAAGTTCTGTCTATCAATATTTTAATTTAATTTTTCAAATTTTCGAATTAGGGGTTTTGTGTTATTGGCAACTTTTCCATATTATTTAACCAAACATTTTTGAGTGAATTATTAAACAGTAATATTCCATGGTCATAATTTATTCCATTGGAATCGTAAATATGATCCAATTCATCAGACCTACAAATACAAAAAGAAAACAGGAAAAAACAACTCCGGGAATAAAAAATAAAATTTACTGAGAGTGTATGTTTGAGAGTGTGGGACGAATGGTAGATTAATTGAAAGCTATAGGGAGGGGTAACAGACGAGAGAAAGACAGGAAGGTCTAAAGATGAAGGGAGGATTAAATATGTATATGAAATATTCTAGGGCCGGAAAAGTGCCCAGAATTTGACCAAATTACTAAACATAAGATTTTAATATTTTATTTTCTAATTTGAGCTGAGACATACATTTTATTCCTATTCACTATTATATATATATATATATATATATATATATATATATATATATATATATATATGCATTTATCTGTGTGTCTAATTACATCCATTTACATGTATTCATTCTTATTCTACTAAATGTCATATAATTCCTTTGCAATCCATATTTATACGTATATCTTTCCATCCTCTCTCTCTCTATCTCTCTCTCTCTATATATATATATATATGTATGTGTGTGTCTGTGTGTGTGTGTGCGTGTGTATTTATTCATTATGTTGTGTATTTAGTTATAGATGCATTCTTCTAGCTCCTTGCCCCTCAAATTATACACTCTATCTGTAATTTAATTATAACAATGCGTTTTATGTTGTTTTTTTTGCAAGCCTCTAAAAGGCGGCCATTATTTCTCAAGGTCAGTAGTCCCGTTGTAATTGTTCCTTTCGTCAAAGATTGCATTTACTTACACTGACTTCCGGTTCCGGCTATAGAATCAATTTTGTTGCCGCGTTTTCGTTGTAGACAAGGCTGCCATTAAAATATGACTGACGAAAATAGGACATTTTAACACATATTCCTTTTTATCTCTCCTATTTTTTCTCTCTTGCCGTCTTTCGACCATTTCAAACACACTCATACGCACA
The DNA here is from genome assembly GCA_964036315.1 of Acanthosepion esculentum. NCBI lineage: Eukaryota > Metazoa > Mollusca > Cephalopoda > Sepiida > Sepiidae > Acanthosepion > Acanthosepion esculentum. The sequence goes on from OZ038476.1 coordinate 81,905,880, forward strand.
TATTGACACGAAAAGGACGTACGCAGTTTAAGTGTTTAGTTATATTCCCAGTACCAGTAAAAGTTTCACGTTTTTCCCTGCTTTGAATTTTCTGATGAGTCATAATTCTTAATTTAATGTTTGAATACCTTCCTTGCAATTTTCCCGACCATAAAATACCCTTGGAAATTCCACTATTGTATCGTTAAATATTTTAACTTAACAATTTTAACAAAATATAGGAAACAATTCTTTTCATTATTTTATAATCTATTGTTATCAATTCTCTCTTTGTATCATGGCTGCCACCTATAGTCTCCTTCATTAATGGTGGATAATTATCAATGAAGCTTGAATAATATTGAAGAAGATACGTTGGATACATAGAATTAGAAAAGATGAAAACAATCTATATCCATTTGAGCATTATCAACAATTTTTTTCTTTCTTTTCCCTTCTTTTCATTTATATTTCGCTTTTTCTCTCTTTTTCTTTTACAGAAGCATCTTTAAATACTTGATAGCATTATCGCATTCTGTATATTTCCGTTCTTTCTTTCTGTCTTTTTGTCTTTCTTTCTTTCTTTCTTTCTTTCTTTCTAAAGGCAAACAGCGTTTCTGATATTTTTTTGCTTCCGGCTTTCCTCGCAGACAAAACAAAAAAAAAGAAAAAAAAAGGAATCGGTCATTATTTATCTTAGATATTGATTATCTAAGATAAATAATGACCGATTCCTTTTTTTGTGCGACACCCAAATCCGATGGTGCATTGTGATAGCGAAAAGTGCATTCTAAAAGCTAAACAGAGTATTACGCATCAAGAAAATTTCATTGGAAACAAAGAAAAAAAACTGCAGTACTTATGTAATATCGGTATGCCTAAATGGCAGTAAACTATATCATCGCCGATGGAGAAAAACTCTGAAGAACAAAAATGTGGTCCTGCAGAAGGATGCTGTGAAATACCAATGACTGAACACGTGAGCATCAACAAGGTTTAAAAAAAATGGAAACAAAATGTATTCTTGTACGTACCATCAGAAAGAGACAGTTGAAAATTCAAGGGCACAAAATGAGAAAAGAGAGCTTGGGAAATTTGATACTCACAGGGTCTATTGAAGAGGGACAGAGATTGTGTAAAATAGTTGGCAGAACAGAGATTAGCATTTATAGCAAAAAGATTTATTTTATTGAAGAGGCGATCATATTTAGCGGCATTTTGGAAAAAAAGCCTGAAAACCATACCACGTTGATCTAAACCTTGTGAATGAAACTGGGTAGAGGGAACTATATGGAAGCCGTCGATGGTTGTGATAACACGAAATCACAAGTCATTGAGCCTAATGAAGAGGCGATCATATTGAGCGGCACCTTTGGAAAAAGCCTGAAAACCATACCACGTTGATCTAAGCCTTGTGAATGAAATTGGGTAGACGGAACTATATGGAAGCCGTCGATGGTTGTGTTAACACGAAATCACAAGTCATTGAGCCTACTGCCCTTTGTTGAAACTGTTGATCAATGCCAGATAATGCGTTTTCTTCCAGGAATTTCAACTAAGGCCCGCTCTGCATAGTTTTAGTATATACCACGAATGGGCTCTATGTGATATTGACCAAACATAAATGTGTTTGAGCAGGCGTGCAGCAGGCGTGCAGCAGGCGTGCAGCAGACGGGCATGGTCGGATACGAACAGACGAGCGATTGCATAATGATCGTTCCAAGGCGAATAATTCTGGCCATATCTCTCCAACCGTTTCTGTCAGCCATATATCTACCAAGTAGATCCGGTGTTATCTGTGATTTGATCGATAAAATTTCTACCTCTAGATATAATTTGGGTCGCATGAACTGCTACGCAACTACTAGTCTAGTTCTCAAGTAATAGCCGCTGAACGGCTCTTGCCTTTCACAAAGTGGGTTCATAATCTTGGGTAGGTTCATGTGTGATTCTTCAATGGATATTTTGTGCTGCTTTTAATAGTCGAGTACAAGCATCATCTTGTTTTACTTTTTTACCAGTAATATTTTAATGTCCAGCTGTTGATAAGAGGACTCTCTCTACTGTCGAATAGTTTCAGTTTATTATTAACTTCCAGATGGTTATTCACTTTGTTAGAACTGTCCATAGCATTGCCGTTCTAACACCTCTGTCTACTTTTTCAGGCATAATCAACCATCTACTTGATTTAGACTTAGAGTGTCAGCTTTGACCCCTAAATGAGATTGTGTTTCATTGAAAGATATGAATTCTTTATTAATTAAATTTATATGGATTTGTGCTTGAGAATTTAATTTAATTTAGATTCTTCTTTTTTATGTGCCATTATCCACCAGGACGTAAGCGATCATGGGTCTCACGACTTCCTGTCCCTTATAGCTCTTAATAAACTTTGCCTTTCTGCTATTTTTCTTAAACTCTGTTCCGCCATCAATTTACTCAAGCTCCACTCAAGTTCCACCATCAGTTTAATGAATCTCACTTGAATCTGATACTCACACTGTCCCGTGAGTATAAGATTTTTCAAGTCCAACCCTCATCATTATGTGCTCTAGAAAGCTCAGTTGTCTCTTCCTGATGTTAAGTATAGGATTAAATTTTGTTTCCATTTTCTTTAAAATTTCGTCTTTGCTCACATGTTTGGTCCATGTTATCAAGAGTATCTGTTGCGGACCCGATAGCGTTGGAGAGCTGGCCTACGAAAAGATGGCCTTGTGCCAGACACTACACGCGACTACCGATTCCACTAACAAAGTAAAAAAAAAAAGAAAACATAAGACGTGATCTTTTACTGTACAAACGTGGGGTTACTAATTTTATATTATTTTTTGTTTAACAAGTAATTTGTCTCGACAGTGGAGACCTTCAGTAAAGTTACTGGAACTTTTGCAATCAACGAAGAGGTTGTGACAAGTAGTCACGAAAGGTATGTCAGGTTCCGCGCCAAAACGAAATTCAAAATGGCTAAGGCGGGAAAAAGTTGCTCCAGGAAGAAAGTTCAGAACAGTCAATTTATATGGAATATTATGCATACACAACAAAGAAAATACTCACTGCGAGATTTTTGTAATGTGTGTGTAATGTTATATTTTTAAGGTGCTTGTTCGTAATGGTTAGAGTTCAAAGAATATGAGACGTTCTCGTTCTGGTGTTGTTGACGGTTTCAAAGTTCCCTGTTCGTGGACGAAGACAGGCTCGAACAAGATGTTCGCATCAGGACGAAAAATTCGTCATCGAAAAAGGTAATGTGATGACAGTGTCGTAAGCGCTATGGTTACACGCGACGAGCCATGAGGGACTAAGCAATATTTGCTGGTAAGATATCCCTGTCTGATATATGGTTGACAGACGAGGGCTAAATGAGTCAACTGCCCAGTTCAGTGACCGGGCAGCGACTGACTTCGAAAAGCCAGTTTGTCCATGACATCAGAGAAAAAGCGCGGACAAAAACAATATCAGCAGCAGCTGCCTTCGTCACTTTTGGCTAAGAACAGCCGTTTACTGCTATTACTAGCTGAAAGTGAGAGGAAGGGGTGAAAACTCGCGCGCACGTCAAATGTAGGTGGAAATACGTGCTATTCCACATATCCATCTGTAGAACCACATTTCCTGTTGCTTCAAGTTTCTTCTTCATCTCTGAGGAGACTGTCCAACATTCACTACCACATAGGAGGACAGACATCACGTCGCAGTGAAGTACTTTTTTCTTTGTTTCTAACAAAGTTTTCATGTCTCTTAATTCTCTGCTTATATTTTGGGAGGCATCTTTGGCTATCTCAACAATTCTTTGAATTTCAGTGTCGCACTACCTGTTAGAACAATTCCCACATATATAAAAATTGTACTTTTTACATTTTGGTATATCCGATTTGCAATTCGCAATTTGGGCCCAGCCATTTGCTAACGACCATGCATTGTGTCTTCTTCCAAGAGTTTTTGTAACTTTCTATCTACGTCTGCTACCAACACTGTATCATCGGCATACATTATTTTGTAAATAATATTACATATGTTTAATATTTATATCATTATATTATAACAAATCCACATATTATATATATTGATGATCAAAATATATCTAATATATAAATATAATATATACATTATATCAATATACTATATATTATAAATATGAATTATTAATAAATTATATATATGGATCATCTGTATATATTATATAAGTTTTATATATATTATATATGTATGTTATATATTATATACGTCACGCTACCTCCCATATATACGTTTCCTCTATGGTCACGTGGTCTACTTAATTTAATCATGGGATCGTCTGTTTTTACTCACTGGCGATCTATGTTCAAACTCAAGTGCCGGTAGTGAAACTTTATTCCTATACAACAATAATATTATATAATATTATATTAAATAATAATATTACATATATTTGATATTATTTATTATATTTTATAATAAATATTATAGTTAATTTAATTTATATGGAGTTGTTCTCTCGCCCAGATGCTACTCTCATTTTCAAATTAGGGATCGCACCTTAGGTGTGTATAGATTAAACTAACTAGAATTGCAGCATTCAGACTACATATTAATTAAAATTCATAATATTCTTTAGTCACAAGTGATAAATATATGGAATTCAGTACATATAGGTATTGTAGGCATCCGTTTATCTCGAGAAATAAAGGTAGCTCCCTGTTTGGTAAAATCTCAGTCCATTGGTGGTGAGAATGGAATAACATCTCCATGGTATATGTAGGCCAAGAGTGGCTCAAACGACATGCATCCACCCTCCCAACCGTACCATAAAAATACAAGGCATTACAATTGGGACCGGCCTCGCTACAGGATTTGTCGAAAAGTTGCCAGATTTGAGAGCCAAAGACATTTGGGATACCACTCCTGTTTGGATTTACTTCCGTAGCCTTTTCCGTGTTTGTTTGGATGTGACCGCAAGGTAGAAGAGATTTAAAATCGGGGTTTCTCTTTGCCTAAATAGATTGCGTTCTCTAGCTGTCAAGTTCCATCTACCAGAAACTGCTGGTGATGAGGCGTCAGTTGTTCGCCTTCGCGCATTCCCCGGTTGAGACCTTCACTTAGTTGTCAGAAGCTATCTATCTATCTATCTATCTATCTATCTATCTATCTATTACATATATAAATATATATATGTATATATATACATGTATTATATGTATATATATACATATATATATATATGTATATATAATATTTATATATAAATGTGTGTTTATATGTATATATATAAATATATATTTATATTAATATGTATATATATGTAAGATTATTATAGGCTTATATATATATATATATATATATATATATATATATATATATATATATATTACAATTAAAAAAAAATATGATTCCAACGCTACATAAGAGTTCTCATGTTTCAAAAACGAGAGCCGAGACCCTCAATATAATTATTGAATATATATATATATATATATATATATATATATATATATATATATGTGTGTGTGTGTGTGTGTGTGAGAGAAAGATGTTTGAAATATTCTAGGTCCGGAACAGTGCCCAGAGTTTAACCAAAATAATAAACATCAGATGTTAATCTTTTCTTTTTTGGGTATTTTATCACTACTCGCTATTATATATATATATATATATATATATATATATATATATATATATATATATATATATATATATATATATATGAAGCATTTTATTAGTGTGTATGTGTTTATATGCAGAATAATATAAAGAGTAAAATTATTTGGATATACGTGTGTGTATATATATATGTAGATGTTCAAACAGAAAGGAATTATTGAAAATCTATGTATATATTTCCCTTCACACGCACACACACTCATATACATATATATATATATATATATATATATATATATATATATATATATATATATATATATATTGGCATGTAGGTATAACTGTGTCTTTGATTTAATGCTAAAGCGTGATAACCAGTCATTTCAAAGACAAACGTTTCCGCAATTTACCTCACAGATAGAGTCAAGCAGGAGTACGAGAATTGAGAAGGACGGAAGGAAGAGATGAAAACTTACAAGAAGAAGTAGAAGGAGACGACAATAAATAAGATAAAGATTGAGATAGTTGCAGAAAGGAAATCGAATGAAGATAAAAAAAAAGATGGCACAAGGGAAGTGAAAGTTGGGAAACAAAGAGGATGAAGACGTCAATCTTTAGAAAGATGGAAGTAAAAGGAAAAGTGGACAAAGAAAATCAAACGAAAGAACGAGGAAAAAAGAAAGAAAGAAAGACGGAGTGAAAATAAAACTGTAGGATCGGGCAAAGACGAAGAGAAAATGGCGTCTGTTAATTCAGATGAAATATTAAATAAGAAGCTAGAAAGTCAAAGAAGAAGACGCAAAAGAAGAAGAAAGAGAAAGAAGAGGAAGAAGAAGGGGAGAGGAAGAAGACGACGACGATAAAGAAGGACACAAAAATTGGTATTATCAGCAGTATTTGTGGAAAAAAAGTCCTAGCAATGAAGTGTAGAAAAATAAAGACAGGAAGGAATGGTGAGAAGAAGATGAATATGTTGAAGAGCCGTGACCCTATCATCAGATGGGAAAATTGAGGACCAAAAAAATAAAAAAAGGCAAAAGAGATTTTGTAATTCTTTTTCAAGATGTCGAAAACAAAGTCATCAACATCTATTTGGGCCTTTTTTTTAGATTTATAAGCAATAATATGCATGAATTACAGAGACGCAATACTTAAACGTGAATTATGACACACGTACATGAGAGATAGATATAGATATAGATAGATATATTCCCATGTTTTTATTTATATATATATATATATATATATATATATATATATATATATATATATATATATATATATATATATAAATAAAAACATGGGAATATATCTATCTATATATATATATATATATATATATAAATAAAAACATGGGAATATATCTATCTATATCTATATCTATCTATCTATCTATCTATCTATCTATCTATATATATATATATATATATATATATATATATATATATATATATATATATATATACATATATATAAATATATACAGGTTCAAATATACATATGCTTGTATACATGTTGCAAATAAAGTTCTACATTTGCCTCGATAAAGTACATTGGTGTAAGAAACGCGTTGGTAGAAAGTTTTCCTTTGGTTTTTATTCATGCTTCATATTTATATTGATGCGTTCAAATGCACACACACACACACACACACACACACACACACATACACATATATATATATATATATATATATGTATATATATATATATATATATATATATATGTATATATATATATATGTATATATATATATATATACTCGGTGAACCAGCAAAATTGTCCAAATCGTGTAACGGAATATTTATCCATCCCACAAATTGCTTAATGTCTAACAAAAACCACTAAACTGAGTTTCTTTCTTTTCCAGGTTTTCAGATAAGGCATCGTGGTATCATTTTTCGTATGAATCAGTGAAGACCCCTTTGAGTTATTCAGCTAGAAATAGAACAGGTTTAAATAGTTTTGTGTTAGACCCACCGTTTTCCCAACTGAACAATGGTGAGAGGAAAAATATCATTAAAGCCTTCAGTAATGGTACCGATATTCATACTCTGGCTTCCATCTTGAAGGCCTATTCAAGAACAAGTGGACGGAAAATAAGTATAAAACAAGAAGGAACAGTAGAGAGGGACACTGGATCAGGAGGTCCCAATAGGAAGAAAGGCCATCATTTCAACTTAGAGCTAAAGAAATCAATTAGAAAAGATCCAGCACATCTCATAAGACATTTTGCACGTGAGAGAAGAGTTTCAGCAATGACAGTCCAAGGAGCATTGAAAAAAACACATGAAAATGTACGTGAAACCTGTGAAGCAACTTGTTTTTCCAGGACAGAAAATTAGAAGAATTAGAGAGAGCGAAGATCATTTTGAATAATTTGGAAAATAATACCGGAATATATATATATATATATATATATATATATATATATATATATATATATATATATATATATCACCCCAAGCAAGGCGGAAGTGCCACTAGCACGTAAGGCGTTACAGAGTGTGAGAGCAAGTGTAAAGAGGGATGTTTGAGGAAAGGATAAAGAGAAGGACAGGGATCAAGATCAAGGCATCAGTAGATTTCGATTGACATTACATGTCAATATTTAAAGATTATAGCTATCAGGGAAGTAACTAAGAGGAAGGGAGTTCCACTGTCGGGACGTGCGAGATATGAAGCTGTTGGAGGAGAAGAGATGGCTACATTTAGCCATTTCGACAGTGAAAGTTTGGGACCGAGATGCCAAAGTAGTAGCAGTTTGGGAACCAGTGAAAGTATCTCATCAGAGCAGTTGCCATGAAAATATTTGCAGAAAAGATAGAGGGAAGCCATAGTACGTATGTGAGAAAGTGACTGTAGACGAGATGCCAGATCAGGACCTGTCACATTGCATATGCCTTTCTGGATTTTGTCGACGTTTTCGAGATTAATAGCGGGGGAACCAGACCATATATGGCTGCAATATTCAATGCAAGGACGAATGGTTGATTTGTAGATTTGAAGGATGGACTCAGGCGAGAAAAAACCTTCTGGCGCGACACAGACAACCAGCTTTCCTTGCGATACATGAAGCTATTGATTCAATTTAGTTATTCCACCTCAGGTCAGTGGAAAGCGTGAAACCAAGAAGGAAAAGAGAAGCGCTCTCATGGAGTTGGGTATCAGCCATTCTTATAGGAGGTAGGCAGGATTCTCTATGGCTGGTAAATGAGAGCTGTTTCGTTTGGGAGGCACTAAAGTTTACAAGCCATTTCCTGCCCCAGTAGTAGTCCTAAGTAAAATGTCGTGGTATGAAACAGACAAGAGGATTTTATCTAATTACAGGTACATAATTTCATACCTTCCCTAAGTGTATAAGTATAGCTCATTAAGAAATAATTAATTTGGTATGAGTTTAAGTTTGGCTGTTTAAGCATGTTTTCTGAAAATACCGACCTACCGATTTGGTCACAAAATGTTCGTTTTATAGTGCCGCTTATGCCGTTGTTTGTGTTAGCCATCGCAAGACATCTATGGAGACCATCGTCTCTTGCAAAGCCCAGAAAATCTATTACCGAGAATTCAAACGTATTTTACGAATGAGTTCGTTACTTTTATGTAATGTTTCCCTTCAGGATATGGTCAATCATGGCTCTCCACAACTTCCAATCGTTCATAGCTCTAAGTAATGTTTGTCTTCCTACTGTACCTCGTAGTTCACGTTCCGCCGTCAATTTACATAATCTCGTTTAGTTCGTTACTTTCTGCTTCCCGCTGTCCCTCTTGCCTTTAGTATGTCCCGAGCGTGTCAAATTCTCCGAGCTCACTTTCCTCATTATTTCTTGCAGAAATTTCAGCTGTATCTTTCTGTTACTAGGTACAGATACCATTCTTTCCGTATTCTCCTGAAAGCTTCCTCGTTGCACGCATGTTCTGTCTATGGTATTCTCAGGATACCTTTTAATAAGCATATCTCAGTCGCTTCGTCTTCATCTGTGTCGAAAATGTCCAGTATTCACTGCCATATGATTGATATTATATTACAGTTCAGCATTTTTTCTTTGTTTCTAAATAAATTTCCCTGTTTCATAATACTTTGTTTAACTTTTGAAAGGCATCTTTTAGTAGTGCAGGCATTTTTTTAATGTAGGAATTGTTAATAACTGCATAGATAGAGGGGTAATGTTTGCAGTTGCAATTTTAATGATTGCAGAAAATGATTCAGGCACTAGCGTTATTTAACTCTGCACGAAAATGATTATGAGTCAGGAGTTTATAATTAAATAGTAATTAAAATGCTGGACATGAAGATGGTTGAAGCTGCAATTGTCGTTCAAGTCTTAATAATCGGGGCGTTAATTAATGTAGATGATTGGAATACGGACAGCTCAAGATGCAGAAGATGTACGGAGGGAAATTACTGCAGAGAAATTATGGCTATGAACGTAATCAAAAATTCCATAATGGCTGTTGTGTAAATTATTGTAAGGATTCACGCAGCAGACGTTTACATTAACAGTGTAATTACGTAGGAATTTCAATTTCTCTGAAAGAGATGAAGTCGAGCATAGTCCTATCTCGCCAATCCTGATCAAGTATTATTTACTGATAGAAAAACAAAAAAAAAACATGGAACATCACAGAGGAACCCCCACCCCACATTTTAGGTCTTCCTTGTTTGTAAACCTTGCCGACTTTGATAATTTGAGAAAGAAAAAAACAAACCCTCCATATTTGTACTTTTAAATAGCGGCATTATGAAAATAACATTAATTTTAAAAGCTTTAAAAGGAGAATATTCGTTGAGAAAAATAGTGTCCTTTTTCTGTCTTGTCCTTCTCCTTAAACACTACGACGCTTAACAAATCCATGATTGCTTATAGGAAGTATATTTAAAGTTTTTATTTTATTTTATATGCCATTCAGTGGCAAAGGATAAGTTTTTTTTTTGTTTACGATAGAATTAGTAATAGATCTCGTGATAACAAGGTAATTTGCAAAAGAAATCAATCTATTTTGAGAGATACAAGAGTTATAAGGAATAGAATGTTGCGAAAAGCCATAATCAAACCACGTCCTAACGGGACATGGCACATAGAAAAAGAAGAAGAACTATATCGATCGTCAACGAACAAACGGCATTTTGCAAGAAACTATGCGACGAGAACTTCGAAATGTTTCGCCATATTTTTAGCGAACGTTTTTAAGCCGAACACAGACTTACGGTCATACAGCGTTGAAACATCGGTTCCCGTACGATCACCGAAGTTGAGCAACGTTGAGCTTAGTTAATACCTAGACGGGTAACTGCTTGGGAATACCAGATGTTGTAAACTTGGATGTGCTGGTGGTGTAATGTATAATGCCTCGAAATTATTAATCGAAGGGCCGTGTTCCAAATTGATTTGTGTTCATTATAGTCACTCAAGCACAAATATCCTTGAGAAAGGTATGAATCCAGTACTTCTCCCCAACTATGGGTTAATTAGTAAAACTTGTACCACTCAAGCATTATCCTCCTCCAATTTATTACAATCTAAAATATTTTATGGCTTTAGATAAACTGAAAGGTTTTGATAAACCGTAGAAAGCGAATCAATCATTTTAAGTCGAACACAGCAGTTTTCTGATGTCTTTCAAGGTAGGTCTAGTGTCGATTAAAAATGATGAGCGTTCTGGACGACGACTTTGTCAAATTCAAAACGTTTCGTCAAGCTATTTAGCGAACGTTCTTAAGGTCGAACGTAGCTTATTTATTTTAATGACGGTTCAAGGCCGGTCGAGTGTCAGTTCAAAAGGATGAGCATTCAATGTAATAAATACAAGTATTCAGTGGCACAGTAGAGTAATGGATAGCCGAGGGATCGGAGAGCCGAGTTCGAATTCCAGTCGAATCCATTCACTTACATGTTAGGTATAATCCTGTTCTTCTCACGCCAGCTATGGGTAAATAGCAGGACAGACCAGGTTCTACAGTCATGGATGGGAACTGGTCTACCGCAGAAATAAATGGCAACCCTCTGCGAGAAAAAAAATCTGCTTCATCAGTCATGTATCGAAAGATACATGATCGCCTAAGCGTGTATGACGCATGGTGCATAACTGACTGACTGATTCAGTGGGACGTGACTGGATCGTTTTCGTTTCGACCATCAGACCAGGTTTCGAATTTCAGCATGTTTGAATTGTCAGGAATTTTCCAATTTGATTTGTAGGGACAGTATCGGCTTAGGCAGACGATCACACTGTGTTAAATCTTTGCGAACTGCCTGAAAATCATGCCACGGGTTGGCCGAAAAAATTTTTAAATGCGATATATTTCACAGGTTCACACAATTCCACAAAAAACATGTGGTAGTGTTATTTATTTGGCTTCCAATTAGCAAGAAGGCGAGATTTCCTGGGAGAAAAGGAGCTTCGTGCTCCAAAAAATTTCAGGATGAATTTTCACCTTGTAGTATATGTGTCTGCAAATGCTATGATTGGGGAGTTTCCCTCACCCATTTTACCCTCTCCATTACTGAGAAGTAATCGTTAAAGTTTCCCTATTGGGGGCAATAAAAGTAGTAAATACACACCACATGCGTTGTGCTTTTTAATAGTACACCAAAACAGAGATAGTTCGACTTCGTTGTATTGGCCTGGAAAGGGGCGTGGAGACGAACTCAGCGACACAATCAATACGGTTCCACTACGAAACAACGACCGTCGTCACCAAATATAATTTCGAGACGCATACTTAATCACATATAATTTCCTGAATATATCAAAATTTTCCATTCAGTGTTTGTATTTATTCGTGTTCGATTTTCCCTTCATCCAAGCGACTGAAGTAAAATTCGACATCGTTGTCGTGATCAATAGCATGTAGCAATACGGATTGTGCTGGCTCTTGTGAATTTGATATCGAATGGAGTTGTGCGTTATTATCACTCTATAAATGGAGCATAAACGCGTTTCATTATAACTTTATTGCTTCTAAATAGACCCTTTTGCAATAATCCAGTATCGCATTCAAGTATCAATAACCAAAACGCTGTACTTGACTTACGATCTAATTTCTATTTATACATGTCACATATAAGTGAGAAGGGAACATCTATCTATCTATCTATCTATCTATCTATCTATCTATCTATCACACTTTGTTCATTTTCTTACTTTTTATCTATCTATCTATCTATCTATCTATCTATCTATCTATCTATCACACTTTGTTCATTTTCTTACTTTTTATCTATCTATCTATCTATCTATCTATCTATCTATCTATCTATCTATCTATCTATCTATCTATCTATAACACTTTGTTCATTTTCTTACTTTTTATCTATCTATCTATCTATCTATCTATCTATCTATCTATCTATCTATAACACTTTGTTCATTTTCTTACTTTTTATCTATCTATCTATCTATCTATATATCTATCTATCTATCTATCTATCTATCTATCTATGTTTCAATTAACACAAATAATTAATCCTATAATATAATATCATCATTTGTTCTGACGCCGTTATTTGAAGTTTTTTTTCTCTCAAACGTGGCGAATATTGTGATTGCATTCTGTATAATAAATTTTAATACTTTTTCTCTATAGGTTGGTTGAAGAATTTGTAATGTCCTTTGTTGCTTCAGAAATTTCCTTTGCAAGCATTTTACGCATATATTAAGCTTTAAATGCCGGGATTGATTATTGGTACACTGATGGTAGCAAAATGTTTACTTTTACAACATTAAGTAAATAATCAATTCTAAGGTGAATGGTCAAAGCCATTATTAAAAATTAATACAAAATAGTCTACTAATATTAATACAATATAGTAGGATGTTTGCTCATAGGAATGGGGTAGTAATGTGGGTAGCATACGGTAGCGTTCTTTTCTATCAGATGCACTTCTTGCTTTCTTGAACAGAAATGTATAAACAACTATTATTTATTTAGTTTTAGTGTGTGAATTATCTGGTAATTTATGTGAAATTTTGTACACCACATAACGAATCAAAAACAAAAATGGCATCGTGCTAAAATCCACCTTTAGATGATCTGAAAATGGAGCATTGGAAACAGAATATTACGCACTTACTTCAAAATCCTTGATACAAAAGAACTTGAATCATCGTTATATATATTTTGTGACGTACGGTGCCAGTTGATAATTAAATATAACTCAAGACTTCAATGTTAAAACAAAACAGTATTTAATTACAACCACAAATAAATACTTAACAAGAACAAAAAAGTAAAAGTCAACCAAAGATAATTTCTTTCAGTTAGTACCTTGTTAGTAGCGCGTCTCGGCTTAACGCCCGGTAAATCCTAAATCATCGACGTACAATAATTCATACTAATTCGACTGGATAGTTCTACTCAATAATCCCTCAATAATCACAACAGTCAGTAGCCTGACACCGCTATTTATACACCTGGCGGAAAACGTATATTCATGAGTTCAGAGAGTCACGCTCGAACCTCGGTGTCGGTAGTTACACATTTTCTTCCTATATGACAATATAACATTGATTAAGATGAAAGAAAACAGTTTCAAATTTCGTCAGCGTGGCCTCGAGTGATGCTGCTAAGTTCAGAGATCCCTATCTGAAGATCGAACCTAAGAACGCTAACATTGGTAAAATAAACGAAAAGCTCATTCAGTAACCATCTACCTTGAGTGGTTTTTGAGCCTTGAAGGTGACTACTAGGTCGTTAAGCAATATCGATCTTCCTATATGACATTGAATATTGGATAATCTCCTCAGAGATGAAGAAGAGAATATAACAACAGAAATATTCTACAGAAAGATGCTGAGAATATCATGAACTGGACGTGTGAGCAAAAATGAAGATTTAGAAAAGTTGGAAACAAAAAGGACAATTATACTTAGAATCAGAAACAGACGATTGAACTTCTAGTGCACATAATAAGGAAAGAAGGTTTGGAAAATTTAACACCCAAAGGACATGTTGAAGGCAAGAGCGTTCAGAGGAAAGCAGACAGAACAGAGATTAGGGGAGAGAGAGGGAGGGGGACAAAAGGAAAAAAGTTCTTAAGAGCCAAAAGGGATATTTAGTTGTGGCGAATCGCAATCGACTACGTCCTGAAGGAACACTACATATAGAAGATTGAGTGAATAACAATATAAAAAAAACATGAAGCCGCAATCATAGTAGAAAGAGAATGGCTCAGCAGCCTCATAGTTCCAGCTCGAGCATAGGTAGAACGTTGAATGCTGATTTTTAAGAAAGGCAAACAAGCTAGTCTTCTCCGTCTGGACAAAATCGCCTTGCCCCCGTTTTTCTCGTTTGGTAAATCTCAGTGAAGACAGAGGGTAAATGCGATAGTTTGAGTAGATATAAGTTCATAGTAGATAAAAGGTATTACAGAAAATATGTTTCTTTTGATCAATTAAAATATTCTGAATTCGATTTCAAATTCCTTTAATAATTGTAACCAATCCCTCACTTGCAATATAATCTCAACCATCTTCGTCTTTGTCTCTTTCTTTCATTAATTGCGCTATACCTGCAAGTAGTAATGGCAATTGCAAAGAGTTTGCTATTTGTCATACAGTTTATAACGGCAGTAGTTGTAGTAGTAGTAGTAGTAGTAGTAGTAGTAGTAGAGGTAGAATTTTCCGGGTGGAAGAATTACCTGGAACTATCGGAGTGGTAGTAGTAGGAGGTGTCGACGTCGAGAAATGATGGCTGTCCATGTTGTAGAAAACTGTGGCGACATCAACAGTGACAGACGGTGTCGTCAACGAAGCAGACGATATTTGGAATCGTCGTCTTCTGTTTCGAGGGACCGAGTTGGGATTGTATGAAAAATGTAAGGAGAAGAAAAAGAGGGAAGAAGATAAAAGCTAGCCGAGGAGAGCGCGCGTGACGTGAGGGCGAACAGAAGTGCCAACACATATCGAATAACGACTGCAGTTGGGTACATTCGGAAAGTTCCCGGGGCTTTGTATCTCTTTGCGGTCTACTTCAAAATCGTCGGTAGAAAGGAAGGAAGGAAGGATAGAATAAATAATGGATAAGGATGATGAGTTGCTGAAACACAAAGAAAGAAAGAAAGAAAGAAAGAAAGAAAGAAAGTAAATCGCTAGGTGTTCATTTAAATAATGTTTGGGTCTTATTTTAAAAGGTGGGAAACAGCAACAATATAAATAAATGAGCGGTTAATAAAGACGTGGATAGAAGAAGAAGAAGAAGAAGAAGAAGAAGAAGAAGAAGAAGAAGAAGAAGAAGAAGAAGAAGAAGAAGAAGAAGAACGGAAAAAGAGGAAGATGAAGTAAAAATGAAGAAGGAATGAAAGAAGAAAGTAATACAAAATAAAGGGGTTAGTGAACGATCAGTGGAAAATTGATGAATAATATGAAGAAGTAAAGTAGCAAAAACAAGGAAAAAGAAGAAGAAGAAGAAAGGGTAATAAAGAAAACAGAGACGAGTAAAAAGACTAAGAATAAGACGAAGAAGAGTAGAGAAGAAGAAGTAGTAGTAGTAGTAGAAGAAGAGGAGGAAGAAAGGAAGAGGAAGAAAGGAAAAGGAGCGAATAATATGTGGAAAACGGGAGAATAAGGGAAGAAAAGAGAACAACCACAGTGTAAACGAAGAAGAAAAGAATGAAGAAACTAATACAAATAAAGGGATTGGTAAAAGACCAATAGAAAACTGTTGAAGGAGGTGAAGAAGCAAAGAAGAAAGAAAAGAAGAAGAAGAAGAAGAAGAAGAAGAAGAAGAAGAAGAAGAAGAAGAAGAAGAAGAAAAGGAAGAAGAAGGTAATAAAGAACAAAAAGGAGCTAGTTAAAAGATATGTAGAAAATGGAAAAATAAGGCGAGGGAGAAAAGGAAAAGCACAAAACAAGCTGAAGAAAAAAAACGAAGAAAAACGAAGGAAAAGAAGAAAAGGAAGAAAGAAATAATACAGAAGAAAGCGGTTATTAAAATACAAGTGGATAAATTGATGTGTAAGCTGAAGATCTAACGTAAGAAGAAGAAAAAGAAGAAGAAGAAGAAGTAAATAAAAGAAGGCAATAAAGAAAAAAGAGCGAGTAAAGACATGTAGAAAATAAAAGAATAAGGTGAAGAAGAACCAAGAAGAAAAAAGCGTGTAAAACTAAAAGTAGAAAACGGAAGAATGAAGAGTAGAAAAATGAACAACAACAGCGAAGGAGAAAAAGATGATAGGAGAAGGATGTTTGACAAGGAAAGAAAAGTAGAAATGGAAATATGAAGAACACAAAGCAAAGCAGATTAGAGTGAAAAGCGAATCGGAAAAAAAGTAAAACATGCAGTAAAATGAAGAAATTATATGAAAGAAATCAGTTAGAAATAATAATTATCGAAATGTAAAAAAGAAAGATTTTTAACAAAGGAGGTGGAAAAATTGGAGATGAAGCTAACTTAAAAAGAAGGCGTCAAAGAAGAGACAAAATGGAAAATAAAATTAGAGAGTATGAAAAATAAAGAAGAAATAAATGTGGTTGGAATCCCGAGATACAAGAGAAGAAATGAAAGAGTAGAAAAAATAATAATACAAAGAATAAAAGATGTTGTAAGGACGAATATAGAGCGAAGAAGAAAGGTAAGAATGGCAGAATAGAGAATGTTGAGAGCGAGAGAAACACGAAGAAAAGGAAAATAGAATAGAGGAAGGATATAGAATGAAGAAAAACTGTAAATACTAAAAGAAAAAAGATCCAAAGAAAGTAGAGAAAACAGTTAAAATAGAAACGGCAAAAGTTAAACATTAGGTTGAATAAGAGGAATAAGAAGAGTAGAAAGCAAATAAGAAACGAAAAGAAAAAAAAACTGATAATGTAAGAAGAAAAGAAGCGAATTAAAAGATGAGAGAAAAATGGAATAATAATAATAATAATAATAATAATAATAATAATAATGTTGATGATGATGATGATGAAGAAGAAGAGGAAAATGAAGCGAGTAAAAGAAATTGCAAATGGAAAAATAAGATGAAAAAACAGAAGAAAATAATGAAAAATAAAATAAAAAGGACAATTGGAAATTGGAATATTCATAATATTAATAATAATAATAACAATAGAATGATGATGGTGACAACGAGGAAGAAGAAAATGGAGCAAGCAAAACGAAGATTGGATTGGAAGTGGAAGAATAAGAAGAAAAACGAAGAGAAAAAGAAGAAAAATAGGAAGAAGAAAGAAAAATGAAAAATAAATGAATGAAAGTACAAATGGAAAATTAAATAATAATAATAATAATATCAAAGAAGAAAATGTGAATGATAAAATGACGTGCAGAAAAGAAGGTGAAAAAGTATGAAAACGAGAAAAAAGACTAAAAGAGGAAAACGAATATTCAAAAAGAATATTAGCTGAAAAGTTTAAGCGGGGAAAATGAATGAATGTAAGAAAATTAAATGAAGAAGAAGAAGAAAACGCAAAAGAAAAATGGCCGAAGAGATGATGATGATGATGATGATGAAGAAGAAGAAGAAGAAGAAGAAGAAGAAGAAGAAGAAGAAGAAGAAGAAGAAGAAGGAGGACATAAAGAAAAATGGAGCTAAAAAAATATAAATGGAAAACGGAAGAAGGAAATGAAAGAATGAAGAACATGGAAGGTAACAGGGAAAAATGAACGATTAACAGAAGAAGAAGAAGAAGAAGAAGAAGAAGAAGAAGAAGAAGAAGAAGAAGAAGAAGAAGAAGAAGGTAATATAGGAAAAGATCGAGTAAAAATACGTGTGTAAAATGAAACTGGGAACAAAAAACAAGAACAGTATAAGAAGGAAAGAAAGAAAAAAGAATGAAAAAGGAAAGAAAGAAAGAAAGAAAAAGGAAGTCCTGATACATTAAAGAAAAAATTCAGTTGAAGTTCGAAACATTAAAGAAATGAGATAAGTACAAGCCAAAGAAATGAAAACTGAGAAAGTGAATGAAAAAAATGTACTCGATACAAAATGAAGTAAAATATAATATGTGAAAGAAGTTTTTACTGATGTGGTTGTTGGGGTGCATGGAAGAGTAGCTTGTCCCGCGGGCATTTTCTACAGAAGGGAAATACAAAAAAAAAACATTCTGAATAAGAACATATATTGTAAGCATAGGCCTATTGCATATGCCTATAAGTGCGTGTCCCAGCGGTTCGCTAGTATGAGTGATTTGCGCATACAATTGTGTTAGTAGCTTCTGTACGTATGTGACGGGAAGGTTATTCATGAAAACTCGTTTCCCTTGTTTACGTACAGCGCGACACACAGTCAGGATTACCTTAACGACCGTAGATGTGTCCTTCTTAGGTATGCTAGGGTGAAAAACGGATCTAAATGCTGACATCAATGGTTTATAGATAGTTTTGAATTTACATGTCAGTAAATGCCATATACGTCTGTAAATTCTTCCCTGAGTGGGAAGAGGTGTAGACATGTACGCGTGTACGTGCGCATGCGTACATAGCTAGACATTTTATAGTTGAGTCTATTTATGAATGTGAATTTGCCCTGGTATTAGAAGCTTCGATATTCAATGGTTTTATGCGTGTATATATGTGAAAGGAATGTTGATTTATTCGTGCGTATTTTATCTATCTATCTATCTATCTATCTATCTATCTATCTATCTATCTATCTATCTATCTATCTATCTATCTATCTCTCTCTCTCTCTCTCTCTATATATATATATATATATATATATATATATATATATAGCCTATACATTAATACAGATATGCACGCATAAATGAATAATTGCATATATACAACTTATATAAACATGAAATCTACACGTGATACATCCATATATATATATATATATATATATATATATATATATATATATGTATATATATATATAGCAAACTAATTTGCTAATGTACTTAATTTGATTGATTGATAGATTTCTTTTCTACGGCTTATCAACCTTTTACAGGTTATTTAAAGACAGAAAACCTTTCACAATTTTCTCATATATATATATATATATATATATATATATATATATATATATATATATATGTGTGTGTGTGTGTGGTGCAGTTTAATTTATATTAAGATGAATCATGCAAAAATTAAATTAGTAAAGTTCATGAGATAAAATAGCGAATTCACTTCGCTAACTAAATTTTAAACATGCATTAACCCACTAACCACTCGGTGAATGTTATGATCCTTGTTTTTTAAAAGTATAAACTGTATTAGGTCTTCCTTAAATATGCAAGTACTTTCGACAGGTTCTCCGGTCCTCATCAGGCATGGAACTATTTTATTTTTGATAAAATTCAGGTAGCATCCGTGACGAAAAAATATAATGTAAATCGAAATATGTTATTTTTGTGTGTTATTGATAGCAGATACGAACTCGAGAAGCGTGCAGTCACAACGCTAAGGTTGAATTTTTGAAAATTAATGTGAGAGCGTGTTTTTACTAATATGCCAATTTAAGAATTTTTTTGTTGCAGGTGTTTATCAGTCAACGTGGCATAAACTAAATAGTTCAATAACTAGAGCAATGTCTCAGTTGTTTTCCCGAAAGTTTGCACGTCGGATTAAATCAAATATGACATGCAGTTTAATAGAAAATGGTTTTCATGCTTGTTGATGACCGGAGAACCTGTCGAAAGTACTTGCATATTTAAGGAAAAAAATTAAATAAAACAAGGCACATAAAAAGTGTGTACAAAGTATTTAGATTTCTGTATTAAATAACATATAGGTGTTGATATACCGCTAACAAATTATTACGTTTTTAAATACCTGCAAAATACTTTAATGCGTGAAAATTAAATTTCTCTAATGAAAGCCATATTTACGAGTTCGTTGAAAACCTTTGCACATCAAAACCGACGGAATTTTACTCAAAAGTTACCGAAAAGCTGCTTTGTAAGGCGATGTTTTAAGCTTATCTTTGATGTGGCAAAATGTCAAAAAGTATGGGCACCTAGCGAGGGTCGAACTCACTCATAATTGTTCTCGGGAGGCCAGTTTGCCAACCAATACACCACGACAATTTATTTAGAACTCAGACTAATACTTGGTAGGCTGTAATATAAAAGAATGTATGTTTTTATTCAAAACATTACAAGCTAACGAAATATTTGAATCAAAAGGAAAATGGTGGTACAATTTCTACTCAAAGTAGGGCTAACGTTGGCATCATCAAGTGGTGGAAACAAGAGTTAAAACAATTTTCATCTCACACCATTTACTAACCACCCTCAGACTCCCCTACTGGGTAAATCTTAAGACTTACATGTAATTAGTGTATAAACAAACATGCATGAGAGCAAATAAGTTACATAAATCACACTCGTTAGACAAATCGATAACGAGCTCGCTATAGATATTTATGCTACGGTTTGTGTCTCTAAGAAAGGAAGGACTAAAAATTAGTCTAAAAATAGATAGAAATAGATATATAGGTAAAGAGAAGGAAAGAGAGAGAGAGAGAGATTAAGAAATGCACTGATAGAAAGTAGCCGACTGTATGAAGAGAAAAATGGAGAACAGATCTAATAAAATAGCAATATGGCCTTCAAAATGGAAGGGAACGCCAAAATAAAAATAGAAAGCAAAACGTAGTATCCAATGTAAAGTACGTCCTCGCATATTTGTTTTATTTTTAACAATGCTCCCGAAATTCACTCGAGGTAGAGTGTTACAGACTAAGAGTCACAGTTTTGCGTATACGTGGGGAAGACAACCGTTCAGATTGAACAGGATAATATTGTAGTGATCGGGGAAACCATTCTCTTGGGAGTCGCTTCTACAAAACATCTGTTCATAGGAAGAAGTTGCTCGAATGGAACTTACATCTTCAATGGAGTACGAAGGGGATGAAGCTGGTTCGCTGCAATGTGCTTAGCATGGTGGGCTTTAGTCGTGGAGGTTTAAAACTGAAAGAATGTTCTCTGAGTCATTTGCATGGAAATAGCGAGAGGTATGCGACGTTTCGTTTGTGAGAAAAGGGTGGTAGGGTGGAAAATAATTTGTCACCTAAAAGGATGCGTAGAGGCTTTAGGACTCTATCGAGATTGAAAAGAGAAAAAGGGTAGCCCCTGCCCATGTAAGGCAACAGTATTCCATTTCTGCCTTATGTCGCTTTTGTAAAAGCATAGGATAGCAGGAGGAGTCAGCTACTGACTAGCGCGGTACAGGGAATCGACCGCTTTCCCAGCATCTTTAGCGATGGATCGTATGTACGAGTTCTTTATCTCCTACTAATTTTAATTTTAATTTTTAAGGCAATTCACCCCAAGCAAGGCGGGAGTGCAAGGGGTTACAGAGGATTCAGAACAAGAGTAAAGAGTCGTGTTTGAGTAAAGGATACAGGGAAGGACGGGGAACAAGCTAAGATGTCGATTGATTTTACACTTGAATATTTGAAGATTATAGACACCGGGGAAGCAAGTAAGGGGAAGGGAGTTTCACAGATGGGAAGTGCGGGAGAAGAAGCTGTTTGAGAAGAAGGGACGATTACATTTAACCGTTTCGACAGTGAAAGGGTGGGACCGAGATGCCAGCCTGGTAGCATGTTTAAATTTATGGAGTCAAGGAACCAGCGAAAGTAGCTAGTCGGAACAGTTGCCGTGAAAATATTGGTAGAAAGGACAGAGGGAGGCCACAGCACGTCTGTGGGGTAGCGATTGTAGACTAGATGCCAGATCAGGACCTATATTCGTCTCTGGATTTTGTCAAGGATAACGAGACGTACAGCCCATATATGACAGCAATATTCCATGCATATATATAAATTACCACTTATTGCTTAGACTAAAAAGTAGGAGTCAGATGGCGGTGGTGATGATGAGTATCGTGGACATTGGGATTGTCTGAATGAGTCACGGTAATGGCAGTTCTGTTGTCAAAATGACTGGTTATAGAAAAACGTAGGTAATTCAAATCATTGAATCGAGAAAGCGGTATTGCTGGGCGAATGAAGCGGGTCAGCAACCATAATACGTTAAAACATGGCTGACAGCGATATGTGAACGAAACTGGTTGGGAGTGGCTGGCGTTTGTCGAAAGATATGGATCAATTTTTGGGTCAAAAGGACGGCAAAAGACAGATACAAAATGAGAGAGAAAGAATAAGAGAGAAAAGGGTAGGGGAGAAAGGCGAGACAAAATTTGTGAATGTCTTATATATATATAAGAAAAACTACGGAATTGCTTTTATACATTCAATTCTATCGATATCTAAAGTTCATCATAATAAGCATCACACTTTCTTACTTTGTCTTTCCTTGCGTCTAGCATGAAACAGCCTGTCGCCTCTGCGTATTGACTTCAATGTTCACTTTTATATTTATACTAGCAGTAAAGCCCGGCGTTGCTCGGGGTTTTATGTAGTTAAATTGCTTTGGAGTTTGAATTATTGAACTTACGCACGTACCCGCAGTTGTTGAGGTCACCGATAGGCCGGGAATCTCACTGGTAGCAAAATCAATGAGATCAAGGGCATCCGGTTGCAATAGGTGACTGCTGTGTTGCTGCTCCGTGCTTACCCGAAGACTGCCACCCGTTCATAATCGGTCAAGATTTTTAATTCTGGCAATGTTAAATAGTGGTGGCGTTTTCACTGTAGGATTCGCTTAACATATCGGAGTCGGTGGTCGGCAAAGCTACTCTACACCAGTTTGCACACGTTCACCTACCCGACCCTACTTAAGTACGGCTTGCTTAGTCTTGTTGGAAAGCCCTTGACCTAGTGGTGAATTTGTGTCCATTCCTTTTTTTTGCATAAGTCTGGAGTGTCCATTTATTGAACCGAGAATGATTTGACTTCATTTCCTATGGTAAGATGAAACCCTTCCCCCCCGGGAAACTGAGCGGACGAACGTACATGACCCCCCACCCACGCACACACTCGGTAATTGTCGCGACGCACGAACAGAGATCATCACAGCTGTATGTAGGGGTCAATAGTTGTGTTAAGCGCAATGGTTTGTGAATTGGGAGTACTGGGAGTAGCTGTTGTTGTCGGTTTTACTGTGGATGTTACGGTTTTGGGAAAAACCCAGTAAAAGAATGGAGCTTGCAACGCAGCATTTGGCCTTCCGTAAAGTTTGAAGTGTTGTACCGTAGAAGTTACTGGTAGACAGAGCTACAATGAAGCACCTACAGAAATCGCTCTTCATAATAGACGCTGGCTCAATAGGTCAGCGAAATACTCAGAACTTATTGCCGACTGGCCAGCACTCAGGTTTCAGCCTATTGAATCGACGCTTGAAGTAGCTACAGAGAGTAGTGGGGGGCATTGTGAATCTCAACTGAAAGTGTCAACCGTTGTGTCAACATCTACGCGTCGCTGACCTCATCGAATACCGCTCTGAATGCCCTGAATTGCGTGGCCCCGCTCAACTATACACCTCCAACCCCTCTTAGCGCATGCGATTGTATGATTTGGTGTTGAGTCTAAAGCAGCGGGTAGAGCACACAGTAGCGCAAGTACGTTTTGCCTTAGCGCATCTCAGTATGAGCCTGAGGAACCACCAGCTGCGAATTGTAGGTGACGGGAATTTTGGAGTTGGAAATAAGTCAACCTCTAAGTATCTCTTGAATCATCTCTTTTTTAAATGGATTGACCACCGTTTAAGCTGACTTCAGTAAACACAAAAGCATACAATGGTACGCGCAACACAGGCTGAGTGAAAGATGGCGATGGCACTACCGCAAACAGGTCAACGTAGGTGTGTGAGAAGTAAGGCGGAGACTGGCCCCAGAAGGATTCCACGATGCCAACTCCCTGCAGCAGACAAATTGTACAGGTGTAGATTAATTCAATAGGCGAAACCTGGCTCAGGCCAGTACAGAGATTCCAAACTAATCCCACAAAGTTGAAGAGTGATGTCGGTGATGCGTTTCATGTAGCACTGCCGGTGATCAACTATATGACGGAACTGAACACCGAAACCTAGGGAAAGCATATGTCATTGCAAGCTCCCTGTAGCGCTCAGTTATTCAAAACTGTTGGGAATGGATGTTGCATCAGCGATGCATTTGCCTGGGGGAGGGGGGCGCTTAACACAACGTAGATGGTAGTGGTGTAATGGAGATGACAGTGGCAATGGACGGGAGGGTTTGACAGAAAACGCAAGCAGCCATGCGAATGCGCGAAGGCAGGTGGTGTTTATCTGGCGCGGTGTAGTTACAATGAGAGACAAATTTCACGAACGTCTGTAAGGCAGGTAGGCTGTGAAGGTGTGGTAAGAGGGAAAACTGCTCTTGGGAATCGGAGCTTTGCTTGGCGGTTTTTACTGTCGCCGACGGTTTATACAGTCCTGGAGACCGCATAGAGGCTTACTGTGAGCCGCCGCCTACGTCCCATCAACAGAACCTGCTTGTAAACGACATTTTTTGCAGAACTCCTGGGAGTGAAGACGAATACGTCCTCGCTTCTACCTAAACGCGAACAGCCTACGTAAAGCTGGCCGTGGGGAAAACACTGCTCTCCAATGTGAATTCCCGCGACACGTAGTGTTTTGTCCTATGATTTATTAATAGTCATTGCAAAGCAAAGTCTGATGGGAAACTGCGACCGGCGGAATGTAAAGGGCACATCTGAACCCGATGGAGATAGATGCATGCGCGGTATGAATACAGTTTCACCCTTTCCGCAATCGGTAAGAATTGTTGCTTCAATTAAATTTGGTGCCAAAGACTTAACAACCATGCGTCTACTATTGCACTGTTTCGGAGGGACCAGGTTACGCAAAAGCATAAAGGGCGCGCCCACCTTCAGTCTCAGTGTGTGGGGCGGAAGCCCCGCCGGTTCTAAGGAATTCAGAAGTTCGACCGGGTAGTCCGTAAGATTGTCCGGGTCGGGCGTCCTGTCAATGGATTTGTAGATGTAATCGTCCTCGGGAATACACTGCAGGTGTTGCTCATTAATGCTAGTAACTATGGTGTTTTTTGGAGCAAGAACAGCTCTTTCAGAGGGCCACTCAATGTCAGAGTATTTGGAACTAAGATGCGGAAAGACGGCATCTCTGAGCTGTTGATGGGTGTCAACAACTGAACACATTGTTCCCTCGTTAATGTAGCTTTCTGCGTCTGAAGGCGTTCGGCCTTCCCCGAGGGCTAGAAGGCCCCTTGAAAAAGCAGCGGACCCGTTGTCCCCAGTAGTATGAGCGCGCATGTTGGTGGTCATGTGCAATAACTGGACATGGGCCCAGAGGTTGGATGACTTAAGGCACGCACAAACAGCATCGGCCCTTGTCCCTTATGGAATAACAGGCAGGTTTTGTCGAAAGTAACCTGACAGAAGGAGAGTCAAGCCAGTGGAGTCCTTAATGTATTGAAGGGACCTATTCAACGCTTCGAGTGCTTGTTTGTGAGCCATAGTGCACTATTTCCACACTATGAGTTTACAACGACTTAATACGTCAGCCTGACCAGAATCTTTTGAAATGCTGCAAGTTGGAATTTCGGCCTTGGTAAGGTCAAGCGTAAGTCTAAACAGAGTGCGCCGTCCGTCCGCCCGGCAGCAATGTGGCTGCAATCCCGGCTGAGGCAACAGTAAGCGCAATGTCTCTGTGCCGCCTGATTTTAGCTAGAATTAGTTTTGTAACGAACGTCTTCCCGGTGCCACCGGGTGCGTCTAGGAAGAAGATGCCACCGCGCTGTTGTCGGACGGCGTCAATCACCCTGGTGTAAGCTGTTCTTTGTTCTGGTAGGAGGCATAATTCATTCTCTCGGACATAGCGGTCGAGGTCAGCAGAACAATTGGCTTCAACCACGGCCACCGGAATCCACAGCAACTCTTCGGTAAATGCTTCCATAATCCATGCTATCAGTTCATATTTTGCATTACCAGGAGTTTTGTTGGTCTGTCGCTCAACTGCACCCCGCACATAATAATCAACGGGGTTGCAGTCTGGGAAGTTAGGTGATCAGATGTAAGAGGTGGCGTGGTCGCAGAAATTGTCATAGAGACATGACTGGGTTCTCCTGCTTGTATGGCATGGTGCAGAGTCCACTTGCGAGACATAGGTACTTCCAGCAGCCACACTTTTGACCCGGGGCAGCACACTACCTCCTCAAGGTACTTGATGTATGTCTCCGTGTTGAGTATGAGGCTCTGTGGGTAAACGAATGGATGCATATAGTCGCTATCATACGTATTCGTCATCGCCATTAGACTCATTCAACTCTTTCCGAATCTTCTGCACTATCCTCAGATTGACGCCCTTTTCCTATACGGAACCATCATTTCGCATGATGTGCCTTAACCTTTCGGCCACAGATGAGCGTCTGGTTAGCAAGGTCGATTTTACTATCTTTAAACTTAAATCTTCCATGAATCTCTTCTATTCATATCTGCTCTAGCGTATCAAATGTAAACAAATGACGTCATATATTTTTAGAATTGGACATAGTCCGACAATTTATTTAAAGACATTTATATTATGTTTAACGTTCTTTTTATAGATACAAGTATTTAAGCAAATTTTTTCTATGAAAATTTCTCGGACATTCAGGCCGGTAAATGTTATTTAATACTGTTTATTATAAAACAGAGCATTTGCTTAAATACTTGTATCTATAAAAAGAACGTCAAACATAATATAAATGTCTTTAAATAAATTGTCGGACTATGTCCAATTCTAAATATATATATATATATATATATATATATATATATATATATATATATATATATATATATGCATATGTATATATATATATATATATATATATATATATATTCGGCCATTTTTCGATTCTAGCCACAGACAACCGGACGTCTAACCACACTGATGAGCTGTGATACAGCGAAACAGTCTGTCTGCGGATGACAATATATATATATATATATATATCTGTGTGTGTGTGTTAAGACATGACTGATTAAATAATTTAGACAAATTTTGACTAATTATTTTTAATAGGATTCTCTCATAATTACTGACAAGTTTCTTAGTATCCTTATTAAAGAAAGAAAATTGCCACGTTGATGCGAATTTATTTAATTCCGGGTACTTTCAAAATTAGAACAATATCATCATCAGGGTGTTGTTTTTTCTAATACAAACAATTGTTGTGCTCATCATTTTATATATGTATATAATTAATACAAGTTGTGTTCATCACTGAATATATATATATATATATATATATATATATATATATATATATATATATATATATATATATATATATATATATATATATGTATATATATAATACAAATTAGATGATTGATTTTACATTCAGCATTCAGATTCCAGAGATTTTAAAACAGATTCTCCGGGAATCACTCCGTCCATTCGTCAGGGGATACAGCAATAAGTGTACATTGAGCTTTCATAATTGAGCGCAATCTTCAGGCCATGTTACTGCTCGGTGCTGACCACATTGTCTTTTTTTATATTAATGTTCTAAGTCTGCTATTGAGCATCTTAATTGATAAATATCGTATATAAAACACTATTTTTATCATATATATATATATATATATATATATATATATATATATATATATATATATAATTGTTTAGTTCTTCCTTAATTCGAAACACTTGTAAGAATGGAAAAGTATTGATCTGTTGTCACTTTAGGATGGCGGTCCTGTTCATAACATCGATACAGTATCAAATCGATCCCTAACTTATTACAGGGTTATCGGAAACAAGATGTTTGTTGACAAATGCCAAGTTATAAATGTCATGGGTTTATGTAATTGATATCTGCCTACGAAAACA
Source organism: Acanthosepion esculentum (assembly GCA_964036315.1). Classification (NCBI taxonomy): domain Eukaryota; kingdom Metazoa; phylum Mollusca; class Cephalopoda; order Sepiida; family Sepiidae; genus Acanthosepion; species Acanthosepion esculentum. Next base: position 81,934,104 of record OZ038476.1, read on the forward strand.
TTTTTTTTCATTTTGGAAGATTTCTTTCTCAATGAAGAACAAGTTGATATACACATTTTATATGTTTTATTTTAAGAAATATTTTAAACAATCGATTCATTGCCGAAATAGATGTGATATTTTTCATTTATTTGCAAAAAGTATTTTCTCATTAAAGATCAAAACAGTCTATGATCTTTTAATAACGTTTACCTCATACAAGGTCTAACGTTCATTCAAAGTAAATTGTTACTAAAAGATCAAACATATGTATATATTATTAAGGTATTACTACATTTGTAATTAAAAAATAAAAACATTACATAAATTAACAAAACTATAAAATATATGCAGATATCAATGACGTAAACACATTTTCAAAGTACGATAATTTTACATATGTTCACCATATACGAGGCGCAAGAACCACTCAAGGTATAAAGTTACTGAAAGTGGTTGTTGTGTGAGCGATAAATATATTTAACTCTAGAAACACATTGAAAACGCTTTGAAGAAATGCTCTGTAAAAATTTTTAATGTAGAAATGCATTGCAAACGTTTTGGAAAAATACCTTGTAAATGTCTTGACTGCAGAAAGGCATTAGAAATATCTAATCAGAGAAATTTATAGTAAATATATATTTATTGTACAAATGATTTGTAAACGTATTTATTGTACAAATGCTTTGCAAAGGGTTTTTTTTAAATTTAGTAATATAATGTAAATGATTTTTGCTGGAGAATATAGGAATATACTCGTATATTGTTGTTGGAACCTAGGAATGAGGAACTGAACGAGGAATAACCAAACAAAACGGAAGTTGGAAATGAAATGGTAATCTTTATAACACCATGTGCAGGCCTCCGTCGGTCCTGCTCCGCTGGAGCATCGACGTCTGTGACTGTAGAGGCCGATGTGGTAGTGACAATCTCTGTTGCAGAGGTCGCATATGTGTTCTGTCTCTGGTATGTTGGAGCTGTCACTTTGCTTTTCCGTGGCGACTTGTGTCAGCTTCTCCTTCCCTGACTTGAGGTTTTTGGTCAGGGTTCCTCTCCATTTGTATCGTATGCCCCCTGTATAACATCAAAGAATACAATACTCACCAGCGGCGTGAAGTAGGTAAACCACTGCTCGTGGTGGACTAATTAGACAGCATTTTACCCCCACTTACAACGTATTTATGAGGATTGGAACATACCCATTAGTGTCCATAGATACGTTATTTAAAAATTATAAATGGTTTTATTGTAGAAAGGTATTGTAAATGGTTTTACACTAGAAATGAATTCTAAATAGTTTTATGCATTGTAAATGAATTTTACTGTAGATACATTGTAAATAAGTTTATTTTAGTAATAAATTTTGAATTAGTTTACTTATGAAATGCATTGTAAATTATTTTAATGTAGAAATGAACTCTAAATGACTTAGAAATATATTGGAAACCAAACTAGTTACACTCCATCACTACTGATCAGGCCACGAACTACCGCCAGTTACGAAGAACGGATGTTCCCCGCGAAGAGGCACCGTGCCTTGAGAGTATATTGGCCCTCAAACTCACACCTGACCTCAAGTAGAACTTTTATATACGACCTTCGCTAAAGATGCAGGTAAAATGGATCCCTTTACCGCTACAGTAAGTACCTGACTCCTTATGTTATCTTTTACTTTTACTTTGCTCGTGGAACTATTTTCCAGCTTCATGTTTTCCAGTTGAGTTTGACTTTAAAATTTAAATACAATGTCAATCGTTATCTACTGTGTTGATTCATCTTCTATTACTATTATTTTCCCTTAATAATGTTTCTCTTTTTCACATTCTTTCACACACATTAACGCCTTGAGTCTTAGTGGAGTTACTGCCTTGCCTTGAGTGAAATAATTAAAATAAAAAATACAAAATACGATTCAAATTTAATTTCGCAAAGGGTTGATAAACCGTAAAATAAGTCAATCTTCCTCTCTCTCTCTTTCTCTTCCCTCTCTCTCTCTCTCTCTCTCTCTCTATATATATATATATATATATATATATATATATACACACACACACACACGCACACACACCGAGTGGGGAAAACAAATATTCGTACACATATTTTTAATTTATTGTATTTACAACTAATGAAATAACATACTTTTCGTATAATTAACTGTACACAGATACATAATAACTAAATATGCATAGAAAACAGAAAAAAATAATTTAATAGAAATAAATACCACGCATCCATTTTAGTGGATGGAAAAAGTATTCGTACAATACAAAACAATTTTCATAATTTGAAGAATAGCCATTATTCCCTTCTACAGCAATCAACCTCATATTGTAGTTCTCAATTAATGATTTGCAAATTTTAGTTGGTATTTTGTTCCATTCTTCTTCGCATATGGTCTTCAGATTTGGGATGTTTGTTGGAGTTTTCGATTGGATTTGAATTTTCAAATAACGCCACAGATTCTCGATTGGGTTTAAATTTGGGGACTGACTTGGCCATTTCAGGATATTTACATTATTTTCAGCAAGCCGTAGATTTTGCAATGTGATTAGGATCATTATCTCGATGGAAGATCCAATCAGGAAGAAGTTCAAGCTTTTCAACCGAAATCCTTCAATTTTCTTCCAAAGTATTTTGATCTGCTGCAGCATTCATTCTACCATCTATTACTGATATGTTGTCATTACCTTTTGCAGAAAAACATCCCCAAACCATCATGCTACCACCACCAAGTTTTACTGTTGGCACTGCGTTCTTTTGTTTGAAGGCATCGCAATCTTTCTCCTATACATGATTTCTAGAATTACATCCAAACAACTCAGTTTTGGTTTCGTCTCTCCATAATACTCTTTCCCAATACGATTTTTCCTTATCCTTATATTCATGAACGAATTTTAACCTGGCATCTCTGTTTTCTTTTCAATATCAGTGGATTTTCCCCAGGGGTTCGTGACATTAGATTGTTCCTCTGAATTTCATTTCTTATTATCCGTTTAGTGACGCAGATTCTTGATGAAAGCAAATCATCCTGAAATTCTTGACGAGTAACCATTAGGTTTTGTTTAATTTGACGCATTAATTTCCTCGAAGATCTTGAAGAAATCTTCCGTGGAGCACCTGTTCTTCTTTGGTTTTCAACAGTTTGGAGTTTTTTTATATCTTGCAATAAACGAAATAATGGTAGTAAATGGAATATTCAGTTTGTCTGAGATTTTCCTGTTACTTTTACCTTCTTTCCAGAGCTTAACAATCGGTTCTTTTTGTGAATTTGTCAATTCTCTATCACTTGTCATGATGATAAACTTCTTGCATGAATATCATTTACAGAATGTTCTGTTTTTACTTTTTAGGCTGAAAATAACTACTGATAGCATTGTTGGGACATTCTAGAATATTCCACTTGAATAATCTAGAGTATTAAAGCTATTTAAAAGTTTTAAAATCTTAAATTTGAATACTTTTTCTCCCATTAAAATGGATAAATGGGATTTATTTCTAGTAAATCGAACTTTTTTTTCCTATTTTCTATGCATATTTAGTTATGAAAGTGTACAGTTAATTATATGAAAAGTATGTTTATTCATGAGTTTGAAATACAATAAATTAAAAATTTGTATGTCTACGAATATTTGTTAACTCCTCTCCACTGTATTTGTAAAATTAGGAGATCAGCAAATTCCGCTACCTTGGTTTCAACCTTTTGGTATCTTAAGTCGATTTCGATCTATTGATTTCCTAACGCTTTATTTTTTTTTAAAGAATAATTTATTTTTTATTCTACTTCAACTAAACTCAAAAGGAAGGTTTTAGTATGAATGCAACAGGATATAATTTCCGCTCTCTGGTTTAAAAGTTTTTTTTGTCTGGAAATTTTATTTTTGCTAATTTCTCTTGTTGACAAAGGTTGCAGATATTGCTATAATTGTTGTAAATTTAGCTTTTTATTTTTTAAATTTCAATTTGCAGTCAGATCTTTTCCTTTTTTCCCTTTAATTTCCACACATGGTTGGTTAGTAGAATTTCCAAGGCTTTCTATCTTCTTTTACTGAATCATTTACTTTCTAGAAATCTGTGTGTATGAGAATTTACCACGTGTAAAATTATATTCACGAGGATTCAGTGCTCTCAAAATGAACTTAAAATGTTGTCTGTTATATTCTAGGAGATAGTGTTGTTAATCTGAGGATGCCAATCTCGTCCCTTATTTTGAAGATAATCGTATATTTTGATAAACATTTTTCCCTTGATAACTTCCTGTCTGTAAGTTAAGAACGTCTACTCTTTTGTGCCGAGAAAATATCAAGGCATGTTCTCAAGAACGAAGAAAAAGTTGAACATGTTCTATGAGTGATATATATTTTCTAGGTCATGTGCGTCTATTAAAAAGAGCACTAATTTTAGCATCCTATCACGACCTCGGGCCGAAATGAAAGTGAGCTAGCCACTTGGGACCCGCAGCACAGATGTTCCCAGTTATTTTTATTTTTATTTTTACGCATGCCCCAAAACTATTGACACGTTTATCATTTCATGCTTGTCTAGTGAAAAGTTTGGATAAAAAAAAGATATATATGCGGTTAATAGTCGTGTTAAAAAAGCCAATATGGATTCAGTTTGCACAAAAAGGTAGACCTGGAGGTGATTTTTGTCAGGTTTTAGACAAAAAGGTAGGTATGGGTTTGGTTACACTAGATTCAAAACAGTAGATATACGTCAGGTTCACGCAAGAGTAAAAAAGTACAGACATAGTTCCGGTTTACATTAGATTAATATAAGTGATAATAGGCCCGGTTTACACTACGCTTAAAGAAGCAGACACAAGTCTGGTTGCAGTGAAAGTAAAATAATGTCGACATAGGTTACGTTAAATTATGATAAAAGAGTTAAGGTAGATCTGGTTGACACTTGAGTAAAAACTTAGACATAGGTTTGTTTTAAATTAGATTAAAAAGGGTAGACTTTAGTCGGGTGGATGTGCGTTTAACAGAAGTAGGAAGTAACATGAGTTTGATCAGAAAACTGCTTACGAGCGGACTATAAAACTGTTGCTTCAGTATTCGACTTCTGGAAATCTATGTATTTAAACTATGTTTAGACGAAAGATCCAATAATGTCATTGACAATGGTCGAGAACAATTCTGAAAGATCCATTTAAGGTCTTTTCGCAGTCAATTTGACCTCTGACTTTTTCCATACAATAACAGTAAGTTGAAAAATATATTTTCAGGTAGTTAATACTTTTGCATTAACATTATATAGTATTCTTATCAACCCTTTGTAGGTTATTTAAAGCCAGAAAATATTTTTAGATTATAAGAATTTTTAAGGAGATAATAATGATTTTAGTGATACAGGTTTTACCTGGGAAAGGAAAAGAGGTGGGTTTATACGTTTCGCAAGGGTGTTTGCGTGTAAGTGACTATAACAAACCTAACTGGAATTAGAACTCGACTCTCTAATTAACAATGCCGAGCCATTATCCATTATACCACCCATACATCCATGTGTACAGCATCTGGTATTCCCCAGCCAGTAACCCATCTCGTTACTGACAATGCTCGACGTAGCTTGACATCGGGGTGTATAAGAGAACCGGTGCTTCAACGTGATATGGCCGAAAACTTTCATCTTTACATTTTCTTTCAATCGTTTGTTTTCATCTAAGCTCTTTAGACATTTTTGTTTCTTTAAAATCTATTTTTCTTTATTTTTATTTTTCTCCCTCTTTTCTTTTTTTAAAATTCATTTTCTATACCCTTTTTCTTCATTTAAAATCAGTTTCCATTCTTCTTTTTTTCTTCATTATATCATTGTCTAATACCTTAATTTTTATATTATTGTATGCTCTCCTGACATTCTTCTTCTTCTTCTTCTTCTTCTTCTTCTTCTTCTTCTTCTTCTTCTTCTTCTTCTTCTTCTTCCTCATCCTCCTCCTCCTCCTTCTTCTTCTTCTATTTTCGATTTTCAATCATTCCCTTATTCTTTTATTTTATTCATTTAGGTTTTCGCGCATCTTTTTCTTCTATAATGTTTCTTAATAATTTCTTCTTTTTTTTTTTTTTTACTATTTCGTATTTCCAACCATTTATTATCTTAAATCATTCTTTCGTTCTTTACTTCTCCTTCATTATCTTCAGTTTCTTACATTTTATTTCTACTTTCTATCTTGTTTTCCTCTCAGTATTTTTTTATTTTCACTTTCCTTCGTTCGTTTATATTTTGCCACCCCTTTTCCATTCATTGTTATTCTTCTACGTTTTTCTTCTTTCTTGTCTTTTTCTTCAATTTCGATCTTTCCCCCCTTTTTGCCTTGCTTTTTACTGATAAAAATTCCTGCTCTGTAGGTTCATGTTTGTGTCAACGGGCTGACTCCAACGTGATTTCTTTTCGCTAAGGCTGACGAGAATTGATTTGACTTGGAAATATACTCAATTGGTTTAGATTAAATTAAATGAGATGAGATTCAACGGGATTGGATTAGGTTTAATTGCTTAGAACATAGAGAAACATAATTGTTTGAAAAATTAGTTGTAGTGGGGCAGCGTGGCAAGAAATTTCTCCATTTTTGTTTACTTCCAGACATTATGAAGTAAGAAAACGAAGAAAAAAAAATAAAATAAAAAATAAAATAGGGCGGTGTGAAAGAATTAAGGCGTGAAAGAAAGAAGATAGAAAAAGACAATTATCCACGAGAGAGAGCTGAAAAGTTCTCGGTCAGATCTCGTATCCCAGATCTTATGAAATGATACAACATCAGAGAGTTTTTGGGAAGCTGGGCTGAAATTTTCAGCAACTTTTATTCCATTCTTTAACTGGGGGAAAAAAAAAGCTTTAACTGTATAGTGATTTTCCAAGCGTAGCTTAGATGTGGCACAAGGCTGAAAGAAAAGGGCATCCAGGGAAGGTCGAACTCACTGGCAATTGTTCTAGCGAGACAAGCTTGCTAACCATTACACCACGCCGGGATGCCATAGCTTTAACTGTATATATTTAAAGTGTGATGAAAAAGGGAATGAGAGAAAGTGCTAGAGAGCGATAGAATGAAAGAGAAAGAGGGAAAGAAAGAGAAAGAGGGAAAGAAAGAGATAGAGAGAGAAAAAGTGTGTGTGTGTGTGTGTTTGCGTGCATGCGTCTCTGTGTGTATTCCTCTTGTTAGAGAATCGCTGATGGGAAGCGTGTCTCACGGGCTATTACGAGTATGGTATGTTGAATGTGAATGATCAACGTTGATGACCTTGTGCCAGACTAAGTAAAAATTTTTAAATTAAAAAGACTGGGGTGGAGTGTGGACTGGACGCTAGGTTCACACTCCTCCAGTTATTTTGAATAGGAGTAGAGATTAATCCCTTTACTCGGTTTAGGATTGGATTGCCGGTTCCTTCTAAACTATTTTACTTCTCCCTCATTACCAATAGCCCCTTGCGTCTTAGTGGCATTATCGCCTTGCGAAATTGATTAAACAAAGCAGAAAGATGAGAAGAGGTAGAGAGACAATGTGTGTGTGGATGAGGATGTAAACTCATAAAGTAAAAGAATGAAAAAAAGTCAGAATTAAATTTAAAAAGGAAACAATAAATAGAAGCATTTAAATTACAACAGAATACAAAATAAGAGAAAAAGTGAAAATGATATACACTAGCAAAATAAAAAAAGGAATGCGGTAATGAAGAAAGTAAAGGGCATTGACGTTAAACAGCAGCAAAAGAAAAGAAAATATAGGGAGATAAGATAATTAGAAGAATACACAAATTTAATTTAAAGAAAAGACAAAAAGAAAACAGAACTAAAGTTAAGTGTGAATCAAAGGGAGATAATAAAACAAATATGTCAGAGTGTAGGATGAAAAAATGGGAGAAAAAAAAAGGTCGTTAAGAAGGAAGGTAAATTTAGACAAATATTTAACAGCAATATGGGTAAAAGACAGCAACAGGTTGGAATAAAGACGAAGATGACATAGGAAGGAAGAGAAGAAATAGGTAGTTTAATAATAAAAAAAAAAGACCAGATGAAAAACAGGAGCGAGAAACAGGAGAGCGATAAAATGTAAAGTGTGTGTGTTAAGAAACAAACAAATAATTAAAAAAATAAAACAAAAGGGAATAAAATATCAAAAAGAGAAATAAAGGAATAAATAAAAAAGATGAATAAAGAAATAAAGAAAGAAAGAAAGAAAAAGAAAGAAAAGATAAAAAAATATGAAAGAGCTAGAGAAAGTGAGGTCGGAGAACGGCTAAAAGACAAGAGAAAAAGTGAAAGATAAAGAAAAGAAAACATGGGTGAAAAAAGCGACAAAAAGGAGAAACAAAAAAGAGCGAAAAGAAAAACCAGTGTAAAAGAAATGAACAAAGAAGGAGTATTAAAATCGATATAAAAAGAAGAAGAAAGAAAGAGAGAAAGCATCAAGAGGAAAGAAAGAGGGTAAAAAAGCGAGGAAGATGAAATACACAAAATTTGCATTGGGGAAAAAATAAGTAAAGTAAAAGGTGAGAGAAAGCGAAAGACAAGAGAATTAATAGGGTTGCAACGAGAGAAATAGTGAGAGATATATAAAGATAGAGAGAGAGAGAGCAGCAGATGTAAAGCGAGAACTATGAAAGTAAACGGTAAAAATTACAAGCAAAATGATACTTTTCATGAAAGGCTTAACAGCAGTAAATCTCTCTCTCTCTCTCTCTCTCTCTATATATATATATATATATATATATATATATATATATATATATATATGCTGGCCGAAACTGCTCAAGAAATCTAATTGAAATAATAAAAAAATATTAATATACAACCCAGTGTGTCTGAGAATTTTATTTTTTTCATTTCTCAGTATTTTTATTGTTCAAAACATACATACATGCATACATACATACATACATACATACATACATACATATGCAAGGGAACTAAACAAAAATAAATTAAGTCGAATAAAAAAAATACGCTAAATGCACTTTCTTGCCGCTCAATTTGCTTTCTTCATTGTACTTGACATGCATGAGTTGAAATTACATGAAACACTGCATTTCGTTTCAGTATTTTTTAAAAACGGTCTTTCATTTAAAAGCGTCTGCGTTGCCATCTTGTGGCAATTTCGTCAAAAAACAAAGGTGAGGGACTTACACGAGGCGGTGCAAGAAGCGGAAAACAACAGTATCACAAATAATGACAGTAATTAAATAAACTCAAGAGTCACCACCAACCTCATTATAGAACGGAACGGGATTCCACCGCAAAGCAATCTATTCCAGATCCTTACATGTAAATATGCAATATTATCTATCCAGTCAGATATTTACCTGATTTAGAATAAGCTGGTAGAATGGGGCACCGTATATGTTCATGTCCATATCTATCTATCTATCTATCTATCTATCTATCTATCTATCTATCTATCTATCTATCTATCTATCTATCTATCTATCACATTCTACTCATTCTCTCTCTCTCTCTCTCTCTCTATCTATCTATCTATCTATCTTTCTCTTATAATAACGTTTGAAGTAATAAAAATGTCGGATTATAAATAAACCCATCAATTTTTCATATACAGAACAAAGAAAAAAAAGGAAAAAAAAAGAAACAACCCCGGCACCATACAGATGTGCGTATACACACACGTACAGGCGTACACACACATATACACACACAAACACAAAGAAGAAAGAAAAAAATAAACCTAACACCAATAAAAAGCGCACAAATTTAATTTTTCTAAATTAATACAAAAATAAGGAAAATGAGAAAATCCACAGACAATTGCTGATATCTCCTGACGAATGGACCGATCGAATATATAAAGTTTCGTCTTCGAAACTCTGAAGTAGAGATACTGAATATAACATCAATTATCTAAGGGACAATTTTTTATTTTTGTATTAATCCTGAAATATATATATATATATATATATATATATATATATATATATATATATATATATATATATATATATATATATATATATTATATATTCAGGATTAATACAAATATATATATATATATATATATATATATATATATATATATATATACATTAATACAAAAAAATATATATGTGTGTGAATGTGTGTGTGTGTGTGTGTGTGTGCGTGTATGTATATATATATATATATATATATATGTTACAGCCTGTTTCTCTCTATCTATCTATCTATCTATCTATCTATCTATCTATCTCTCTCTCTATCTATCTCATTTTTCATTTCTAGTTATCTCACAATTCGATAAAACTACGATACTTTTCTGTCACTGTTGATTTCATGAAGAAATACTATTTATAGTAACAGAACTAACTTTATACCAATCACAATCTCACTTCTCTCCCAGTGCAGGTGACCTAAGTTATTATTCTTAGAATATAATAATAATAATAATAATAATAATAATAATATATGTATTATTTTAATATATATATATATATATATATATATATATATATATATATATATATATATATATATATATATATATATATATATAAATATTCTTGGTTACAATTAATAGGGATCCTGTTTCTCGCTTCAAGTGTCTTCCTTGCAACCATTGTCCATGTCATTATGCAGGAGTTCTTTTCGCTTGTATCTCCGTCATAATAGTCCCCTTCTGAAGTTATACACTTTGTCTATAGTCGTTTCCATTGATGAAAGTATTCCTGGAAGTCATTTTTGAGGTAACGCATTGCATTCACTTGGATTTCCTGGAAATTTATTTGAAATCTTGTTTCTTTGATGTGGGATTTGATTTTTGAAGAGGAACAAGTCGCAAGGTGCAGGATCTGGAGAATATGGTGGTATTCAGGTCTCGAGAATGTTATGGCAAAAACTACTGAACAATAAGCTATGGTCACAGATGGAACCTCAGTGATGTGGTAAGACGATCACACTCTTCACACTTTCCTTCCTAGCACTGCTATAAGCAACGGAATTGAGCGAGAACGTTATAACTTAATGTGCATGCGCGACAGAGTTCAAGGTCAGTTTGTGCCAAGGTGTTTCAGTCCGCGTACCTTAGCTCTTTTACCATAGTACCAATCCCGATACTTTTTAATAAGAAATCGTTTTATTATAAACGTTATTTTTAGTTGATATACATGGTTGAGTTACTGTTATTGAACTCTTTCATTTTTCTAAGATAGTGAAATTGATAACAACCGGTCGAAATCGAAAAGTACCACTAAAGAAAATGTGCCTCCTAACAAGAATCGAACCCATATACCGTTTTTCCATCAGAGAATAGAATCTTATAGCTAAAGAGTTCCGTTACAAAATTGGTCATGGGAGACCTCCAGCTATGGGCAAATAGCAGGACAGAGGGTTCTATAGCCTTGGATGGCAACTGGTCTACTCTAGAAAGAAATGGCAACCTACTGCGAGAAAAATATCTGCCTCTTCAGTCATGTATCGAAAGATACATGATCGCCTAAGCGTGTATTACGCATGGCACATAACTGACTGAAACCAGCGCATCGTTTGACTGTAGTGTAAACCGGACATTTGGATTGAGGGATCAGGAGCCGAGTTTGAATTCTAGTCGAATTCATTACATTCACTTCGGAAATGTATGAATGCTCTTCTCCCCCTTCTAGTTATCGGTAAATAGCAGGACAGACCGGGTTCTATAGTCTTGGATGGCAACTGGTCAACAGCAGAAAGAAACGGCTACCTACTGCGGGGAAAAATCTGCTTGGTCAGTCATGTATAAAAAAAATACATGATCGCCTAAGCGTGTACAACGCATCGCACATAACTGACTGACTGATATGGGAAACCACCCTGATAAAGAAAATTTCAATTACATATTCAAAGAAAAACTCATATCTGTACGAATCGATATCTGATGACTTCACTTTCGTACCCGAAAAATAAACACTATTTTTAAATGGATTTATAATCTGAAATTGTTTCTTATTACTACGAGCGCTATTTTTAATTTATTTTAAGAATAACCTTTAATAAAAACTGTATTTCCGATTTGTCCGCCTTCAATAAAATGGCTGTCATCTGAAATCTGACCTTCCAGACAACCTCAAACGGAGATTCTTTCAAACCACTGCATGGTGTCAAAGTTTGGACATTAACTAAAGCAACAGAGTCTAAGCTTGATAGAAACTGCACTTAGATGCTAAGAGATATACTTATCATCTCTTGGAGACAACATCTAACTAAATCACAGCTCTATGGACCCATCTCTGATATTTCTACAATAATGCGCTTTGCGTGATACTGATAGCGAGCCAACCAAGAATCCATGAGTAATCTACTGCTCTGAACACCTGACCATAGAGCAAGACGGATTGGTCGCCCTACATTGGCACAGAATGCCATCCTAATGACCTTTTAACGATGATGGTTGACGTGAGAGACTTATGATTGTCCGAGATAGCTCGACAAAATAATAAAAAATAATTGAATATTTAAAATGCGTATAAAATATTTAATACTATATTTAACCGGTAGCGTTACCAAACTATGTGAAAACGTTCTACATATGGCGTCTATGATGCAGTAACTATATATTTAAATATGATATATAGCATTTGCAAGAAAGATCTTGATTAATCTAACGTTAAATTTTTGATAATGATTGAGCAAACGCATGAAATTTGATTCGGGTTTGCAGAAACGAATTCAAAAATTGGTAATATTTTTTTTTTAATAAGGTCTTACGTATACGACACGAGAAGTTAGCAACGTCAATACGCAACTAACACTTCGAAAACACAAGTACAACATATTTTTCCGACTGTAAGATGTTGACCAGCCATGCGAAAACGCAGAAATTGTCACTCGACTATACAGTATTCACAAAGAATCGATCTACTTCAACTCGCCCTAAGGAAGGCGATAATGCCACTAAGACGCAAGAGGCTACTGGGAGTGAAAGAGAATGATAAGAGTTTGAAAGGAATCGGAAACCCAATTCTAAACAGGAAACAAGGGATAAAGCTCTATTCCTGTTCAAAAGACAGGGGAGGAATGTAAACCAGGCAATAGGCGAACCTATCTATTTCTATTAAATGGCCATCTTCGTTCTTCTTTCTCTCTCCTTCCGACATCTTTTTCTCCATTTTGTTAATTTGTTTGTTTGTTTCTTATTTTTTTATATCCTCTTCCTCTTCACTTTGTTTATTTATTTTACTTTTATGGTCCTATTCTTTCTTTCTTTCTTTCTTTCTTTCTTTCTTTCTTTCTTTCTTTCTTTCTTTCTCCCCTGTTTTCATTTCTTTCAGGCTTACGGCCATATCACGTTGAAACACCTGTTCTCATTCGATCACCGAAGTTAAGCAACGTTGAGCTTGGTCACTACCTAGATGGATGACGGCTTGGGAATACGAGGTGTTGTAAACTTGGGTGTGCGGGGGCTGTAGTGGAAACAGGTAGTCAGAGAACCGAGTTCTAATGGCGGATGGGTTCGTTATATTCATTTACACGCAAATACCCTTCAGAAAGGTATGGATTCACCACCTATGGGTTAACTAGTAGAACTTGTATAAGTAAATTATTATTATGTCAAAAATATTTCCTCCCATTTATGGATTAAATAGTAGGACTTGTTTCAGTAACTCGTTATTATTACAATCTGGCTTTAAATAACCTGCAACAGATTGATAAGCCGTAAAAAACAGACAAATCAACGAAAATCAATCATTTCTTTTAGATAGTGTCTTCTATCTTCTCTTTCATACATTTCTATTTATTTTATTGTTTGTAACTGCTCGTTTCTCTCATCAAATACTGTTTTTCTTTCTTTCTTTCATTACGTATTTTCTTTATTTTTGTTTTGTATATTATTCTTACTCTTTCTTTGTTTCTTTCTTTCCTATATTCTCTTCTTTTTCTCTTTCTTTTTCTCTTTCTTTCATTTTTTCTTCTTATATGGTTCTCTTTCTTTCCTTCTTCATCACCATTTTTCGTTTCTTTCAGATATCGTCTTCTACCTAGACTTTTAAGCATTTTCTTTTTTTCAAATAAGATCTTTTTCTTTTCATTTCATTCACCCTTATATTGTCTGCATTCATTCATTGTTTGTTTGTTAGTTTCATTCTTTCCACACCTTCTTTCTTTCATTAATCACCTTCTTTCTTTCTTTCTTTCTTTCTTTCTTTCTTTCTTTCTTTCTTTCTAATTGTCTAATGTGTTCTTTTTCTTCCGTTTTCTCTTATATCGTCTGTATTCATTCATTTGTTCTTTCGTTCATTCATTCATTCTTTCCTTCTTTTATCAATACAATTCATTTATCTTCATCAGTATTAACTCTTTCTCTTACCTTGTCATTCCATGTCCTTCTCCATTGTTGCCGTTCTTTCTCGATATTCGTCTTCTCACCTCCTGCTGCTTCAATTTCTCCTTTTTTCTTTCTTCTTTCCATCTCCTTTATCATCATTATCTCAATCTTCTCCCACTTCATATCCCCACCCTTGTAACCATCAACACTACAGCACCATCATTCCCAAACCGTTGCCGATTTCATCTCTCCCTTCCCTACAACTCTTCCTGTTCTCTTCTTCTCTCCGCACTTTCCGACAAGACGCTATGTGTTTCTCTTTCGCACAAACCGTGCCATCCAAACACTAAACAACAGTAAAAACAGATTCCTTCTTGTACATGTCAATGGCAGTGATTTAAAATTAGCCAGAAGCAATCAGCTCAGTCAGATCGCAAGAAAACGCAGGTGCACAATTCGTAATATGGACAGTCCAGCCTGATTTCCCGCCTCTTCATCGAATCCACCTAGCGTTATTTCTCTTTTAGTTTTGATTTTCATTTCGCTTCTTGTCACCATATTCTCCACCGAGACGGGTGCTCGGAATTCCAACATTCACTTTATAAAATAATTAGCTTCCTTCCTTCCTTCCTTCCTTCCTTCCTTCCTTCCTTAATGAATTTCTCTTTTCATTCACTTTTTCATATCATTAGCTTTCACCTTTGTTTCTTTCTTATTTTCTCGCTTGTTATCTTCCATTTTTTTGTTTCATTCTTTTATTATGTTGCTTTCTTTCTTTCTTTCTTTCTTTCTTTCTTTCTTTCTTTCTTTTGTATTACTCCTTTCATTTTTATTGCACTAAATTTCGTATCTCTTTCTTTCTTTCTTTCTTTCTTTTCTCTCTTGAGTACAATTTAGTATTTACTTTCTTCTTTCTTTCTTTCTTTCTTTCTTTCGTTCTTTCGTTCTTTCATAATGAATTTCTCTTTTCATTCACTTTCTCATATCACTAGCTTTCACCTTTGTTTCTTATTTTCTCGCTTGGTATCTTCCATTTTTTTGTTTCATTCATTCATTCATTAATTAATTCATTCATTCATTCTTTGTTCTTTCTTTCTTTTGTTTGTTTCTTTGTTTCTTTCTTACTGTCTTTCTTCTTTTTTTTTGAATTACTAGTTTTAATAAAAATGAAAGGAGTAATTAAAAATAAATTCATATCTCTTTCTTTTTTCTTTTCCCTCATAAGTACTCTTTAGTATAGACTTTCTTTTCTCCACTCTTTCTTTCTTTCTTTCTTTCTTCGATATTTCTGTTTGTTGATTTTTAATCAATTTGTTAGTGGAATTACTCCCTCCATCAACGAAGTTACGTAAAACTTATGGATTCAACAATAATTGCTTATTTCCGTTTGTATACACACCATCTCCAAATGTTCTCTGTGAATTTCTAAGAAACCTCGTGGAAGGATGGACCATCGAACAGAAAAAATACACTTAATTTCAAGGTGCAACAAAAATTGTCTTTCGGTTGATTGATATTTCATGCATACACAAAAAGATCTGCAACTATATCGAAGAATCCAAACATCTTTTCCCATGTTATAAAAAGGTCGACTTTTCACTGAACATATTATAACGACAGAGTTCTTATTTCCCCAGGTATTATAAAGTTTGACTTGTCATTTCTCAGATCGCATAAAGATTGAGTGTTCCTTTCTTAAACAATATGAAAACCGCGTTCTCATTTCCAAGTGTTTATTCATATCGAATTTTTATTTCCAGTAAGTATAAAATATAGTTTTTATTTCCTAGGTGTATATAAAGATCTAGTTCTCATTTACCAGATTATAATGAATGATTTTTTATTTCCCAGGCTGTATGAAATATACTTTTTATTTCTTTTCAGTATAGGAAGATCGAGTTCTCATTTACCAAATTATAATAGTCCTGAGTATGACGATAAACGACATCCAGCAGCAAAAGGTCTCTGATCGGGAGATTTGGATGCTTTGAGGAGCGTGGAACCACCTCTTAACTGCTGTTGTTCTACTTTGACCCGGGGTGGCAGCACCTTTTAGGGCCCAGGTATGGACAAACAGTGACCCCCCCACAAACGATATGAAAGTATAAAAATGCATTTTTATCGTAAAAATACCAGCAATACATTTTTTATATAAAAAATTTACCAACGATACATATTTATAGTAAAATTACCAACAATACATCTTTAAAGCAGAATTACCACGAATCAATTTTATCGCAAAATGGTCAACAATATATTTTATCCGTAGCTGAAGCCATAAAACTGTGTTCAAAATATTTAGATTCCAGCATTAAATAAACCAAAGAGATTGATATGCTGCTAAACAATATCAGTCAACCAACCAACCAACAAGATTATAATGAAAGAGTTTTTATTTCCCAGGCTGTATAAAATATAATTGTTATTTACTAGCTATATATGAAGATTGAGTTCTCATTTCCAAGATTATAATAATAGACATTCTAATTCCCAGACTGTATTAAATATACGCTTTATTTCTTATATATTTATGAAGAAAGAGTTCTTATTTACCAGATTATAATAATAGACCTTCTAATTCCTAGACTTTATTAAATATACTTGTTATTTCCAAGCTCATATACATTGTGTTTTCCTATTTTCCAGCTTGTATTCATATCCCAGTTAATATAACGATTGATTAGCCACTTCCAAGGTAACATATAAACTAACTGTTGTAACCTAGAAGAAAATAACCGAAACGGAGGTTTGCAAATGAAATGGTAATCTTTATAGGTACGGTTTATAACAAATCCATTACATTCACTTACGTGCTAATACCATTGGGAAAGGTATGGATCCTCTTATTCTCCCCCCAGTTATGGGTAAGTAGCAGGACAGACGGAGTTCTATAGCATTGGATGGCAACTGGTCTACTGCAGAAAGAAATGCTAACCTACTGCGGGAAAAATCTGCCTCGTCAGTCATGTATCGAAAGATACATGATCGCCTAAGCGTGTATCATGCATGGCACATAACTGACTGATATGAAGATAAATAGATAGATAGATAGATATGAACAGACTGGAATAGATAGATAGATAGATAGATAGATAGATAGATAGATATGAACAGACTTGGATAGATAGTGTTGTAACCTAGAAAGGGTTACTGAATGAGTAATAACCAAAACGGAGGTTGGAAATGAAATGGTAATCTTTATAACATCAACAAAATACAATACTCGCCAGCGGCGTCAACAAGGTAAACTACTGCTAGTGGTGGACTACTTAGACAGCATATTAACTCCACTTACAATAGTGTCCAACATATTTATGAGTATTGGGACATACCCATTAGTGTTCATAGGTACGGTATATAACACTAACATATCATTTTCCAGTTTCTATTAAGATTGACATCTGAGGTTATGTGGCTTCCTTTGGTCTCGAGGGACCATATATCTGCTCCCAAAATGTTGTGCTTCAGCTGCTGATGGCAGCGCAGCGCCTGTCATAGCTGTACAGGCCCACACAGAAGTGAAAGTCTCGATTTCGATCAATAGATGTGAAAACGCCCTCTCCCGATGTTTCTGTTTTGTTTTCTTTCCTTGGGGCATGCTTCAACCCGTCGGCAATCCTCCATTTCTTCTCTCCTATGTCCAACCCACGATGTAAATTGCATCTCCAGTGCATGGGATTATTGACGACGTCTTCCCACCTTTCAGTGTTCATGTCCATCACAATCATATCACTTTCGAAGACGTCCTTGAAGCAGAGATAAGGCCGCCTTCATGCGCTCTTGGCGGTGGCCCCATATAGAAAGACTTTCGCAGTCCTTCTACCAGTAAACTGTTGCTTGCCATGTTTTGCCGTCGCGTTGAGGCGACACTGGGGTGTCTTCTCCAGGGAACAGGGCTGGGCAGGTTTTTATGAGAGATCTGATTACCTAGACAATATAAATATCGAATTATCACCTACTAATTAGTATAGGCAGGACTAATGGATAGCGGTTCGGATTGAGGAGTTGGAGAGCCGAGATCGAATTCCAGTCGAATTCATTACATTCACTTACGTGCTAATACCCTTGGGAAAGTTATGAATCCTCTTTCTCTTCCCGCAGCTATGGGTAAGTAGCAAGACAGATCGGGTTCTATAACCTTGGATGGCCTATTGCTTTACCGCAGAAAGAAATGTGGAAAATCTGCCTCGTCAGTCAGGTATCGAAAGATACATGATTGCCTAAGCGTGTAACACATATGGCACATAACTGACTGAATTAGTATAACGATCGGGTTTTCATTTTTCACATAATATAAAGTTTTTGAATTCTAATTTCACAGATAGTATAAAAATCGAATCCTCATTCCCTCGGTAGTAATGTATTTAGTTCTTGAAATATTATCCCGACTTCGGCCATTTCTCCGCCATCATGACATGCTTTCCCTGTCTTTTTTTTTCTATAAATATTTTAATAATAATTCCTCTCATTCTTGGCATCTCGACCTCATGAATTTAAGCGTACTACTAGATTGGTAGTTAGGTCTCATAGATTTATTGTTGATTCAGCTAGATGCAACCGTAAGTTCTATTCTTATAGTTTCTTTTCTCGGACTTCTCACTCGTGGAAATATCTTCTGGTTTCTTGCTTCTCTGCTATCTACGATCTTTAGAAATATAAACGCAACGTCAATTTTATATCTTCTTGAATGCAGTTCTTTTATTTCTCCTCTCTCGTTACTAACGTTTAATCATTTTCATTCACTCTCAGTAACCACTTGCATCTTAGTGGCATTATCGTTTTGCTTGGGGTGAAATGATAAAAAAATTCTCAGGTAGTATAAAATTGGAATTTCTTATTTCCAAAATAGGTCATATATTTTTCAAGAAAATTGATTGGGTACTCAGTCATTAAGATTCTTGTAGATAGTGTCGTTTTCCATTTTTGTTTGTTTGTTTAAGATCATGAGCAACATTTATTGACAGTTACCAGAAAGCGAGAATTTTCTGTTTCCTTCTGTAAAGCATCATAGTAAAGGTTGGACCGAAAGTCATCTCAAACCTTCAGAATATAATTTTCTATTTCAGATGGCTGACACAAGCTCCTGCAGTCTGGAAAAGAGGTACGGGATAACAAAACTTTTGGACCACCCTGTACACTTGCTGTTTTAGTACATGAGCCTAATTAGCAGGGAATTCGTATTCTTTATGTTCTAGATTCTTATTGCAAAACATCGGGGAAACACAATCGAATTCTGACTTTACCACGAAATGATTCTTAAATTTATCCTTCGAAATCCTGACCTCTTGTCTAAATATCGGAATGTCCCATGACGTTTTTATCTATTCACAAGCAAAGACCTTTCAACCCATTAATCTGATATTAATTTAAAAACGCATGTCTATATTTCTGAGATGAGGGTTTTTTTTTAACTATTTATACTATTTACATCGTTCCGATTGTCCTTATTTTTATTGCCATATTCAGGAGGTTTCTGCCGTTGTACGCTTCGGACTTCTTCAGGTGATATAGGTTGGAATTTACAAACGAATCTTTTATTTAATTCATTGGGGTAGATTGTTCCAATTACACATGAAATGCCCTTTTTTAATATCTCAATATCAGTTAATTTCCTTTAGTGACTCAACTATTAATATTTTGTTTTCTATGCTGTGGCCAGCGATTGATCTCACAACTCTTTGTGTCGAGTCACATTTTAGATTACTTAACCAACATTCTTATCTATGGGGCACATATCAATTATGTGTTAAGTATAGGCTTGTAATAAATTGTTTGAATTAATTTTTAACAATTTTTTAACAATTTTGTAAAGTCGGAAAAGATTTTTAGAATTTTTGGAGATAATAATGAATTACTGATATAAATCGTACTAATTAACCCATAGCTGGGGGAATTGTTAGTTTCATACATTTACAAAGAGTATTTACATGTCTGTATAATGAAAACAACTGGAATTGGAACTTGACTCTCCAATTAACAATCCCGAGCCTCATTGTGGCTTATAGCATCTGATACTCTCATGCACTCACCCATCTATGTACTGACCAGGCTCGACGTTTCTTAACTTCGGTGATCGATAAGTCAATAAAAAAGTCCGTTTCATATAAGTTTTTATAAAAATCAGGTATTAATTAGAAGATTTTACCTGTAGCCCATTAATACCCACAATCGCCAAAATAAAGAGTTTATCATTAATGCGTTAAAATCGTCGTAACTCCAAGAAAAGAGTAATAAAAAAAGTGTTAAATCAGGATTTAAAAGACCAAGACGATTAAGAAAATCTGTTGTAAATTTTGAAAATTTAAAAGTGAAAATTAGAGCAACAAATATATAGAACATTTCTAAGGACACTTAAGGAAATTAATCATTAGTACGCCGGAGTGTTTGCATATCACACAAAATGTTTTTCCTTAATTTGTAGAAAGTGCCAAGACACATTTTCATGATTAGTCAAGTAGTTTCCTCAATGATTCTGTCAAGTAACTATACAGATTTTTCTTCATAATATTTGTGAATTACAAGTAGTTTATTTGTTTACTCAAAGTAAAATGAAACCTATTATTTATATACATTACACAGTATAACAGTCTCTTGCCCGACCATCATGCAAGGCACTGTGG
>OZ038476.1:81957420-81967420 GCA_964036315.1 Acanthosepion esculentum
TAAACATTCCATACCACATCCCAACCGAATCTATCAATATTAGACGGCGATCCAGATTTCCTTCACAAGGCCAATGGGATGATGAGGAGGAGTGGTGTTATGCTGATGACGTAGGTATTCATATCCGTATTCGGGTGAGAATGATCTTGAACAGTAAAGCAATATCGGCGACCAAATGTTTCAAGAAATGAGACTCAAGATAAACCTTTCCAAAGCAGAAACTAAATATCTTATATCCTGAATCCATCATAAAAAATAAAGAAATGGAATTAGCAAATGCTAAACATTTCAGTTACCTCGGTTTATGAATCAGTTGTAAGAAATGTAATAGGAATGTAGGAATAAATGAAACTGAACAAAGATGAGGCTGTGCCCGAAGTAGTTTTGCCCAACACCGCAAATTGCTACAAAACCAAAACATCAACCTGGAAACTCGAGTCATGTTCTTAAATAACCTCATCAGATCGAGAATTAAATATGGATGTCACGCATGGGGCCAGAGACGTTTAGAAATATCTAAAACTGCCAACTGTATAGAACTCCTTTCTAAAATCAATGTTTAAAGAGGCTTTGAACGAGGGAAGCCTAAGGCTTTGGGCAAAGATCGGAATGTGGACTGGCGTTGCAGAATCGAATTACAAGAACTGTACCAAATAACACATCAGTTGAGGATTACAAAGACCGGCAACAATTAAAGTGGATAGCACATATAACTCGAAGAGTAAATAATGATATATTTAATATGTTGACGTTCCACACTACTTCAAATAAATGGTTAGGAAAAAAACTATCAATACTGGAAAGAGCGATAACAGCTACTGGACATGAGAAACCTATTCACTCCCAGTAGCCCTTAATGGCGTTATCGCCTTGCTTGGGGTGGACTGATTAATTATAAAATATACGTGTATAATTGTTTAATTGGTGTATTTCTTTTCCTCTTTTGCTTGGGGAGAATTGATTAAAATAAAATAATCAAAATGTTGACATTCCACACTACATAAAACAAAAGAAGGAAAAACCTTATCAATATTGGAAAGAGTGATAACAGTGACTGAACTCGAAAAACCTATGTTTTTGAAAAATTGTTTTAAGAGAATGATTCAACCGAAAAACAGTACTGGTTGCTCGGTCAGTGAATACCAAATGTTTCCTTGTAGGTAAACAGCTATTATTACCATTACATATAGACCTTTGGAAGTAAATCTATACTGTTTAAATAAAGGGAGGTCTGAACAAGCACTTATATCCACTAAATATAATGTTTAAAATATTAAGAAATAATATCGGATTATAAATAAAATCGATTAATTCTTTAGAAACTATTTGTTTTACGTTTCAAATACGAAAAATACAAGTCAAGAAAAGACATGAGAACTGGGATTTGAATTAAGTTAAAAGCAATATATCATATTGACTTGTAACTGAAATTTATATGTCATAGCTAAGAACCTAGTTTTGACATTCAGGTTTTCCTTCTATTAGACCGGTCTATCCTGCGCCCTGACCCGTAGCGGGGTTTGGGGTAGAAGAGAAGAATTCATTCCGTTCCTAAAGTTATTAAAGTTAAAGTGAACGCAACTTACACAAAGACCTTCGACAAAGTACGCCACAAGGATCTGATGGAAATGCGCAGCAACCTTGATATATTCGGGAAAGATATCCGAATAATCAAGTATCAATACTGGTTGCAAACAGCATGTATATGTATAGGGAATGAGTTCAGTGAATATACAAAATTAAAAAGGAGCATAAGGCATGAATTCGTCTTCCCACCCGAACTGTTCAACCTATACAGCGAGGCAATTCTGAGAGAATTGGAAACCCTACCGGGATTTAGAATTGGATACGTAGATGACACAGTACTGATAGCAGACGCGGAAAAGAAATTACAAAATCTCCTACAGAAGGTAGCGACGGAGCGTGACAATAAAGGACTAAGCATAAACTACAAGAAGACACAATGCATAGTCATCAGTAAGATGATGAGCACAAAATGCGATTTGCAGATCGGGAACACCAGAATCAAGCTGACGCGGAAGTTTAAATATCTGGGAAGCGTCTTGACAGAGGACGGTAAGTGCAACACTGAAATCCGTAGACGTATTGGGATGTCCAAAGACAAATACCAAAACATGGACAGAATATTGCGAGACAGGAGGATTTCTTTGGTAACAAAGAAAAGAATACTGAGCTGTTATGTGCCATCTGTTCTTCTTTACAGCGGCGGATGTTGGATGATTCCCTCAAGGATGAAGAAGAGACTCGAGGCGACAGAGATGTGGTTCTACAGAAGGATGCTAAAGATATCATGAACTGAGAGTGTGAGCAACGATGAGGTCTTAGAGAGGTTGCAAACAAGGAGGAGGCTTATCCTTAACATCAGGAAGAGGCAGCTGAAGTTTCTGGGACGCATAATCAGGAAGGAGGTCCTGGAGAATCTAATACTCACGGGTCGAATAGAGTGAAAGAGAGACAAGAGAAGACAACGCGTGACATGCCTGGTGAGCTTAAGCAAGTGGATGACAGAACGTGGTCTGGGGAGGAAGCAGAGTGAGGGAACTTGTTGAGACTTATATGGGAGGCACGCAGGTGGTGAGCCATGATCGCCTACGACCTGAAAGGACATGGAACTTAAAAAGAAAGAGAAGAACGCAACTTTCCTTGTACGGTGTGCAGCAGAAATACCTTTCACATAATTGTATTCTGGCGGTTGATGTTTAGTGCTTTCTTCTGGCTTTCCTTCACTACATGTTGGAATTCTTGCGGTTTCATTTCCGTATCTGCTATCGACTTTGTGTCATCTGCATATCGTATGTTAAAATTCTAATAAACAATTTATGAAATCATTCCAATGCGACTTCCAAACAGTCATCGAATATTTTAAGGGAAACTGTGAATAACGATATACATCTTGAATAGGGCATGGAAATAAAAAAGAAAATTTATTCGGAATAGATTTGCACAAATAAATATGTAAATAAGTAGCAATAATAATCATGTTAAAGAGAAATATTCAATCAATTTTTTGACTGATGTAAAAGAAAACAATATTTATGAATCAGGCTACTTGCTCTCTATCATAATTAGATCCTTCTTTGTGTTGCGTAACATTAAGAGATATCATCATGTCTGGATTATTGGAGTTACTTTTACTCTCTACCCAAGCTCAGCTAAAAACATTTCAAACTAAACAATCACTTACATTACCAAGGAACTGTCTATTAAAATCCCATGAGAAAATGTGTGATAATTTCAGTTCTTGCGTCGACTTGTTCGTTAAAAGCTTCTTTTGCTAGGAGTCGAGGAATTTATTCAGTGCTTCCCAGGACTCTTGACATAATAATTTATTTTTAAAATTATTTCTTTTCTATTTCTTTTTTTTTTGTTGTCTTGCGTATTTTCTCTCTCTCTCTCTCTCTTTTTCACTTCTCTCTTTTTATTTCTGATTACTTTGCTGCGAAACCCTGTAATGGGGGAAAAAGAAACCATTTGCACTTGAAAAAAAAATACATGGAGAAATAAGGTAAAATAAATATTACCTCAGTTGAAAGGAAAAGGCTTCATCTTCATTAAAAAAAATCTCCCCTCTCCATTTGAAATTATAATTAAAAACATCGTTGGCTCTGGTTTAAATATTTCGCACTTGAATTAAGCACATTTTTTGCGACACTTTTTTAATTCAATGTAGTTCAAATAAAAATCAATTCAATTGACATGTTTGGATTTCGCTCCTATTTTTAACCGACAGTGCTTCTAAATTTTTCGTTGCCTCATAAACTAAAACAAACTATTTAAAAAAAGAATTATAAATTAAGCTAAAAGCAATAAATATGATCTCCAAATTAACGACAAACATAGTTATAAATTATATAGGTTATGTTTTGAATACCTCTCTACCTAGTAGTAGTCGTAGTACAGTTCTCCGTGTCCTGAATAGCAACCGGGTTTGCTAAGCATAGCCACCCTATGTTCACCAGTTGTTCTTTATTTATACTTGTCTATCTAATGTGCATACTATACTATAATAGGAAAAAAGAAACGAAAGTTTAAATTCAAACATGGTAATTATAAGAAATGAGATAGCAGATCTAGTTTATACCATTAGAACTATAAACAAATATTTAGTAAGTAAGGACTACTCCTAGATCATATTTTCTTGAAAGCCAATATCTGCCCAATTTTGTAACCAAAAGGTAAACAAAGCAATAAATGATTTTCCATTCATGATTTCAGAGTCTCTCCACGCTTTAGGGAACATTATAATGAATAAATTCTATTTTTACTGAGCGGCTACTATGAATGAATAAAGTTTTACGCACACAGTCTCAAGTCATATTTTCTCGAATTACATAAATTCTCTTTGAGACACCTGTTGATTCTGATGTCTGTTAACTGATTTTTCACCTGAAAGATTCGATCTATCTGTTTAATATTCAAAAAGGAACGAGCTTACGTCGAAAGAATGGATAGACTTAAGTAAGTTTTAATGGTAATATTTTCTTCTCTCGCACTTCTCGCTTGTGGAGCACTCTTCCGACCTCCTGCTTTCCAATCGACTTTGATTTTCCAGAAAATAAAACACATTGTCAATCGTAATCTTTTTATTTTTAATTCTTCTTCTTTTATTGTTATCACTCCTTGTTTTTCTTTTTCTCTTGTTATTTTATGCTCAGTCACTTCCCGCGTCTTAGTGGCTTTATTGCCTTGCTTGGAGGGAAATACTCAAAAGAAGGATTACATTAATCCTCTTCGAGACGCCTGTTTAGTCTGATGTCTGTCACCTGAATTCTGACCTGAAAGATTCAATCTATCTTTTTAATAATCAACAAGGAACGGGATTACGTCGAAAGAATAGACTTATCGCAGAGACGCAGTATGTGCCAGGATAAATTTGAAAGCCTAATGACTGAAACTCAAGACCTGAAGAATTTAAGAATTAAAATGAATATATCAAAATCAACATTATCTACAAAGTATTCAAATATGTTTCCCAAAACTGAAATTCTGAACAGGATTGATTGTTGTTACGGCTTATCAACATTTTTCAGGTTATTTACAACATAAATGATTTTCCATGCATGATTTCAGTGTCTCTCCACGTTTTAGGAAACATTATAATGATTAAATCCTATTTTTACTGAGCGGCTACTATGAATGAATAAAGTTTTACGCATACAGTCCCCAGTCCTATTTTCTCGAGTGACAATTCTATTTAAGGTGGGAGAACTTTTTTAGTACCCTCTTAATATAGTAAAAACAGTAGATTGTAAATTTATGATGAGCTTTCCTCTTTGGTACCTCGCCTTTTTAAATTTAAGCGCAGTACTAGATTGGCAGCTAGGTTTCATCATTTTAAAGATGAAATGGCGAGATGTAACCGTTTTAATGCTAATATATTCTTCTCTCGCACTTCTCGCTTGTGGAACACTCTTCCGACCTCTTGCTTTCCAATCAACTTTGATCTTCCAGAATCTAAAATACATTGACAATCGTTATCTTTTTATTTTTAATTCCTGTAAGTTTATTTTATAGATAATAACAGTTTACTGATAAGTATTCTACTAATTAAACCAAAGCTAGGGGATATATATATATATATATATATATATATATATATATATATATATATATATATATATATATATATATATATATATGTTATATTCCCTTTGCACGTAAGGGAATATAACAAATCTGGCTGAAATTAGTGATCTGCTTTCTAGATCATATCGAAGGCAGGCGAGAAACCTATTTATCGCTTTCACTGTTACATTGTTATATAATTTTTTTACTGCCTTTGCTTGTCTGTTTTGCCTGGAAGTAAATGACTATGAAGGGAGCTAAAGGCGATTTCTCATCGGCGCCTCCATTCTGATTTCGAGTGAATAATCTTTAGGACGTAGAAGACCATGTCTCTCCACATCTTCCTGCCTTTTGTAGCGCTGAGTAGATTTTTTCTTTCCACTCTCCCCTCATTCCTGTTCTGCGAACCATTTACACAAGCCCGTTAGGTAGGTTGTGTGTTGTTTTCGTCTGTCCCTCTTGCCTTTAATCTGTCCTGTGAGTATCAGATTTTCCTACCCTCTTTCCTCATCATGTGCCTTAGAAATTTCAACTGTCTCTTTCGGATGTTAAGTATAAATATCCGTTTTGTTTCCATTTTTTCTAAAATTTCCTTGTAGCTCTTATGTTCAATCTATGGTATTATCAGTATCTTTCTGTAGAACCACATTTTTGTTGCCTTTAGTCGCGTCTTCATTCACTGCCATATAGAATGAACGACCTAAATGCAGTTCACTGCACTTTTTTTTTGTTCTAAGGACATTTTCCTGTTTCTTAATGCTTTGCTTAGCTTTTGTAAGGCATACAATATACTAAGCTGATTTGGAAATAGTACGAAATGCTCGGAGAGCCGATTTCAAATCCCAGTCGAATAGGTTACATTCCCTTATGTGCTAATGTCCTTGGGAAAGTTATGAATCATCTTCTTCTCCCTACAGCAGCACAGACTGTGTTCTATAGCCTTGGATGTCAACTGGTTTACTGCAGAAAGAAATGGCAACATACTGCGAGAAAAAAAATCTGCCTCGTCAGTCATGTATCAAAAGATACATGATCTCCTAAGCGTGTATCCCGCATGGCACATAACTGATTGACTAAATGATAGTTAGTTTATAACACAGAGACCATTTTTTGACGCTGTCGTGAAACGGTGTATATACGTCAACAGCAGACAATGTAAGTCTCGTAAAGACATATACATTTATCTTTAAAAGGTATAGATAGGTCGAAAGCAGGCAATGTAATTTTTTATAAAAACTTATACATCTTGAAAATGTCTATGAACGTCGACAGCAGGCAGTGTAAAATTTGCAATTATGCTTGAAGTACGTTCGCAGCAGCGAAGCTGTTAACATGTTAAAATGACTGAAGGCACTAGAACCACAAATAGGAGGGATCCTAAACGAGCGTGTATTACTTAAAAGAAGTAGAAGACAGGAAGTCGTGGAAGGTTGTGATGGTTTATGCCCTAAATCAGTGGTTCTCAACCTTTTTTTTTACCCATGGGCTACATTTACTCTTATTTTGTTTCTTGGTGGACCTCGATGAAAAAAAAAGCTTATTTTATTTTTTCCCTAATGGATAAGTTTAGGAATTGTATTATAGAAATAGTAAACGTATAAGTTTTATTTTGAAGCAAAACTAATTCAATGAAAATAAACTTGTATTTAACAGCTAAATTCTATGGGACATTTACGTACACCATGTAAAATAACCACTAATAAACCATTTTAAAATATATGAGTAATTAATAAATTTAAAAAGTACAGATTTATTCATTGAGATCCTGTGGTTGATGCTGCTTTGCTAGTCTTTTTTATATTCGGCTCCATCGAGAATTACCTCTTTTCACAATGTCGAGTCTATTACGGGCTTTTGATAGTAAGTGAGGCACGATTAAAAGCCGATTCAACAAGGTAAGATGGTGGAAAACAATAATGTAGAACTGAACTTTTCCCCAGAGTAGTGGATATTTTTTTAGCAGTGTCGTATGTTTTCCATATATTATGCTTAATATGCTTCGTTAATATATAATCCTAGTATAGTTTATATATTAAATTAAATTTATTATTAATATTTTTTGGTATTTGATATTAATTAATTTATATTATTATTTTATTTGATTAATATTTAAAATTAATATAATTATTTATTATTAATATATTAAATTAATTTATATAATAAATTATAATCTATATGGAGTTTTCCTTTATATATATAACCCATATTTTATATATCCTTCTCAGTTTTTATTCAACTTTTCCAATCAATACACCCGGTAGGTTAAAATGGACGCTAACTTACATTGCTTGATCTCGTTTTATGGCAGTTTTAGAGTAGTTTTTCCATATTTAGTATTTTATTATGTCGTAGATTACTGCATAAATTCTAATTCTCAGTTGCAACAACCGTTCCGAAGTGATATTGTTCTATAGGCCACTAAAATATTACCGTGGACTCCCAATTTGTTATTTTTTGTGTGAACTCCCAGTAATGTTACATGGACCCCTAGGGTCCATATGGACCCTGATTGAGAACTACTGCTCTAAAGGGAACTTTAGCCACATTAAGAGGTGACTGGTAGTTTCAGCTGGGCATCAAAGGTTAGTTTCCTCGAGAAAGTGTTTTCCCAATTCAGCTAAGCCCCACCGTGCGTACATTTACAGGAGGCAGTTTTTTTCTTGAATTCTGCTCGAGAAAGAGTTAACGTGACAGCATTTACATGGCGGAAGCGGAACACGAAAATCTGTTAGTGAAAATATCGAACAGAAAGAACGTTAAATCTTCGGCGATATTATCTCCTCCAGTTCGATTACTCATGAGTACTAAAACCAGTGAATTAATAACCCCAGCCATTGCTTTCTCTCGATTGGACACATTCCTTTTTTATTTTATTTTATTTTTTCTCGTCGTTGTTTAATTTATGATTGGAAGACATTTGTAATAGAGTGTTTTAAAACAGCTTTTGACAAATAATATTGAACAAAAAAAGAAATAAATACACCCAAGCAAACAAATAACAAAAAACATGCAAGTAGCAGTAGTAGTAGTAGTAGTAGTAATAATAATAATAATAATAATAATAATAATAATAATAATAATAATAATGATAATAAAAATGATTAAAGAAAAAACAAAAACAATTAAAAAAGAGAACTATATTCGACAGAGAGACAATCACGAAACATTAATATTATTAATTATTTTTTGTACATTTCTTTCCCTTCATGTTCTTTCGATAGAGAAGAAAAACAAGGAAGAGATTTCTCTCTCTCAGACTATTGATAGTATAAAGGCGGTGGAAAGTTCAAGGACAGACCAAGAAGGGAATATCCTAGATCCATAAAACGTACATGCTGTTTCGCATTCATATTTCTCCAGCATCGAGGCTACCATCCTTCAACGTCGCTGAGCGGGCCAAGTGACCAGAATGTGTTCCACGTATCATCCTGTTTGGAGGACTCTCCAGCGGCGAGAGGCTAAGCAGAGGTCCTAATATGATGCTTCAAGGATCAATTGAAAACATCCCTGAAACCAGCCAACATTGACTCTGAGACCTGTGAAATTTGTTGCAAATCGTTCTTCCTGGCGTAGTATCGTCCGAGGTGAGAGGCGAGACTTTCGAGTTCAACCGTCAACATGAAGAGGATCTGCGACGTGCTGTCAGGAGGGCCCGAATCGCCACCCACACTCCTAGGTGACTCTTACTCACGACTTCTTTTATCTCTTACTCATCTGTTTGCTCTTTCAGTAAATATCTATATCGAATGGAGCTTGAGCCTTATGCAGAGTGAACATTATTGTAAAAAAGGCTTGCCACGTTCGACATAAAGCTTCGTACACCAGATCAAATTGCTGAAAATATACGTCTGCAGTGATGGTCCTTCCAGGTTCTCTAGTTCACAATGAACGACACCTTTCCTATCG
Organism: Acanthosepion esculentum; assembly: GCA_964036315.1. Taxonomy (NCBI): domain Eukaryota; kingdom Metazoa; phylum Mollusca; class Cephalopoda; order Sepiida; family Sepiidae; genus Acanthosepion; species Acanthosepion esculentum. The sequence goes on from OZ038476.1 coordinate 81,966,913, forward strand.
TTATTTTTTGCTGATTTGAATACTGATGAAATGCATTAATTCAAGTTGATTCGAAAATTGGACATTATTTTCCGAACAACCTAATAAGTGAGCAAAGAGGAATAGTATGCTTTTTTTCTAGGAAGAACACCAAAAATCATAACGTCTACTTTGGGAAATAATTCTTGCAACGCCCTTTGCTTTAAAATATGGATTTCCTCTACAAATTTTCAGCCGTCTCATCCTATACACGTTTTGCCAGAATCTTCCTGAATAAAGCCAAAGCATCTTTGACAGTGAACTCTGACCTTTGCTTTAAAATATATATTTCTTCTGTGGGTTTACAGCCGTCTCGTCCTATATGTGCTTTTATCAGAAAATTCCAGAAAAACGGCAAAGCATCTTTTACAATGGAAGCTGATATTCGTTGCGTAATTTTACTGTCGATTCCCAAAGAAAACCTTCGACGTTGCAAAGATCTATGGGTGAAGTGTCGAATTCTACATATTGCTGGATTCGTCCATTTCAC
>OZ038476.1:81972420-81984920 GCA_964036315.1 Acanthosepion esculentum
AGACAAAAAGTAATACTAACTATAATAGAAAGCTACTGAAACAGTCTCAGTTGGGTGGCATTGAAAGTTGAGTCTATAGGTAGAAATGCTTCAGTTCATATCTTCATCTATGTGTATATACAGGATGCGATGGGTAAATTATCGTCATTTTATATTTTTAAATTCGCGCATGCGCGTTGTTTGTTTTTGATTTCGTCAACTGCACAGTATAGTAGGGCCAGTTGTCTGTGAGAAAAGGCCATAAATTTTGGAAACGGCATGCTGTACTGCTTGGCATTCGCGTTGGAAGCTCAGAATGCTTGGGTATCAATTTGAGGACTGTGCAGAGGGTTCGGAAAGAGTTGGATGAGTTTAATGGTGATTACGAAGATGTTTGTTTGATTGTGACTTTATGCCCCCATTCATCTTCCTACAGTGCTTCAGACTCAAAACGGAGACCTGCATCAAGTGCCTTGAGGAGGTTGTGCTGCTCTGGGTCAAGAGAGTGGTTGCTGCAAGACCCTATATCTGGCAACAGGACTCGGTACCATGACACACATGCATGATAACCCATTCATGGCTGTCAAACAATTTTTGCGACTACATCAGCTATTACATCTGGCCACCTCAGACCCCATACTGCAACCCCATTGATTATTATGTGTTGAGCGAGAGATGAACAAAACTCCTTGTAACACCAAAGATGAAATGAAAGCAAGGATTATGGCAGTATTCACCGACTTAAACAAAGAGACCTTCCAGAAGAGTTGCAGGAGATTCCGTAGTCGTCTGCAGGCCGTGGTTGAAGCCAAAGGTGATTTTATTGAATAAATTTACTCTTTGGTATTTCAAGATATTTTTCTTTAGTTTTGGTAAATATATCTGTTAAAATGAGATGTCAGTGTTATTGTTAGTGGCTAAATTTGATTCTATAGCTAGGCCTTTTGGTGTTTATACATGAGACTATGGACAGACATTGGATTGTCAGGACAAATTGAACGCAGGAGAGGCACAGGAAAACATCGCATAACCTATCTAGCGATCCTGAGTAACTGGATAGTGGAACAAGTTCAAGGGGAGATAACAAAAATACACCAATTATTAAGAGTTACAAAAGACAGGAAATTGTGTAGGGTCATGATCGCCTAGGTCTTGAGGTTATACGGCACATAGAAGAAGAGAATTATTCTGTAGCATTATAACTGGAAAGCTTAATTCTTCAATATGAAGATATTTCGTCTCCTGATTTCCAAATCGCTGCTCTGTGGAACCGGCTGCCTATAACTTAATAAACAATCATAACCCGTTCAAGTCTTGCGTTAACCGTCAATCTTCCTCGCATATTGTTATGCGAACTTACCCATAATAGGAATGGACTATTCCGTACCTCATAAATACTGCCCCTCAAGAGGAAGCACCAGTGTCAGTCAGTCCGTTTGGACGACTCGTCTAGACGGTCGAACTCTCTGCCTCTGAGGCAGAGGAGAACTCTCTGCCTTTGGGCAGAGAGGAACCCGGACGAGGTTCCGCCGAAGGGCAGAGCCTCGTTCGGGGAGGTTGACCAAACCGATCCCGTTTATACGGGTTCTCGGGCAATTTTTGGCCGAGGCTACGGGCTTGGAAAGCCCACATTAAACCGGCCTTGTGCCACATTTGACAGACGTGGGCGTGTTAATGAACATCGTGTCAGTCAGTCCTTTTTGGACGGCTCGTCTAGACGGTCGAACTCTCTGCCTCTGGGCGGAGAAGAACCCGGACGAGGCTCCACCGAAGGGCAGAGCCTCGTTGGGGGAGGTTGACCAACCCGATCCCGTTTATACGGGTTCGGTGAGCCCACATTATACCGGCATTGTGCCACATTCGACACACGGGGGCGTGTTGCTGATCATCGTGTCAGTCAGTCAGTCCTTTTGGACGCCTGGGCTAGACGGTCGAACTCTCTGCCTCTGGGCGGAGAGGAACCCGGACGAGGCTCCGCCGAAGGGCAGAGTCTCATTCGAGTAGGTTGACCAACCTGATCCTGTTTATACGGGTTCTACGGGCATTTTTTGGCCGAGCCTACGGGCTCGGTGAGCCCACATTAAACCGGCCTTGTGCTACATTCGACACACGTGTGCGTGTTGCTGAACATCGTGTCAGTCAGTCACAAAGTCAGTCAGAGACAGTCGCGTCAGACGATTACTGTAAGACATTGGAATAGTGATACTGGTCAAGACAACATAGTTCTCTCTAACCTAACCTGATTGTTATTACTAACACTTCCACTTCTTTTGTACATATTCTGTTTGTAATATATCTGTGTTATTCCATGCCTGTGTTCGAGTTATTCTTCATTGGCTCTTTCTTGGACCATCACCGTGGTACAAGGAACCTGGACCATAACACATATCCTGATAATCTGTGCGTCTTACACTGTAATATTCTACCTCAAGTGGCTCCAGGACCTTGTACATCATAAACATCACTGTAAAAATATCGGTTTTCATATCTAATTTTACTTCTAAATATCTAAAAAGGCAGCAATAGCTGTAAAGCTATAGGCTGATTCAATCTATAACTATTACTCATTTCTATAATTTTAAAATTGCTAAAGCTACCTATTCGTATAGTTTGTTTAGTATTAGTGATAAGGAAATTGAATATTGACTATCCTGTACTTGGCGTAGTTTTGCACAATACCGCACGTTGCTACAAAAGTAAAACCTAAAGACACGAGCCGTATTTTTAAATAGACTCTTCACATCGACACTTTCATATGGATGTCATGCATGGCGCCAAACTTGTTAAGCTGTAGACAGCTTTTTTTTCAGATGATTGATTACAAATGGATTTCCGCGAAAGAACCCTCTTGTTCTTAGCTTGAACCATTATTCTTCGAACCCGGTGGACTAGCGTTACAGAATCATCAAAAAACGAACTGTACCAGATTACATAAACGATCTTGTTTGCAGACTTTCAACAACAGCAACAACTAAAATGAATAGTACGGTAATAACCAGAAGAGAAACTAATGACATAATCAAGACACTGAGTTTCTACACGATTTCAAATATTATCTTATGAAGGAAGCCCATATTAGTACTGGAAAGAACAATAACAGTTACTGTACTTGAGAAACTGATTTTCCTGAAAGTTTCTTTTAATAGAAAGATTGTACTTTCCAATTTCACTCACAAGGCTTGGGTATCGTTTTCAGGTATGTTGACATCGACCCCTCCAGTCCGTAAACATTAGGAAGTATCCTTCCTGACAAATCGACCATAGTGAGATTCGAACCCTGGTCTCATGGTCAGAATTCGAACGTTCTAATCACTCGGCCACGTGCCCATTATATATTCAGTAATAACTGCTCAACAGGCTTAAAGTAGTCTTTTATACAAATCTTTATTCTTATAGTCCGTTATTCATTTGTCATGATTGTGATTTTTTTTCAGTTTTTCTCTCGATTATTAAAAAGATTAACTTTTTTGATCCCAAGGGGTTATCTGAATTGTTTTCATTATTTTTCATATAGACTAATTATCTTTAACAAAATCTTTTTTTAAGATCTTGTCAGTATGAATTGAATTCTTAATAATCAAATTCACTGTTTTCTGGCTTAATATCTATTTCAATAAAACAAACTAGAAGCCGACTGTCCCAATTATTTGAACCAAAGCGGGAAAAATAAAGAAATTACAATATATCAAACATTATTCAATCTCAAAGTAAAATATTAACTGTTGAGTTTTTTATTCGTCTTTTCGACAGAGGTGTGGATAAATGTTATCCGACTCGAAACAGAAATCAGCTAATTGGGCTCGAATTTCTGTTAAGACCGCTTCTGAATCCTTTTACTAATAACTTAGTGAAAGGCATGAATACAGAATCCTTTCATCAAATAATCTGTCCATCCATTGACAGGATTGTTTCAGCTGTTGGCAGAATGAACTTGCTGATATCTTAAGACACACTTGACAGTCACGCGACTGCTCATTGAGGAGAATAGTCAGCTTTCTACGGGGAAGAACGCACGCCAATGCGTTTTATAAAGAAACCGAAGAGATAGAAAAGAAAAAGAAAAAGAAAAGATACCGTGTCCCAAAATAGAATCCAGTACAGTCCTTGTCATTTTTATTCGTCCTTTTCATATACTTCTTGCTTTTTTATATGGATTCAAATTTAGCTATATGGGACAATTTTCTACTTAGATATATTTAACTGTATGTTTGCGGGACTGATGATTGAACTCTTTTCGACTTTCAAACGACATCATTCGGACGCGTTTTGACATCCCTACTCATGAAGTAATTGAATTGGTCGTTCCAGCTCGGCGCAAAGCTTGAGATCGACCAATTAACCATTGTTATCCTAACACACTTCTGAACCCAAAAAGAAAAACGAAAATTCCTAAGGCACTGAGAAATTTGTTCATTAGGGTCACCATAAAAGGGAATAAATGTCCTGTAGCAGAAACTCATGTTTTTGTATGCTTCACCTAAATAACCACATACCCCACAAACTTTTAACGTCCATATTGGCGCATAATTTAATTCAAAGACTATACAGGCAGAAAGTTTTTTTCTCTTAACTTATGCGGAAAGCACACCTCAGATCGACTTAAATAACCGAGCCTTTGTAAAAGATTTTAAACGTTTGGGTGTACGTTGGCTATCTCCGGTGTCGTATCATGTCGATTGTTTTTAATTATTGACTTGAATCTATCGTTATCAGTGCCAACTCTTGTTACCGGACTGTGAAGCATTATTCTGCACGAACAGCCCAGCGCAAACATGCGCAAGCTACTTTTAACACGTCAGACCGCAGTATAACTCTCAACACGGGGCCTTATAAAAGTGATATATGGCAGGCAACCTGCCGCTGACATTAAAAGAAGAGAGTGGCCGGCAAACACTGAGATCAAGAATTTAGCATAAACGAAATTGCTAGAAAACGTTATGTTACAGCAAAAAAAAAAAATGACGAAAAAAAGCTATTATGTGAAATGAATATGGAACAATATATTCATATTTTTACAAATTATATTTTGGAGATTGTCAAATGCGTATTAAAAGTGAGAGGAGAAAGTTCAATTCATAACATTTGTGGTACGCGGAATTTCGATGTGGTGTAAATTTTAAGCTGGTCTTTTTTAGTCTGTTCAATTCTAACTGGGAGATCCACACATTCGATCTTGTGATACATATAAACTACGCTTATAAAATCATTTTAGATACCTCGTCGTGGTGTAGTGATTTTCCAAGCATAGGTTAGATGTGGCACAAGGCCGAAAGTTGGGGGCACCCTGTAAGAAACGAACTCATTACTCAGTGGTAATTGTTCTAGCGAGACAAGCTTGCTAACGATTACACCGCCTCGAGGTGCCCTACCACGTCGGGGTGTAACTGTTACCAAGCTTGTATAGCTAAATCAATTACGATGGAGTAGTGAGTTCGATTCTCACTGGATGCTTCACACATTCGTCATTGTGCAACATCTAAACGCTTAGAAAATAATTTCTCGATATGGTGTAATGGTTAACAAGCTTGTCTGGCTAGATAAATTACAATTTAGTAGTGAGTTCCATTCTCATTGGGTGCTCCACACGTTCGGCTTTAGAAAATGCCCACAACATTTCTCTGTGTGTGTGTGTGAGGAATGGAGAAAATTATAAATTTCAGTGTCTTTGGAATGAGGCTTTAAAGAATTTTGGTAGCATCATCATTAGTCACGCACAGCACCAAGTTTGAACGTGTGACCTCAGTGAGAAAAATCGCCAATTTTTATAGCCGTTTGGGAACTCCAGGAGGCTTGACAAAAATATTTTTTATTCTCACTTCTTATTAGCTAAAAAGTGTTTTTTCGTCCACGTCTGCAAATGCGTTACTTTTTTATTACCTTGAACAGATGTTCGGCCTCGATAAAATTTTGACGGCTTTGCCTGATTCCTCTTTTTACACAATTTTTTTTTAACAGTCTAAGCCAAATTTATCCACGTTTACCGAATTTTTCCGACTTTTTTCCCATATACTCTATCACTTGGATAATTTAACATTTTTGAAACGGTAGGTAAAAAAGTATTTTTCGGTATTTTATTTAGGTAAGAATAACTGCAAATTTTTATTGAAATATATTTTATGTATTAGCTTTAGGTGTGCGGATTTAAGTTGTAAATAAATGATTAAACAAAAGATCTTTTCTGTTAATTCACATCAAATAATGTAAAGTTACTTATCGCAAATATTAATTCACCCCAAGAAATTATAAATTTTAAGTTTTTTTTAATTAAATTTTTGTAACTCTTTTGAAATTATAATTTTAAATCAATTTTTTTTTTTATTTAACATTTAGCACACTTTTGAAATTATAAATTTAAAATTAAAATTTGAACAAATATAACTGCAACCCTCAGAATGAAAAAATTGCCCAAAATCAGGGAGTTATTTACATTTCGTAAGTGTGGATGATATTCGAGGTACTTACAAGTTTTTTTTTACAATTTAAAAAAATTAAAGAAATAAAAAAAATTGTTTTTTGGCTTTTTATCAAGGAGCGTGAACGTTTACCCTACACTTAGATATAGCGCACCTGCGTCGCCAACATTTGAGGCGATCGCAAAGGTCAGCCAATCCGGGGTGAGATGGAAGGGTCTCGCTCTAGGAGAATTTGGTGTGAATTTTAGTAAATATAAATTCTTTTTATTTCCAGATGAATTAATATTTTGGGGTGAATGATGAGTTAAATTAAGAAATCCATTGTAAAATAAAAAACAAACAAACAAAAATCCAACCCCCCCCCCAAAAAAAACATGATATAAATTCTGTAAATCCCGTTTTAAATAACTATAAGAGAAGATTACATTTAACCCATTAAAATGTTTTAATTTAACGCCGATTAAAAGTGCCAATCGTACCGTAACTCACACACACACACACACACACACACACACACACACACATACATATATATATATATATATATATATATATATATATATATATATATATATATATATACGTATTGATATTGATGCCGAGGGAAGCCTTCATGTAGACATGCCGAGTACTAGTGGAAGTGTTGATACACCAATGTAGATAGAATGTGAAATACTGTTTCCATGGCAACTCTGGGTAGATACAAGAAATTCCTGACATTCTCTCAAAGCACCTTCCTTCGGCTCAGCGGCAGGCGGGCGGGCGCCTTGTTCGTGAATATCAGGTCTCACTGACCCGGCTATTCCGGCGCCAGTAAGAAGGAAAAACAAAGAGTTTGGCGCAAAAAATCTCCGAAGACGCTTGGATCCCTGTACACATCTTATTCGACGCACATTTGCATGTCCAACTACAGATCCCCGTACATGATTACCAAAAACAAAAAGAAACAAACAAACAAATCACCTCAGTTCATCGTCTGAAGCATATACACATGAACATAGATTTTCTTTTCATTTGTTCCTCAGGAGTTTTCGCAACACTTTTAATTTTGTCTCGGGTATGAAATGGGAACAGAAGGAAATCCCGTTTGAAATCCGACTTTAGTCAGATACATAACTATACGTGATGATTCTAGACTTTTTATGATGATTTGTCATATTATAAAGTCAAGCATTATTACGTGGCGACAGCAATAGAAGAAGAGTAATCAAGAAGACAGGAGACAACGATTGAAGGTACAGAAATTGTTACGCGGTTTGCAATAACTTAAAGATAAAATAATCTGCTTGGTTTCGCCGTAGAAGAAAGAATGCTAATTTAATATACAAACGCTAGAACGAAGCATGAAAAAGAATATTCTATGCTGTCATCATTTGAATATGAAATTACCCTATCAATATTACATTATCTTAATATTTAGTGGATTAGAGATTTGAAATTACAATGAAAGCATAAAGTACTTACACAGGAATGGACAGAATAAATAAGATGATTATATATTAAAGATATTTGATTATAATACTCATAGACAGAAAGGAAACGACAGAAACTCCTGCAAACAAGAACAAAGGACTAAATAGTAAATGTAAGAAGACAGAATGTATTCTTGTCAGCAAACGGAACATCCCTAGATTCGCACTACGAATTGGAGACATGTTGATTTCCTCGGAAGCCGCAAATTAATTCTCTGATATTATGCCTCAATAGAATATGTTAACATTTACCACTCTGTATGTGACTGATTCCTGAAATTGAATTTGTTTGAATTTCATAGTTGTGCTATCATATCCTGCTATGGCAACAGTAAACACTTTTGAGTTAAATTAACAATAAGTTTACTGGTTACGTCAATTGAGAGACATTGAAAAATAATGCAGAGGAAAGGGAAGTAATTATAATGCAGACAGCTAATCGTTAATTAATATCCTTGTTCTAACTTTAGTGTGATACTGAGCGCGTGTTTGTGCTAAAAAACCGAGCCTCTCTACTCTACCCCTGTAGGAAAGCTATTTTGGTCTGATAAGAAGAAGGAGTCTATGGTTGTTAGTAAGCAGAACAGCACTAATATGCAAAATACAAATTAGAGATATCAAAATCAAACAATTCGCAAATTTTACATACCGGAGTTCTTTTAACACTGAACGGAAAGTGTGATAGTGAAATACAAATGCGTATCGGGATGGTGAAATATGCCTTCCGAAAGCTAAGCAAGGCATTAATAAACAGTAAAATTTCATTAGAAACCAAGAAAAGAGTACTGAACTGTAACGTAATGCCAATCATTTTATATGGCAGTGAATGGTGGACACTCTTCTCAAAGATAAAGAAGAGGCTTAAGGCAAGAGAAATGTGGTTCTACAGAAGGAAGCTGAGAATACCATAGACTGAATTGGTGAGCAACGACGAAGTTTTAGAGAAAACAGACACTCAGACTAAACATCAAGTAGAGACTGTCCCAAGCACATGATAAGGAAAGAGGGCTTGGAAAAAATTGACACTCGCATAAGAAGTTGAAGGAGAGAATTCTAGAAGAAAACAGCACATAACCTAACAAGCTTGTGTAAATGGATGGCAGAACGAGGTTTAGGAGTGATAGAGAAAAGATACTATTTATTAGGAGCTTCAAAGGACAGGGATTTGCTGAGAGTTATGATCGATAGCGTCTAGAGGGACAGATAGAAAAAGATAAGGCCGTAGTAGAGAAATTTAATGACAAAGTTAGTTTTGGAAGACAGTTAACATTTAAAAAAATAAATTAAAATTCATACATTCGTAATTCAATATGTTTATTTCATACATTATTAAAAAGGGTATATTTACTGTAAGTTCTGTTAAGGTTAAAGTTGATTGGAAAGCATGGCGCCACAAGGTAGGTCCACCAAGTGAGAAGTATGAGAGAATAAAATATTACAGTTGTGGTTACAGCTAGCCAACTCAACTTTCAATTAATGAGACCACGCCGTCAGTCTAGTATTGCGCTTAAATTCATGAAGTCTAGGCACCATCGCGGAGACAACCGAATAGTTGCCATGAAATTATTTATAAAATACGCACAGAGAGGCAGCTTCACGGCGATGGGAAAGTGGTTTGAAAATATATATTGCGTTTATTTTGGTCCGATATGAAGTCCTTGGGAAAAAACAAACAAACAAAAAGCGCATATGCATCAACCCTAAAGTTGTTCCACCTTATATACAATATGACGTTAAAATGTTCTCTAAGCCTCGAAAACGTGATTATTGAGCAAATTCTCGTATTAGGTTGATCAGAAAGTCCTGACTCATTAAGAATGCGGAAAGAAACAACAAAATTTTATGGTGCAACATCAACATTTATTCTTCAAAATAAAGTCCATCATTCTCGATAATATTCTGCCAGAGATCAACCAGCATCCGAATGTGTGCCAGATACCAGCCTGTTGGCTCTGAATAAAAAAAAACTATAAGCAAGCTTCCCTCACTTCATCAAACGTGTTGAATCGCTGATCGCGGAGGAAATGTACCATTGAGCAGAATAGGCCATAGTCTCTTGGAGCAGCATCGGGAATGAATGGTGGATGTGGAAGAATCTCAACACCGTCCATCTGTTAGAACTTCTCTTTAATCAACCTGGCAATGTGTGGCCTCACATTGTCTTACTGAAACAAAGCCCGTCATCGATTGACCAAAGCATGATGCCCCTTCTTTATTTAGTCGTTTAGCTGTTGGTAATACAGTTTAGCGTTGGTGGTGCGACCATGTGGAACAAGCTCGAAATGCAGTACTCCTTGGAAATTCCACCAGACAGAGATCAAGATTTTTTGTTTTCTTTCTGCTTCCTAAGTGAGTCAGAACTTTCTGGTGTACCTAGTATTTTGGCATTTGGAGATGTGTATGGCCCCATTAAGCATGCACATATCCTCTGTTTTTTTCTGGCGGAACAACGAACTTAGACCCATGCATAAATAACAGGCTACAAAATGTCATTGACTTGTAAAGCTTCAACATCGCAAACAGCAGAACTATAAGTAAAAAATCACATTTAGTGAAATTTTTTGAGTTGGAGATGAAACAAAACGAACGGGCAGTTGGCTTTCCGGAACACAGCTTCACACCGTGAAAATGAAAGTGTAAGAGAGAGAAGAGCGATATAGTTTAATGGCTGTATCACGTGATGAAATTAATCGGTATTGAGCCGTCATTGAGAATGTCAGCCGACAACGTCCTTTAGCGGTAAATAACCTGACGACACTAATGGCGTCGCTACACAGTTGTAATGAAAAAGCTGTGAAAGTGATGGCGACCAAATTTAATATAAAAATTATAATAATTTTGATAATAATAATAATAATAATAATGATAATAAAAGTGACAACGAAATATTAATAATGATAAGAAGAAGAATCTGAAAGTAGTAAATACAAAAGATTCAGCGTAAAGTCAAATCACGCCGAAATAACCGGTTCTCCATCGACCACCGAAGTTAAGCAACGTTGAGCGAAGTCTGTAATGAAAGCAATCTATTAAAATCCAAAATATGGCTTTATTGGTTTTAAATACCCACCACCAATAAAAACCGAATGAATTAGACTCAGTGTCACCAAGAATAATGTTTCTAATAATTCCAGTAGGTACATGGTAGGGTTTTCAGCAAAGCAAATACTCTGAAACACCAATTACTATAAAATGACAGAATTATGTTTTTTTTTAATTTAAAAAAAAATTTATTCACCTTAAACAAAGCAAGACGATAATGCCACTAAGCTATAAGGAGTTACTGCGAGTAGTCAGAAGACTTTAGAAGAACCTAGTTCTAAAGAATAATAAGCCTATACTCCTGTTCAAAATAGCGGGGAGAAGTGTAAACCGGACAATAGGTCTTTTTAAATTAAAATATTTAGCTTGGTCTGGTACTAGATCTCCAAAGTAGACCATCCATATTCAACATACGGCACTCGTAATTGACCATGATACTCGCTTGCAAACATTACTGTTTGACTTTAGAAGGAACCGGGAATCTAATCAGGTATCAAGGGATAAAACACTGCTCATGTTCAAAAGACCCTGGAAGAGTGTGAACCGGAAGATATCTACTACTATTGGGGAGAAAAAATGCATTAGTAAATAAAATTTCAGTTTTCAAGCGGAGACGTTAGAAGAATAGAGTTGAAGTAGACTTTAGACTGGGAACCCAATCCTAAACAAGAAACAACTGATAACATCCTACTGTTGTTCAAAAGACCGGGGAGGATTGTTACCCAGGCTAAGGGGAGGGCGCAACCTATCTATTCCTATTGAGTAAAAAAGGTTTAAGATGTTTGAAAAGATTCATTGAGATAAATGAAACTAGGTCACTTGGTACTTTGTATAGCTAGTCATTCAATTACTATTTGGAAAAATTAAACTTTACATATATTTTCCAGTAATCTGGTATAATTCGACGAACAATATATTTGAACTAAACAAAATATATATTACCAAAACGATACATGTTTTTTTTGTTTAAAAGATTTTAAAATCATTCCCCTAAACAAGGCGATTAAGCAAATATGATAAGGGTTTACTGAGTATGAAGAAATCTGAGAAGAAATGATTTACAGAAAAGATGAACATCGGATATTTATTCGAACATGTGTACCCACTAAAATAAAGTTTATAATAACAAAAAAGTTAAAAAAACAATCATTAAAAATTTTTTCTAGTTTTTTTTTGTTCAATGAACGGATTTTAAATGTAGGTATGGCGGAGTAATAGGTAGCGGCTCGGATTGAGGAATCGGTGAGACGAGTTCGAATTCCAGTCGCATCCATTCACTTACGTGACAATACCCTTGGGAAAGGTATGAATCCTCTTCTTCTCCATGCTTCTGGATAAATAGCAGGACAGACTATAGCCTTGGATGGCAGCTGGTCTACCGCAGAAAGAAATGGCAACCTACTCCTATAATAGTATAATTTATAATATAATAATATAAATATTAATATAAATAATAGTGTAATATATAATAATATATAATATATTATATATAATAATATATAATATAATATATATAATAATATAATACTATTATATTAAAATATAATAATAATATAAAAATATAATAATGATAATATAATAATAATGACAATAT
>OZ038476.1:81994920-82004920 GCA_964036315.1 Acanthosepion esculentum
ACTTGTACCGTTCCAGAAAGTAGATGACTCATTCTTACACGGTTTATTTTACAAAAAAAAAAAAAATGGAAAGAAATGGGAGAGTAAGTCTGATCAGTTCGTTAAGATCAAACTGGTGGCTCATGTAAAAAACTAGATGTAGTCGTAAATTCTATGCTTAGTGTTTCACGCTTATCGCTTGTGGAACTCCCTTTTGGCTCCATGATTTCCAGTCAACGTTAATCTTCAAAAGTTTAAATGCAATGTCAATCTTTATCTACTGTCCTCCTGATTCCTCTTTTGTTCTCGCTACTTAGTAATGTTTCTAATTTTTCTACACCCAGTAACCCCGTGTGTCCTTACTGTCTTGCTTGGGGTGATCGAAATTAAAAACAAAAAGAAAAAGGAATATTTTTGTCCTATCTGGACTGGGTAATTCCAAATTTTCAAGAATTCACAGAATTGAGTCTTTAAAATTAATCAAGCTAATCTAACAGACTATTTCTATTGGGCAGAATCGACAAATTACGCTACATTTAAAAGCCTATAGGAACTAGAGTTCTAAATTATTTACATCCGGATTAGTATCCCCACCTTCCTTGTTATCACAACGTTTTAGTCACTGTTCTCTCCAGATTTTGTCATGTACTTGTCTATCCAGGTAAGTTTCAAGGCATTTCGAAATTAAACATTTATTTAATCTACTCACGTAGATTGTTCTCGTTTCTATGACAATGTCAAGGAATACCTCTTCGCTCTCTTATTTAATACTAGACGGTTATTGCTCCCTTCTTTTCTACAGAGTCCAATTGCATACTGTCCAGTCCAGGGATTGAACACATATCTACCATGTCACCAAATTCACAAACGATCGAACTCTTCAATCCATTCGGTTATTTTGTAATGCTGCGAAAACTGGTAATTTCTCTATTTGTAATTTTTAAACTTGGCCGCTAAGGAGAAGGAATTTCATTCAAAACGGGATCTGGGTAATGTCGTCAAATGACATTTGTTAATTGATCAGAAAAAAAAAACTTATTTTCTTTGTGGGCTAGCACATTTTGTATCATTGTGCAAGACAATTCCGTCCCGGTTATGAAGATAAACTACACCCGGCAGCAAGGCCTCTGATCGGGAGGTTTTGAGGAGTGTGAAACCACCTTTTAATTGCTGTTGTTCCCAGGTCCATCCTGACTCCGGGTGGTAGCACTTGTTAGGGTCCCAATTAACACCAAAACTGGGGTCAAAACATTATGAAAGTGTAAAGATAGATTTTTGGAATAAAGATTCTTGCAATACATTTTTGAAAAAAATAATCTATCTATCTATCTATCTATCTATCTATCTATCTATCTATCTATCTATCTATATGAAGAAATATAGTCTTAAAGTGTGCTATATTTATGGGATAAAGTGCTCAATATCAGATATACAGCGTGTGTAAATATAAAAGTGGACATGGAAGTCAGCACTTAGAGGCGACAGTCTGTTTCATGCTAGTGCAATCGTCAGGCCTGACGATTGCACTAGTATGAAACAGACTGTCGCCTCTAAGTGCTGACTTCCATGTCCACTTTATATATATATATATATATATATATATATATATATATATATATATATATATATATAAAATAATGCAGCTTAATTAATATTGTAAACTAGTCATTCAAAGAATAAATCAATAAAGTTAATGTAACTTTTAGCGAATTCACTTCGCTCACAGATTTAATAAGGCATTAACTCACTGACCACTCGCTGAACGACACGCCCCTTTTTTATTAATTGTACAATGGATTAGAAAAAACGTATTTGAAAAGTATCACATTCATTTTCGTCTTGGAATTTTACCCGAAATTACCTGAAATTTTGAAAAAATAACATCTATGCATGTGGGTGGTAAATGTTTTACCGAAAGTACTTGCAATATGGACCGAACGTCTAATCCATTTTACAATTAATGAAAAAAGGATCGTGTCATTCAGCGAGTGGTCATTGAGTTATTGCCTTATTTAATCTGTTAGCGAAGTGAATTCGCCATTAATTACATTAACATTATTGATTTATTCTTTGAATGACTACTTTAATATATATATATATATATATATATATATATATATATATATATATATATTACCAGCAATACATTTGACTCTCGACAAAAACACTCTTTACAAAAATACGTCAATTAAATCTGATCTACAGACTTATTTCTTACAAAGAATACATATTCTATTCATACGAACCTATCTTAAAAATCTTGTCGGCATTAAATAAGCCATTGAGGTTGATATACCGTAAAACAAAATAAACAAAACCAAACCATACTTATTTAAGGTGAGTAAATAACTGTTTTCCCAAAGTATCAATTCTATAATTCATTTCGTATTTTGTTTTGGATAGGCTGGACAGTTTCATTTTCCTAACGTGCTGTATTGATGTTTCTTAAAGACAGCGACTGGTTTGTGCTAAGATAATTTGCTCCATTCTAATAATCCGCAACGAATTAATTGATTTCTCATAACGAAATCTCCATTTTAGCAAGTAGTAGAAAAAGACGTACTACAAATACTTTAATTGCAATGCAATTAAATTTCTCATCATCCAACGAGCGAAAGGAATATCCAAGCATTTGCTGATTTGTGTTTTAATTTAACCCAAATTCCTCTGCCCTTCTTATCCTCTACGACATTTTCTTTGCGACCGTTCTCATTCATCGTTCTACATAACTTCCTATCTTTTGTAGCGCCAGGCAACTTTATCATCCTACTATCTTTGTTTCCAAATTATTTACACAAACTCGTTAGGTAAGTTATTTGATGTTTAACTTTTACATTCACTAGACCTTGTGATTGTCAGATTCTCCAAGCCCACTTTTCTCATTAGGAATTTCAACTGTAACTTTTTGATCTTAAGTATGTGGATCATTAGTTTCAATTTTTCATAAAATTTGTTCGTTCTTTACATGTTCCGGTCATGGTATTCTCAATATCCTTCTGTAGAACCACATCAATATTATGACTGATGAATTTTTACATTATGAAAAATTCATCAGTCCGAATATTGTCCAGCATTCATTGCCATGTAGGAGGATTGTTATTAGATTTCAACACTCTTTTCTGTTTAGGGAAAGCCTCTCTCTCAGATCCAATGCCCCTTTGGGCTTCTTTGTCGTCTGTTATAAAATACTAGCAAGTTTCATCCGCTAGCTATCGCTTCGCAAAGTAAGATATATTCACTACTTGAAATCTTTGAAACACAAATTTTAAATGAACATTTCATTTATAAATTGGATTGTTATAATTAAGGAAAGTTTTACAAATAGATGCCAACTTGTTGAAGAGCAAGGAAAATGCAAATTTCAAACGCATAAAAGAACAATAATGAAAGACAGTTAATTAAAGAAATAAACTATTTTTTAAATCAATATTCAATTATTTAAACCGGAAGAGTTATATTGCCTAGAAGTAGACAATATATAATACAGGGGTTGAGCTTTTGTTTTGTAAATTACTCTCTCGAGTACTTTATAATACATTATTTATCATCTCTTAGTTGCGTTTCTGTCTTTGGGCAGATTGCGCTCACGGGCGATTCGTCAAAGTACAGAGTCGCAACAGAGGAAAATAATACTAAGAGGTGCCGGCCGCAGGGAAGACCTGCCCGAGGCAGCGCCCTCTCATTGCACTAGAGAGAGGGATCGGTGCTCGCACCGAGGCTAGCGCAACCGACGGTTGCGGGGGCTCGGGCATTTTTTGTTCCTACTCCGGGTGAGTGCGGTCGGGATCCCGCATTAAAACGACTTGTGTCACAATGCAACTTCGCGGGGGTCGAGTAAATACCAAATTACTATAAAGTAGAGTTCACACGTTTATTTTTCATCTCTCAGTTGCGTCTCTGTCTTCGGGAATAGCTAGCTCAATTGCGGCACTCTCAGGCGACAGAGGCGCAACTGAAGAAAATCACACAGTGAGGTGCCCAGCCCTGTGGAGCAAATGCTCGAGGCTGCACCCTCTCATTACACCAGAAAGAGAGATAGGTGCTCGCGTCATCGAGGCCTTCGCAAACGATGGTTTTGGGGGTTAGAAGAATTTTTATCCTTAGCACGCGTGTACGTGCTTGGGTTCTCCACATTAAACTGACCTTGTGTCACAACCTGACTCCGTGGGAAGTCAAATAAATACCCGCTATAAAGAAGAGCTGAGGTATTTTAATTTCAGAATTCGTAGGAGAATTGAGCTCCAATTTTGCATTTATTCATATAGATTCCATAATATAGGTCTTACTTAATTAGCTATTATATTTTTCTGACACTTCAAATGTTGAATGTATAACTAATTCTAATTTCTGTTTTCCCATCTTTACAATATATTAATTTTATCTTATAAATTGTTACCTGTTCTGTCACCCATGAAATAATTGTTTTTACGGAAAATAAGAATCTGCGTAGATCAGACCGTCTTTAAATTAAGTGGCGGCAGAAGAATTATTGTTGAACTTTTAAAAGGAAAACTGAAACATTAATTCAATACTTAAATGCAGCGATCAATTTTGAGTTATTCTGTAGTTTATTGATGCATATTGCCCCTTAGTTATTGTGATGATGGCCAAAACAAGAGTCCGTTATAGGAGCTAGCTTAAATATTAATACAAAAGTAAATTAAGAGTTACTCCCCTTGAATCATGAAAGCAACGGTAATGGCGAGTATAATATATGAATATATATTTTTAACCTCGCATAATATGTCAACCATGAATCTAAGCTCAACGAAAATCGTTCCCTGCGCATAACTTTTCTATGGTTTTTGAATTATTTATGAATCATTGAAATCGGACAAGAGGAGCGGAGGAGTGGCTTGGACACACACACGCATAAACACACATATACTGTATTTTATATATAAGATTTCTTTATAGTTAAGTTACTGTACTTTGTTTATCACTCGCGTCATTCGTTATGAAGAATGCGTCTTTCATTCAGGAAAATTCCAAGAGGATATTTTCCACACGTTCATTCATGATGTCTTCAGATTTTCGGTGAGGTCCATCACCTGGTCACCTATCAAGTCTAGTTTTTCAGGTAACAAATCTGACTTTGCGTGATGCCCCGGATGCGAGAAACATTTCTTCGCCAATGCGTTAGAAATAAAACTCTAGAAAATATTTTTCTGAGTATAATGCCAGGCAAATCTAATAAGAGTGCGTGGTTAGGTTCAGAATAAATTAAAATTAATATGCACGATCCATTCAGAGGCAAATATCTAGCAGAAGTGAAAAAAATCGGTTTTATTATTATACTTCTTTTATAATTACAATGATTATTATTTATACCATGTTATTTTTATTTTTATAAAGCTGTGTTTTAAAAAAATATATATTTGTATGGTTTCTGATAGTGTTTTAACAATTATTTCGATATTTCTATTTTGTTAATTTTGATTTTATCCTCTTGCGATACGATTTAAAAAATATCGATTTTGACTTAAAGCGAATTCAGATTCGGTGTTATTTTTTTTCGTTTCTTCCCACCACCATACCAGACGAAGTATATCTTGAATAAAAAGTAATACTTATATATATATATATATATATATATATATATATATATATATATATATATATATATATATATATATATATATATATATATATATATATATTTATATATATATTTATATATATATATATATATATATATATATATATAATAATAATAATAATAATAAAGTAAAACACACAAGGAAAAATTACTTATTAATTCATATATCCTGCCATCTTTTCGTCCTTTTATCGATATATAGGTAAATATATATCTACATAAAAGTAGATAAGAAGCACAATGTTTTATATATATTATTTATTTAATTTAGATTTTAGAAACTTATTCGCGACATGTGTGTAATCGGCGCTGGTGTAATATATACAAAATAATCGTTTTTCTAAGTACAAAGCTGGATTTTTATACGGCTTTGAGAAACCTTGGGAAGATTTTTTCATTTTCTATACACAGAGGATTTTGTATAATGCTAATAATAGTTAAAATTATAAATTCATATGACCCTTTGAATATATATATATATATATATATATATATATATATATATATATATATATATATACATACATATATATATATATATATATATATATATATATATATATATATATATATATATATATATATATATATATATATATATATATATATATGAGATACGGGTTCGAATCTCACCATGGTCGTCGATTTGTCAGGAAGGAGACTTCCTGATGTTATCGGACTGAATCGAGTTGGATCTCAGCGTGCTGCACCTTTGGGAAGTCGCTGAAAATCATACCATGGGTTGACGCAAACCTTGTGAGTGAAAGTAGGTAGATGGAACTCTTCAGGGTCGATGATAGCAGTGCTAGCACAAAGCCACAAGTCATTGTGGTCGATGTCGTGAGCATGCTGGCCATGTTCAAATTGTTGATCACGCTAGATAACAATCTCTCTCCCAGAAAGTCTGCTCAGCATAATTGCTGTATAAACCACAGGTAGGATCTGTGGGCGTTGAGTAAACACAAATGTGCCAGAGCAAACGTCTGCAATAGGGATTGGCTAGCCGCCTTGATAGAGGGGTATCCTCGAATACGAGTGGCCAGCTATTATTATAAAATATCTACTTTCGCTTGTTATCTACAAGAAAAAATTACTACTATTATTACAAAATTATCTACTTTTATCTACAAAATATCTACTTTTGTTTGTTATCTACAATGAAAAGTGTCGGCACCGTATAAATTTTATTTTCGAATGATATCTATATAGTAAAAAGTATAACATATATATATATATATAACATAAAGAAAATGTAATTAACATACTGGATTTTTTTTCTTTTATTTATATTCTAGCGATAAACAGCATCAGCATGTACATTGGCTAAAATATCTACACCGTACAAATTTTTAATTTGGAATGATATCTACATCGTAAACCAAGGTCCTTTTTTGGCCTTTTATCTACACGAAAAAGTAGCACAGTTTTATGATGAAGATATATTTCCAAAATAAAATTTGTACAGTGCAGATATTTTCCCCTTCAGATAACAAGCCAAAGTAGAACCAGTTGATGTACCTCAAATATCTTCACAAGACCAACTTTTCATGTCTTGGTGGCCCCCAAATCGCTGGTATCCGGATTAAGAAATATAATCTCGCTTCTTTAGACTGCCTTGCGTCGACAGACGAATGCTAAAAGCATATATCTATTAGATGAGATGAGAAGTGGGATGGAACGTTGCGAGAAGTGGCGGTTCAGTTGTATGTACGGATTATTTGAACATTTTGCCGAAGTTGATCATCACATACATCTTCTTTTATGTGACCCCTCAGGATGTGGGCTATTTGGCTCTTCGCATCTTCCTATCCTTCTTTGCTCTAAGCTATGTTTGTTCTCTTGTTATTCCTTTCAGCCCCTGTTCGAGCCACTAATATTCAGTACCCCTCCATCTGTGGGTGTTCCATTTGATCTTTTTGGCAAACTCAAAATAAAGGCTTTAGGTGTGACTATTTCAATCTGGGTGATCCCAAATCGTACAACTGTGTCCGAATAATGTTCTTCCTTTATGAACAGGATTCCTTCAGGATATAAGTGGACATGTGTATCCACAACTTTAAACATCGGTTCCCGCGCGATCACTGAAGTTAAACAACGCCGACCAGTACCGAAATGGGTGACCGCTTGGGAATAGTAGGTGCTGTAAACTTGGATGTATGGAAGGTGTAGTGGATAATATCACGGAATTCTTAATCGGAATGCTGATTTCTAATTCCAGTTGGATCCGTTATATTCACTTGCGCGCGAATGCCATTGAGAAAGGTATGATACCATCTCTTCTCCAGCTTAGTTAGAAATACTTATATCACTAAATCATCATTAACTAAATAAAACTGTGTAGAAGATATTTCAATTTCAACAGAGGTGTTGATATGTCTCTAAAAGAAAAAAAACAAACTCAGTGTCCTATTTTATATTTAAATATAGTCTATCCCTGATATTGAGCACATTTGCCCGTAAATACCGCATGTTCAGACTGTGTTTTTTATTACATTACAAACATATAGAAGGTGTCCAATTTCAATAAAATCGGGAAAATTACAAAACAAAAACACAAAAAAACTGACACAATTTTATTTTTATTATTTAATTATGATACAAAACAAATAGATTTATAAATCTTAAGCCATAACATGACTGAAATTTTCCAACTTCTTCTTCGTCTCTATAACTGCTAATTTCAGATCTATCCTTAGCGTTGCGAAAAACACTTTGACGTATTTCAGGAGTTATCTCCTACATTGCTAAATTAACGCGTGTTTTTTTAACTATTGATCTTTTAGAGATAAACCTTTCTTATTAAGAACTCCACTGGGGCCAACAAGGATGTCTTCTTGTGTATTCATTATTAATAGGGTTCTGAAAGGGAATGAAAATAAAATTAGAAAAACATTAGAAAAATGATAAAGTTATACACAAAACTGGCACTTTATACACTTCTAACACATATTAAACATGATGAACCAAAACAAAAAATGAGGTTTTCTAAAAATTATCCGATTTCGCAGAAATGGACACCTTGTATATATATATATATATGTTTGTGTATTCGTGAATAATTGCGTGTATGCGCGCGCGTATGTGTGTGAATGTACAGTTACAGTTATACTGTGATATTGTGCGGTTTGTTTTAAATAGAACATGTGAGCAAAATGAGATATGTACTGCTGTGAGAATGTATAATAGCTACGGTTAATACATAACAAATAAACCTAAGACTTAATAAACAAAAACTTGTAATATCTATCTATCTATCTATCTATCTATCTATCTATATATATATATATATATATTCATTCTATGAAAACAATAACATTCAACAAGAATGGTGATCAATGACTGATAAACATCCGACATTTTTTTAAATCCACGATGTTATATTTCTTTTGACATATGTCTCAAATCAGCCATTACGTAGACATTACGTAGACGTGTGCAGACGTGTTATGAAGCAGATAATATCTACATTTGGGACACATACGAAGAACACCTCAAGAAATAAATGCAAAAAAGAGTACATTTCACCATCAATTGGCCACGGTTATTCCCCGATAAGACAAGTTATTCGCTAGAGAAGTGCGACAAGAAAGACTGTAATTTTATCTTCTCTTTAAATTAAGCTCGAAACTTACACCCATTTTTTTCAAATTGTTCCTCGGCCCAAACCCCAATCTATCTACCTATTCATCTATGGGAAATATATATATATATATATATATATATATATATATATATATATATATATATGTATATATATATATATGTGTGTGTGTGTGTGTGTGTGTGTGTGTGTGTGTGTGTGTGTGAATGACGTAATAAAAATCCTACTTAACACGTTTCGTCCGGAGAATTTCCATCTTCATACACAAAGAAAATATCAGCAAATATCAACAAAAAAAACAGCATACACACGCACAAACACAAACTAATAACACACACACACACACACACACACACACACACACACACACACACACACACACAAACACACACACACACACGAACAAACACGAACATAAACTTAGAAGATGGCATGACTGAAATAACACGAATCAGTTAATTAATAAGTTTCTCTACATTAATTCTATTGACACTCTATCTTTACTTTTTGATATTGAGTACTTTCTGACAAAAAAACGACTGCCTAAAAACTCTTACAATTTAGTACTATATATATATATGTATGTATATATATATATATATATATATATATATATATATATATATATATATGTGTGTGTGTGTGTGTGTGTGTGCGCGCGTGTGCGTGTGAACATATCATTTTTATGTATCGTTGCTTATTATTTGTTGTAATATTCAAATCTTGGCAAACAAATTATTTAAAATCAAAGTTTGTTAAATGTCATTTTTGTCCTTTGTATACATTTTTATGGAGAGATCTGAAAATGTTCTATCTATCTA